>MU226986.1:159726-194559 GCA_018584345.1 Thuja plicata | reverse complement strand
GGGAGTCATCTTTGTGTGCACCTTATGTGCCTCCTCCTGCTCCTTTGAATGCTCATACAGCATTTTGACTACGTCCTGACATGCCTTCATGGCCTTTGGAATGTGAACTTCCGTTGGGGTCGCAGATGACCACACGAGCAAAGGTTGCAGCGGCGTTGCTCCTCCTCCAATTTTCCTCCATGGGTCTATTCCCATATGCAACCCAACACCCAGCTTTGCCCTGTTTAAAATTTCTTCGAAACCCTCCAGCCATTGTGGATCAATGCAGGCTTCCATGACTATTTGGACCTCTTCCTTCGAGTCCCCCACCGAAAGGGCCAGGGCAACAAAGAATGAGGTGATGTCCATATTCGACCGCCTTCTCCAGTAGTCATCCAGGTATTTCGGGCCAAAGAAATCCATGACTGCGCTCATGAAGGCCTGGCCATCAAATAGGAAAATGTTTCTCAGTCGCCGCACCATGACGTTCCCTGTGTAAGCATGCATCTAAATTCTTGACTCCAAAGCAAAGTTTGCCTCCATGATCTTCACTTTATTGAAAACCCTGCACAATGTGATTTGAGCCGAGAGCTTTCTGAGTTTAAAAGATTCCCAGGAAAGTTCTGGATACACGCCATAAATTATGTCCTTTGTGCGGTCTTAATGAGTGTTGTGAATTGCACTCTCATGATTATAAATGCTGATTCAAGCATGCCTCTTTCGGTGTGTGAGCGAGATCAATATCAAGTTAATCCAATTTGAGAAGAACGAAGTCCTCAAAAATTTCATCTTCTTTCTCATGGGGACGATTTGCACCCAAGTTGGCCAAATGATCGGCCACCACATTTGCCTCCCGATATACATGGGAAATCCAGAAATCTTCAAATTTCAACATAAAACACCGTATCTGTTGAATATGTTTGTCCAGATGCTAAGACTCCATGCTGCCTTTCTTAATCCCATTAATGATGATTTCAGAATCGCCTTCCAAGTGCACCTTTTGGAAGCCCAACTTCACTCCCATTAAGGTAGCTTCTTTCACGGCTTCACATTCTGCCTCATTGTTAGTCCCGTCATGAAGCCTCCTTGCTACGATAGCCACTATATTGCCCTCATAATCTCATGTTATACAGCCGCACCCGAAGGTGCCTAGATTTCCTCTGGCTACTCCGTTGAAATTAATTTTTATCCATCCTTCATCTAGAGGTTGCCACCCATATTTCACCTTGCAAAGATAAGGATTAACCCTTTGAAACCCATGAACAAGCCAATGTTCCTAATGTTTATTAGCGTATAACAATGTTCTGTATTATAATCTTCGTGATTAGATAAAGTTTGGTAGGGCTTTGAAAGTAAGAACATCCCTATCGTTCTATTAAGGGGGTCTATAGAAAGTGAATAATCTATAAAGCCAAAGAGTTAGAGTTTTCTACCTTTTTTAATGTTCTAAGGGTATGACTGTCATTTAAATAACAAGAAGGTTTCAAGTCATCTATAAGCTTAGCCTAAACTTTGGATTAACCGAAGTAAAATCTTCCCCATCGACACCTTTATTTGCTAAGGCATCAGCCTCTTTATTACCTTCCCAAAAAAATTCTCAAATCTGGTTTCCTGTATATTATCTATGAGATCTATAACTTCTTCAAGTTTTGAGTTTAAGATCCAGTTAGGGGTACATCTTTTCCTCAAGGCATTGAGGATGATCTGACAATCCCCTTTGATGACTAACTTATGGAACCCACTATTAATGCATAATTTTAGACCTTCATTTAGTGCTTCTAATTCTGCTAGATTATTAGAAGAAATACCTAAGGGTTTGGCCCTTTTAATTACCCAGTCTCCACATTCATTCCGTATGATGCACCCCAAACCAGCTTTCCCTGGGTTTCCTCGAGATGCTCCATCAAAGTTCAATTTAATCCAGCCAATTGGTGATGGAATCCATTTGCATAAGGTTCTTGCTAACTTGTTAGAATTGGGATAAAATAGTTGTGGGTGGACTAAATTATTCCAATTCTTTCTTAAATCTACATCCCAATCGGAGAAAAATCCTTCTTCTTTGTATGTGTTTCTAAGATGATTATTGGTGACTTCTATAATACTAGCTTTTATTTTGTTAATTAGTGGTTCTCTATCCATTTTTATGTATGTAAAAATTTGTCTATTTCTTTCTTTCCAAATTTCCCAAACCAAGATCGATGGAGCAATTCTCCAGATCTTATTGTATACGTTGGATCCATTTTGGGGCCAACATCTCAAGAAATTGCAGAGACTGTCATTAAAGGTTGTCAACCAATTTAGTTTGCTGCATAGCGATACCCAACAGTGTTTGGTGAAGGGGCAATCATATAATAGGTGCTTGATGGTTTCACATGTCAATTTGCATAATACGGATCTTGAAGGTCCTTCAAATCCTAACTTGGTGAATCTATCTGAAGTTAAAATTCTATCTTGTATTACAGCCCATAAGAAAATGTCACCCTTAGGGAGGCAAGCTGGATCCCAACACAATTTAAGGGGGAAGTGTGGTCTAACCCATTCTTGAGAGTTGATAATAGTCTCATAGCCTTTCTTAACACTATATTTACCATCCTTAGAGATTCCCCAAATCAGCCTATCGTTCCTGTTTTATGATTCACTTTTCTAGTTTGCAAGAAATTTACAAAAGTTGTTTGTTCCTCCTGTGATAAGGTTGAATTTGAAGCATTTTTCCACTGTCATCCTTCTTTTGTTTCCACAATATAGTCTTTAAAATGTGTTCCCCAACTCTGTGTTAGAGTGTTTTTAATATTGTTTGGAAGATTTTCTTTATCCGGGGGTGGGAGACCGTCCCAGGAATCTACCCAAAAAAGAGCCTCTTAGCCATTACCAATGTCCCAAGTGAGATTATTTAAGATTAGTTCTCTATTTTTCATCATAAAATTCCATATTTTTGAACCTTTGGGAGGATTAATTGTTCTAAACAGGGTTGATGGAGTCAAGCTATTTACATATTTATGATATAGGATTTTGGCCCATTTGTTGTCATTTTCCTGGTACATCCTCCATACTAATTTCACTCCTAATGCTTTATTCTGCCAGTTTAAATTTTTTATACCTAGACCTCCAAACTCTTTTGGTCTACAAATCTGATCCCATTTTATCATTGCCACTTTCTTTTTGTCTTTTGTGCCTTTCCAGAAAAAATTCTTTAATTTTTGGTTTGATTTTTTTCCAACACCCTTAAGAAGAGGTAAGAAAGACATATGGAAAGTAGGAATGCAGAGAGGACAACTTTTATCATTGTGGCTCTGCCCGCTTTATTTAAATATTTTCCTTTCTAGCAATCCATTTTCGATTCTATTTTGGTTACTATATTGTTCCATGTCTTGTTGTCCTACACCCCTTTTTCCAAATGTATACCAAGGTATTTACATGGGAAGTCCCCTTTATTAAAGCCAATTAAGTTGCAAATATTTCTCTCTAGTTCTGGCTGAGTATAAGAAAGAAAATTTTAGACTTTTCAGAATTCACTTCCTGGCCAGATGCTTTCGAATAAGTATTGATAATGTCCTTGAATTGGAGTGCCTCCACTCTTGATGATTCACCCGGTAATACAGTATCATCTACAAATTGTTGATGAGCGACATTTTCTACCTCATCAGTCACTTTGACCCCATTGATTTTCCTCTCTAACTGTGCTAATTTTATTGTCCTACCAAAGGCTTCAGCCATTACTATAAATAGGTAAGGATAAATAGGTTCCCCTTGTCTAATTCCTCTAGAGATGTCAAAGAATCCTTCCAGTGATCCATTTATTAATACTGAAATTTTTGGTGTGGAGATACAATTATAGATTAAATTTACCCATTGATATGAGAAACTAAATTCTCTCAGTGTTTTACATAAGAATCTCCAATCAACCATGTTATAAGCTTTACACATCTAATTTCATCAACATACAAGGGTCTTTGTTCATCTGGGCTGAATGTATCAATTCCTGTATGATGATTATACCATCGTATATTGACCTTTTCAGAACAAAGCTTGTTTGTTCTTCAGAGATCAGTTTGTGTATTATCTTTTTAAGTATTTGCCATTGCTTTGGATAGAATCTTGTATATGGTATTACATAGCACAATACATCTGAAGTCTCCTGGGGATTCTGTGTTTGTTTTCTTTGATATCAATGCTAAAAAGGAATTATTGATTTTTGTTAATAAGGTACCTGAATTCCTAGTCGCTTCAATTGCTTTCCATAATTCTTCCCCGATGATGTCCCAACATTTTTGAAAAAGGAAGGCCTGGAATCCATCTAGACCTGGGGAGTTCTTAGGGTTGAGTGAGAAGAGGGCCTCTTTGACCTCTTCCATTGTGAATCTTTTGTTGAGATTTTTGTTATCTTCATTGGTTAGAATTCTAGGGATTGATCTTAGCATCTTGTTTTGAGCCTCAAGATCTGAATATTCATAATTATTTAGAATATCAGAATAATAATTTACAAAGTTTTCAACAATTTGACTTGGATTCTCTATCTCTAGTCCTGTGTTGTTACGGACTTTGGTGATTCTGTTTATGTTTCGCCTATTTAATGTACTCGTATGAAAACAATTTGTGTTTTTGTCTCCTGATTTTAACCAAGTCTCTCTTGATTTTTGTTTCCAATATATTTATTCTTTTGCTAAAATAGTTTCTTACATATTTAGTAATTCTTTTTCTTTATTATATTCTTCGTCCTTCGTACCATTCTCTATGATTTTAATGTTTAGTTTTTTTTATTTCATCCTCATTTTCTAGTTTTTCCTTGAATATATTTTTAAAATTTTCATTATTCCATTTGATTATTTTTTCTTTTAATATTTTTGGTTTTGTTACAAAGCAAAACATTTTAGATCCTTCAAAGATCTCTTCATTTCACCACTGCTTAATTTTCTCTAGGAAGCTCTCATCCATAAACCACATGTTTTCACATTTAAAAGGGCACCTCACCAATTTATGTTGTTCCTATATTTCTAGTTGTATCGGATAATGATCTGAACCTGCAAATGGTAATATAGTAGCTTTTATTGTCCTATTGATTGTTCTGATGTCCCCTTTAATCATGAATCTATCCAGTCTCTCTGCTATGTAGCAAAAACCCTTTCTTCAATTATTCCATGTGTACATTACATTTGACGCTTGAATATCAAAAAAAAAATTCCTCATGTACCAGTCCTTGAAGTCTGCCATTACTTGTGATTCTGTTTGTGAACCTACGAATTTTTATTTAATGTTTAATAAAGCACTAAAATCCCCTCCCAAAATATAAACTGATTGTATATCCATGCTCATATAATTACTAATTTCTGACCAAACAAATTTATTTTTCTGTTGTAGGCGTGGGTCCATAAACACTTATAATATTAAATTGGAAATCATTTCTAAAGTTTTTGATTTTGCCTCCCATCCAATTATTGCTGGCAGATTGCATCTCAAAGTCCACCTTTATGGGATCCCATATTATACCCAATCCTCCCGAGGCTCCCATAGATTTTGTTAGTTCACATTTCCAATAACCTAATTTCCTTTTAATCTTTTCACCTTCTTGTTTATTTAGTTTTGTTTCTTGTATTAAATTGATTTTTGATTCAAAAAGTGTTAGATTGCGCTTTAAAGAGCACTTCTTGTTAGGGGCATTTATGCCCCTAACATTCCATGAAGTGATCTTCATACTTCATTAGGAAGGCACTTCCCCTTCCAAATATTTAAGATATCATTGATTTTAATTTGATTCTCAGCCCTACCAGTAGTTGTTCTTAGTTCTGCGAGGCTTTTTCTCCCCCTTTTCTTATAATTTTTTCCACAGTTGGGTTTATCCATTCCTTCCAAATTCATTGAAATTCCAAGTTTGTTTTGGTGGTTTTGGGCATTAGCTGTGGTTACTGCCTGCATCAATTTTTTCTACTTCCTCATTTCTAATTTCTTCCATTAGCATTTCACTTAATTGATGATTATTAGTTCCTTCATTCAAGCTTATATTAGTTTCTTTATAGTTATGTTCCCTTCTTCCACTAGTGGTCCTCTAGTCTGGGAACCAATCTGATAGATCTTGCACCCCAAATTCTTCCCAATTTTGAGTCTCATTTATTGTATCATGTTCTGATTCTTCTATATTACTAAAGGCTCCATTCTTGAATATGGTTTTGACTTCAATTGGAATATTAACTTTTGTTGATTCCCTTTGATTTTTCTTTTGTCTACTGAGAGAGGTTCAATATAGAATCTTTGAATAACTCTCTTCCATTAACTAAATTTTGCCAAAATTTGTAATATTTTTGCTTACTAATAATTGGAGTGTTCGTTGTTAGGTTTGTGTCCATCTTCTCTATTTTTATTGATCTAGATTCTTCAAAGGAAATGGAATTATCAGCTATAGGCGTAATGGTAGCCCCAGTTGTCAGGCTTACCAACCATTCATGATTACCTTCTTGATCTTTATGATTTTCCATTTTTCCTACTGCATCCTGAGTAAAAGGACTAGGCATGTCTTTTAAGTTCATCAAATTTTAAATTTCTTCTATATTCTTGGATAAGTCATTCAGATGGATCCAAGAAGTTTTCCTAGCCGTTTTTGAGTAAGCTGGAGAACTGCATGCTGCTATACTTTGTTTATTATTTCCTTATACATCTTGTATTTCCTTAACCAAGTGAGGAAACTGATACTATGTGTTATTCATGTCTTTAGTAGTCTCTTTGTCCCATAGGTATTGTTGGATACCACTTTTTCTGCTTTGGTTATATGTTCCTTCATGGTTCTTATTTGTTTGTGAGTCCTCATTTTCTTTTTGTACTACCGTAGTCTCTTGATTCAGTTTTCTTATTTGTTTGTTGGATACCACTTTTTTTGCTTTGGTTATATGTTCCTTCATGGTTCTTATTTGTTTGTGAGTCCTCATTTTCTTTTTGTACTACCACTGTTTACATTGTTGAGGCATCTTTGACTCATCCGCGAGAAATTCCCCGAGACGTTTGTGACAATTTTCCATGTTATCCATGGAGGATCCTAACTATCTATTTCCCTCTATATTTCCCATTTCTATATTATGCAATGCATATTTTTCCACTGGGCTCATACTTTCTGAATATTGATGATCTTCTTCCTCTACAATTTCTCCATCTCCCACGACAACTTCTCTAGTACTAATTCTCGTAGGGGTCATATGAGGATATGTCCTTAAATACTATGATATTGCTTTATAATGTTGATTTTCTTTTATATTCTTGGCATTTTTCAGTTCTCATTAAATTTGGGAATAATAGTTCAAAATTTGTATTCTTATTGATTGACATATATGTATATGTTTTTGAGTCTTGATTCAGATTTTTATTAATTAAAGAGATGTCTTTGGTATGGCCTTCATATTTTGTATAATGTAGATCATAGAATGATTTGTTAGTTATGATTTTTATTTTATCTTCAGGTTTGAAGTCTACTTTCAATTTGATTAGCAATCTAACTTCTTTCTTATTGTTATTATCTAAATCTATTCCTAAAAATTTGCCTAGAAAAGAGCCTATCCTTTCCAGAATATGTGAATGAAGGATTTCAATTGGAAAGTCTTTAAAAGTTAACCAAGTAGGCAAGTTTAAAGTACTATCTATATTTTCATTGAAATTAGGTCTCCACGACATAAAATTTACTTTAAATCCTTTATAAAAACAAATCTGAGAAGAAAGGAATTCATTTTTGCCCTATCATTGTTGCAATGTAAATAAACTAAATGCAAAGAAAGAGATAAAATGCTTACCGGATCCCACCTGAAGGATTTCAACCATTCTCCTAATAGGGGGTTTCTACTCTTAGGGCCATTCCACTAAGCAAAGATACCACATTCTTGGAACTCATACCATCTCTTCTCGTTGATATCATCAGTTATAATGCAGTTTTTATTGTGATCCATTTGGTGATATCCTGATTTGTCTGCAGTCTTGGTATTTAATCTGCTTCCTGAAGATGAAGCCCTAGGCCATGGGTCCATTTGGCATTTGGCTTTATAGATCCTTGTGTTTGTAAAGTCACTAGGGAATTCTCCATTCAAACCCTTAGCACGAGCCTCCAAGATAAAGACATCATCTTTTTTTGGAGTTAGGATAAACCCTAATTTTCCCATTATGAAATCATGATGTTTGTTTGTTGATTCCCCGAACTTAGTGACAAAATTTATGTGGGGAGGTAAATACGACTTACATTTTGGAGATAAATTGATAGAGCCAACCTTTGGTGAATTGAGTTTATGTGATAGAGCAACATGATGGTTATTATTGCTCGCATGGTGATTTTTAGGATAGTCAAAACCCTAATCTGTGTATCTACCAAATGCTATGATTGGATTTGAATTTCCAATGGGTTGTGAACGCATAAGATACTGCGATGGATTTAGGGCTTTCATTCTGTATTTATTTTTGTTTCCCACTGTAATCCAATCCTTCTGATCTAGAAAGTTAGAGCATTACTTGTACTGGATCTTTATTCTCATGCTGATGATTGCTAATTTTATTTGTTGCGAAGATGGTCGTAGGAATCCCTGATGATACTTCTTTTGCCCTTTCAAATTTTGCGTATTTGGTTTTCAGAAAAAAACCCTTTGTTGTTCTTCATTTTTGAATACCTTTCTTTTAACCGTAGCAAAATGCCCATTAAAATTTTTCTGTGCGGAAATATTTTGATCGGTTGGAATACTGAGCACTTCAAAACTATTGGAGAGCGGTAATGCAGAGGCAGGGGCGTATTTCATTTTGGAGTAATAATTATTCGTAGGATTAATCGCAATTCGCAGAGCCATATTTTTTTGTAGTTTATTTCCCCCATAAGGCATGGAATTTTAATGTAAGCATTATAAAATAATATATTTGTATATATAATATTATATTTAATAGTTGTAGGGCTCCTCATTTCATTGAACACTTCCTATCATTTGATAAGTAGGAGACATTTTCTATAACAAGTGAAATTATGATATTTCTATAAGAATGAATGGAACACTTAGCACTAATTGCATCTAGGTGATTCTCATAGAGGTGAAACACTGAGACTTCCAGGGAGGTCACCCATCCTAGTATTACTCCAGCTCAAGCGTGTTTGTAGTATTGGGATGGGTGACCTCCCAAGAAGTCCCAATGCTTCACCTCTGTGATAATCACCTAAATGTAATGAGTTCTAAGTGTTCCATTCATTCTCATGAGAGATGGGTTCTTGCGAAACACTACTCATGAAACATGGGTCAATGAGTTTGACTAAAAAACTACATAGTTGAATCCTGATAGCAATATCAAAACTTCCTATTATTACTAAACAAAAGTTTGTGAATGTAGGTGTTTTATGAGGAAAAATATGTGTGCAAGGAAAATGACTCTTTTTGTGGTCTAGATAATTTTAGCACCTTTTTAGGGAAAAATCAAATCTCCTATCGACTCATCGTTGCATGCACAAAAGTGTGCGGCTGCTAGTTTAATCAAGTTTGAATCATTTCCAATTTTTTCATTCTATAGAAAAGAATTGAATATCTTACATGTCATTACCATCAACTTACTAGGCAAGCAAGTTTTAATTTGTTGCAATAGAATTTTGATTAGCTTTCATTGAACTTCAATATATATACTACAATGGATTACACTCCTCGTGTTTCTTTGGATTAAAGTCTTTAATGCTTTCAATCTAGCATGTGTTTTCAACATAAACATTCCTTATTTTCCTAGCGTGAATTAGGATATTTGAAATTCTTTAGCAAACAACCTTGCACACTACCTTGGTTGATATAATAGTTAACCAATTAAAGTACAAGACCCGCCAATACATTGTTGTTCACTTTGTCCACTATAGGGGCCAAGTACATGGTAGTTATTCATGCATGTATTGATCCCATCTAGCTTAAGATATTGTATTTAGATGTGGGGTTAACTTAGGGAGTTGTCAATTTTTTTTGTAATAGTCAAAGTGTAATATTTCTAACAAATACTTTATTTTTTCATTGGAGGATGAAGATAATTAATGTCTAGGATCATTTTTTTTTATGATATTCCAGATGATGGGATGGTGATGTTGGATAAAGCTAATGCTTTGTAGAATGTTGCAAGTGCAAAGCGATGAATCTACTGGGCATAAAGAAGTTCAATTGGTGTTGTCATTTTTTGGACCACCAATTGAACTTCTTAACACTTAACAATTATTTTATATTTTTGGTATCCCCTTTCTCTTGCAATGTATTTACAAAGTGGGAATATGTTAGGAAATGAGTTTCAACCTTGCATCTTAATGTTGACAACAAAAAAATTATTTTTTGAGCTCTATAATAAAAATCATTTTAGATGCCAAACATTTATTTTTGTCCATTAAAAAATGTTAAAATACCATTTGACGGTTCATTTATTATTTTTCCTATTTATTAGGTACTTCGGATGAAATTTATATGACAAGTTTTGTAAGTATTATTATGCTACTATAATTGCTCTGAATATCTTATTGGTGACACTCTTTTTTTTTTGGTCGGTAAGGTTTTTTGTATTAATGTCAAAGAAAATTACAATATAATATTTTGCATCTAGTTACAATATCCTTATATTCATATTTTTTGGGCATTTACCCATCTTGTCATGTCATTTCTCCTATAGACTTAACTACCATTAAACTAACTTAACTACATGTAAACTTTTTTAGGCATTTACCCATCTTGTCATGCCATTTCTCCTACTGAATTAACTACCTTTAAACTGACTTAACTACAAGTAAACATTCGAGATTGTCTACAGCTGCATTTATATTTTCCAAAACCATCTACTGAAGGTTGCACCTTTTGCCTGCATCCGCTCTGTAGAACCGCCTTCACGCACCACTGGGGCTGCAAAAAAACTCCATATTTTATATAAACCACCATCCCATATCAACTTTCAAAACAAAAAAATTTGGGACCACCTTTCCTTTTAATCCTTAGGCCTCCATCTTTGTGGGCCTTCCACCACCTCGCTTATTTCATTGTTTGTGAGGCACTTTTTGTTTGAAGATGTCTGCAATGTCTTTGGCATGAGCTTCCTACTTCTCCAGCTCTGCTATAACCTTCTACCATCCATCTACAGCTCTGTTAAACATTAGAGGCTTGTCAGTATTATCCCTCCACCTCAAAAATGGGATAAGCCCATATCTTCTACCCTCCTCTTCTTCCTCAAAGCATTCCGATAGGTCAGACCCTATTCCTAGAATTGCCCACTCCAAAATGGAGTCCAGCTGCCCTAAAATATCTTCCTCAAATAGAGCTCTAGTTACCTTTCCTACCTCGTCGGCACTCATTCGAATTTCCAACCCCTAGGCGATGAACACTGAAATGCAATCCAAATTGGTGTGGTGCTTTATCTTCCTTTCTTGAAATTGTTCGCCTATCACCATGATAACCACTTCTACCAGTGCATCTATTTTTATCTTTAATAAACCCTAAATTCTTTCATGACTTGCAGGCCCTTTGAAGGCATTCATTTGTTTCTTGGTGTCAACACTGAAATTTGCCTCCATCTTTACTCACTTTCTCTGCTTCCTCTGCCTTTGTAACTTCAAGCTTTGAAACCACAAATGCAGTAAGTGGTTTACTTTCCTCTTTTTATTTATGCATTTACCCTTACACTTGCATGTTTATTAATCATTCCAATGCCATCACATTTAAAGCTATTTGTAGAAATCCATCGATTATCATTAAAACATTGCCCAAACCCATCCCATTCACTTTCATCGGGCAGTCCTTTTTCAATATGACATCATACATTCTTCATATTTGTCCTTTCAACTGCAAGTTGAAGTGTGTGTCATTCATAACCTTTCACCTCCATTTGCACTTTCACTTCGCTCGTGTCATCTCATCATTAAAGGGGGTCTTATCAAGATCATCCCAAACAATAACGTGGGGTGTGTTGAATGTGCTAGCCCAATTTTCAAGTCTCTCCACTTCATGATTTCCTTCTCTCAATGTATGGGTAATTTTGAAATCTTTAAACTTATTTAACACTTGACATACTTCCCTCGATATACTTTGGATTTGCCAAGTATTAGAATTATTCACTTTTATTGCTTCAATTATAATCTTTGATTCACCTTCAATCTGCACTTGCTGTAAACCCATCCTCCTACCAAGTTTTACCGCAAGCAAAGACGCTTGCACTTCTACCAGATTATTAGTTCCATCATGTAATATCATTGCAGCCATAGCTATAGTATTTCCATTAGAGTCTCGGGCTAAAGCTCATGCTCCCGAAGGGCCTGGATTTCTCT
Source organism: Thuja plicata (assembly GCA_018584345.1). Classification (NCBI taxonomy): domain Eukaryota; kingdom Viridiplantae; phylum Streptophyta; class Pinopsida; order Cupressales; family Cupressaceae; genus Thuja; species Thuja plicata. The sequence continues at coordinate 182,312 of MU226986.1, read as the reverse complement.
TCGAGCAGCCATCAAAATTTATTTTAACCTAACCCGGGTCTAGAGGGATCCATACAACATTCATCCTACATGTTTTATTCTTTATCACTGTATTACCATCATTATTATATTTGATTTTAATGCCCGTCCATCACATATGTACTTTCCTATCCCATAAGGACAAAATTGAGTTAGGTCTTTTGTAGCTTACCGCTGAGCTCATCACTTCCTCTATCGATCCATCAATTGTCTACATAACCTGTTCACCTATTTCAGCCACGTTTTGAAAAATCCTTTTATTCCTTTCTTTCCACAGTTCCCATATTACTATAGATGGGCATACAATCCATAATTTGGATAATGTTTATTTTTGGGTGTAAGTTGGCCAACATTTGAATAATTCTAATAAAAGGTTTGGTAATGGTCCTATCCAATTCAACTTCCTTCTCACCATATCCCAACATTTTTGTGCCAATTCACATTGCACAAGCAAGTGATCCACATCTTCACTAGCTTTTTCACACATGAGACATATGGTTGGGCCTATAAATCCATACAATTTCCTTCGTTCCCCTGTTAATATTTTCTTTTGAATGGCCAGCCATGCAAAGGCCCCTACCTTCTATAGACAATCTTTGTCCCAGCATAATTTATAAGGCCACCCCTCTATTTCCTCATCCCTTGATAATAAATTATATCCAATTTTTGCAGAGTATTGACCACTTCGAGTTGCACACCATATAATTTCATCTTTTGCATCACAAAGGGTGATATGTCTCTCCCTGAGAATATTTTCCCACTATTCCTTTTGAGCCTCTTCAAGTCCACAGTTATCAATTGTTTTCCAACACCATTTCTCTCCCATTGGCCCATTCCTCTTCTCCATATAATCTCTAACTTTATCCCCCAACTATTTTTCATAATCCTTATTAGGTCCATAATTAAATTGTTATCATCAGCTATCACCGACATCCCATTCCAAGAGTCTTCCCAAAATTTTGGTTCCCGACCATCACCAATCTGCCATGTTAAATGATTACACACCACTGGCCTACATTCTAAGATGAAGTTCTAGATAGTGAACCCCTTTTGAGGATCCCTAACTATGAAAATGTGTTTGTTCTCCATTGAATCTAAATATTTACTTTTCAGAATCCGCACCCATAGCTAAGAAGATTTTGAGTACATTTCCCATACCAATTTTGCCCCTAGGGCTTTGTTGATAAAATGCCACTTTCGAAGACCAGCTCTGCCTTTCTTCTTTGACTTGCATATAGTTTCCCATGAAACCAAAGGGATTTTTGTTTCCTCCTATCTACCATTCCAGAAAAACTATCTCATTCTCTATTCAATATACCTTAGAACCTTTATGGGGATCTTCAGACAACTCATAGAAAAAGTTGGAATGGCTAAAATAACTAATTGCAAAATAAGGATACGCCCTGCATATGTGAGCCATTTGCCTTTCCAACTTTCCATTCTCTTCACACAACTATCTATGAGATCTTTCCAAAGATTTGCTTTCGATCAACCTTCAAACAAAGGGATTCCCAGATATTTACTTGGCAGCACTCCTACCTTCATACCCATAATTTTGCATATATGTTGTTGAACTGGAAGGGATGTATTAAAGAAGAAAATCTTTGATTTTTCCCAGTTAATAAATTGTCCCGACGCCTTATGATCGCTCATTATAAAGGCTCAGAAACTAGGCATAATCCTTTAACTTAGGGATTGGACATCCAACTAAGCACTTTGTCCTCTTTATAAGAAACTCATTTAATATGTCAAACCTAGGGACATGTTACTTGAAATGGGCCAGAAAAATATATGCACCAAGAACTTTCTCAACCAATCACTCTACAATCGCTGCAGGAAACAAATGTTGAAAAGAAACTATTCTATGGTTGCAGGAAGTAAATGCTTTTGAAGGGAAACTATACTATCACTACATGAAATGAATACTCGAAAGAAAGTTAAGCTATTGTTGTGAAAGCAAATACTTGAAACTAAATGATGGAAGTGAACACTGTTAGCAAAAAGGAAGAGTGCACAAACTAACTACAATGCCTTGGTTACTCTATTCTTTGGCTGCGGGAAGCGATAGCTGTCCCGTGGCTTTGGCTATAGGAGCTATTCAACACAGGAATTGAAATGATGGAAATGTAGGAAAGCGAACTAAACTAAAATGAATCTAACTATGGATTCCTCACCAAGTGGGCCCCCTTGGGTGAGTACCCAAAACACTCAATTACACAAAATTAATCTCAACACTTTATTTGCTCATTAAAATGAATAACAAAGTACAGAGATTCTCATAAATAGTAAAACAACAGAATTGAACTATACTGCAACTATCTCCTAATAATTCCCTCCCTTCTCATGCAGGAGCGAGGCTTTATTTAAAGGAAACATCTAACTACTAAACTCAACATGCCCTAAGAAAAGGTAGAGCTTTTATTACAAACAACTAACATAAAGGAAAGCTAGAAATCAGTAAATGGAATCGGTCCAGAAAAGAGGAAAGAACTGCTTGGACAGTAGATCTAACTTCCCACTCTCTCCTTGATTTCATCAGGGAACTTATTGTGTTTTCCAAGTCTTCTCTCAACCGTCTCCACCTGGATTAACCAAAAACCTTCCGCTAATGCTATGTCGATGTTTCATCTGTATGCGTCTGCTGCAGGACCGAGTCAAGCATCCAGCGCATGGATGTGCTCACCTGATCAAGATGACGGTTGCTACTTTGATGTGTTGCATTTAAACTATTAGGATAAGAGCATTCATGGAAAATAATCATTAAAGTACACATGCATTATCTATTGCTCAATCAGTTAATTCCTCCATAAAACATGATCATGATTCCATAGTAATAAATAGAGCATATTCATCTAGATAAAGCATATTAAGTAAACATATGTCCATAACATGGGTTTAGTGGTTGACTACCACATATTAGCAGTTTTAAAGCATAAAGTCTTGGAGTAAATAAAAGAAAACATGGCAAAAGACCTATCAAAAGTTCTCCTAGGGTATCTAAAGTATGCCATTAAAATGGCCTATCATTTTGCCCCTACAAAGATTAGTGTCAGTCCTTAGGCACTGAGACATTTCAAATCTTTGCAAGTACCCAAAGGTCTCCTTCCTGTGTCTCTCCAATCATGGTGGTACCCACTCGCCAGTAAAATCCATTTGTCCTCTCCATCTTCACGTGTCTTCCTAGTTCCAGTTACTCATCCAGTTCATTATCCACACAGCTGTATAGCAGCCATAAAAGTAGTGGAGGCTGAAAGGTAAGTGGCAACCATCTTTTAGGCCATGGATGATGTCCCAGTGTATATACCAATGAACACACTGCATTGCAGCTCGCAGGTTGATCACACTGTGTGGTTTTACCTTTTTGAGTGCCATAGTTAATCTCCCCCATCTTACCCTTAATCCCTCGACTACTTTGTCCCCATCTGCTAGTGGCAATCTCTCAAATACCGTGAAAACTTCTTCATGACTATCCAGAATTCTTTTTCTTGGTACAGAATCATGAAACCCATAAACAATTTACATCTAATCATAATAAAATCATCGAGGTGACCGATCAGGATGAAGAGGCAATGAAACAGACTGTTCAAGTATTTTGTACCTATGCAATTGTTCTCCATGATTAATCTCATTTTGGGTCCAAGAAAGGAGGGCGAACAAATGAAAATAGCCAAAAAAAATCAGGGGATTCCAATTAGTGTTAGAAGGAACAACATAATTGTGAATATATAACTCGCATAACAAATTCCAGACACAATCAGGTGATGTATTTTATACGGCCACAAATTCCTGCGGGGTTCCTATGCCTGAGTTGAGATACTGAAGGACTCTCATTAACTTAAATAGTAGGAATTATTCCTTAAGGCATAGGGTATAAACCCTTGGTGGTGGTCTGCACTCTATTAAACTCAGAATTATGTTTGTAATTTCATTTATTTTAGTTTGCAAGAATTGATTTTCTTGTTGTTTGCTCTCGACTTCCCTTCTCAATTTTGCCTTTTTTAACTCCCACATTGACTTTTGATATTGCATCTCATTAAAATAGTCAACTGAGAGAGCATGGACAGTTACCTCTTCTGGCTTCCTGTGTGGGACCGGCTTGGCTGCTTGTTGGCCTTCCTTTTTCTTTTGACAAAATGGCATGCTAACTGGAACAAGGACCTTTTACCCGTGATTGCCTTCTTGCCAAGAAGAAGATTCTTTTTTGGCTCCCTTGGGTTCTACTGCCTCTGGAATTATACACTCTGCTTCTTTACCCACATGAGAGGCTACAAGATCCTCTTCCATCATATCTCGGTGTTCTGCAAATGGACTGCCTGTTTGTGACTGTTCTTGTGAAGGCTCCTCAGAGGAGACATTAGGAGAAGAGTCAACCATAACAAGGGAATCCTTGTTGTCTATTTGTGTAGTGTTCAAACGAACACTTCTTTGTAATGGAGTATCTATAGAAGTTGCAGGGCGCTTCTGTGAAATCTTTCTTCTCTTGATAGGTGTGGTTGTAGGAGAAACAATAGAAACAAGAACATCTTGACTCATATATTCCACCATCTTGGCCTTACCCTTACCCTTTTTATCTTTTTGCTTAGCTTTTAGGGTCTGAAAAACTGTGGGAACCTTGGTTTCTCCACTCCCTAAGGTAGGGTTTGGATGTCCGAATGCCACATTCTCCACATCAATTCCCGAAGGAGAAGGATTCCTAAAAGGTTCTTCTAACTCAACAAATTCCTCATCCTTATCAGGGTTATTCCCTTATTGTTTTTGAATTTCATACTGTGGCCCATCTCCATGCAACTAAACATGAGGCACTGCAATAAATTTGTCCCAGGACATGGGGAGACATCTCACAGTGACCTTTCCACCAAAAGCTTGATTAAACCGTCGTGGGTCACTGCATTCTGCCGCCCCTTTCGTACCTCTTCAACACTTAAATTTAAAAGGGCATAAAGAAAATTGGGGATATTTACCAAATGACCATGTCATAAATGACTCAATAATTTGAAGTGTATTGCATGTAGAAAGGAAAAATGACCCTCAGGGGTAATGTACCTGATAATATGTACTGCCAATAAAGGATACTCTACTGGAAGAGATAATCGCTTAACACCCTGTTTGTTGTAATCTACTAGAACATTTGTTGGTAAAGAAAATTTTGCTCTAGCTATGCGTGCATTGTGCCCATGCAGAAACGCTTCTCCAGTGGAAGGAAGTCCAGAGACTTTGGCAATTCTTACTTCAGAAGCTTCTATTCACAACCCTGTGATATACACAACACCATTGTTGTAAGTCCTCAAGAATTCTAGTGTCGTGGCTTCATCGTGACCATTCAACCTTACAAAGTAGGTCAACCACCCAACTCTGCTAAAAACCTGAACACTGGCCTGGTCTTGTAACAATGACAAGTGGTTTGCTGGTTCGTGCCATATAAGCGGACCACCCATCCTGTTGTTTGAAAACTTAAACAATGTCTAAAAAAACTCTAAAAAACCCTCTTATTCCACTGCTACTATTAATTCTGTTTGCTGAAATGCCACTGCTATGCCCAGAATTTGAGCTTTCTAGTTTTTCGGGTAACGCAGACAAGACACAAAAGAAATTTTTGAAATAGTGCTGTAAATATAAGCTGGGAGTTTGAGTTTTAAAAAGATGGGGCTGATTTCAAAATGTTACACGTAGGGATTGTCAAATAATCATTTTTGACATGATGACATAGTATAATTCTTATAGCAAAAATATTAATGACAAAGGATGACAATCATGACAGTAGATTTTAAACTGACAGAATATTTGAGTTGATGGGATAAGTCATTTATTACACACAAAACCTATTGGACTACCCCTATGAAAAAGGTGACAAGTGTCCACACTTGCGTGGCAAAAAAGTACGGCAAAATCATGGATGAAACACTACATTAATTATAATGTATCATAATGATATTAAATGAAGCAAAAAAAATTTGAAACAACAAAGTAATGCGTACCTTTGATTATTATACGTTGAAATGCCCAAATCTGGAAAGATTTAATGACGTGGGTAGAGTAAAAATTTGAGTTGGCGCAATAATGAGGTGACGTGAATGTGATGATGGCAGAAAAAAGTGATGAAAAAGTTGATGGGATGACATTTTTATTATGGACAAGCAATTTTCGTGGGAAACAAATTTTTTTTATTATGACTGCATGTGGAAAAAAATGTCAAAGAGATGATCAGAGCAAATAATTACTCTGGTTGGCTGCAGGAAAGCCCTCAGCAGGAAGAGGACCTTCGGTTGCAGGAAAGTCTTTAGCTGGAGGAGGTTCTTCAGTTGCAGGAAAGTCTTCAGCTGGAGGAGAAGGTTCTTTGGCTGCAGGAGGTTCAGCTGGGGTAGGAGAAATCTCAAACTGTCACAGGAACTCGACCTTTGTCTCAGGTTTATGGTACAGGCGAAGCCTATGACCATTCATCAGTAACTTGAAACATACAGAGTCGATGGTAGATAACTAAACTAATCCATTAGCATAAACATGTATAATCTCACAAGGGCCAAGCCAATGTGTTGTAAGCTTACCTTGGGTTTCTTGGAATCTGGAGTCGTACAAAATAGCCCAGTTGCCAGGAGCAAACTATTTGGTAAGCATATGATAATTGTACCACTTTTTTTGATGTGTCTAAACCAATTTAGTGTGTTGCAGGGCAGATTTCCTTATCTCATCCATCTGGTTAAGTTGCAGGATCCTGTCGCGTTGTGCTTCAATAAGATCAATATTGAGCTGTAATGTCGTACATAAATTTTTATGTTCAAACTCAATCGACATCACAATTGTTTTTCCATACACCAACTCAAAAGGAGTAAACCCTGTTGTTGTTTTCCATGCAGTTCGATAGGCCCATACTTCTTTTTGGAGGCAACTTCTCTAATATTTCTTGTGTAACTATACTTTCTTGGTGAGGATAGCTTCTATCTCCCTATTGGTGATTTTTGCCTAACCATTCGCCTATGGATGATAGGGGCTAGATTTCTGGTGGTGAATATTATACAAGTTCATTAGAGAAGTAATCAACGTAGAGGTAAATTGAGCTCCTTGATCAGTGATGAACTCTCTGGGTACACCATAGCATGTGAATATCTCCTCATACAAAAACTATGCGCCCTTGTTATCCCTAGTATGCTTCATGGTTCTAACTTCCACACACTTGGTCGCATAATCAGTACATACAAGGATGTATGAATTATCATTTGATGCAGGACTGGTGGGACCAACAAAATTAATTACCCATTTATCAAATGGAGTCACCACTACTTGAGGAAAGAGTGACATTTCATCAGATTTAGTAGGTCGCCCCATCCTCTGACATTGACCACACTTCCTAGTGTAATTGGTTGCATCCTTGTCGAGGTATGGCCAGTAGTAACCAGTGTTAAGTACCTTCATGATTATCCTTTTGGCAGTAAAATGTCCTCCATAGGGCTCATCATGACAAGCACATAGGATGTCATAAGTTTCATCCTCTTGAATACACCTTCTCAATATTTGGTCGCGGCCAGTATAGAACAAACAATCAACAATCCATGAAAAGTTGAAAGTTTTCTTTATTAGTAACTGCTTTGCCTTTGGGGAGAAGTGTGGAGGTACCTTTTAGGAAACTAGATAGTTAGCAATATCAGCATACCAGGGAGCTTGAGCTGCAATGGAGAACATGTGGTCGTCAGGGAAACTGTCATCAATTGCCATAGGCTCATCAGCATTCTGTAGGCATGAGAGAAAATTAGCCACCACATTTGATCTACCTGGCTTATCTATGATGGTAATGTCAAACTCCTGTAGTAGCAACAGCCACCTAGCTAACATCCTTGTGATTGTAGGTTTGTTAGCCAGGTATTTAATGGCTGCATGATCAGTATGCACAAAGATTTGGTAACTAGTGACATAGTGGCAGAATTTGTTTAGAGCATAGATAACAGCCAATAGCTCCTTTTCGGAGATGGTATAATTCAACTCAGCACCTTGCAGAATTTTGCTAATGAAATAAATAACATGTTCTAGAGTACCTTCCTTTTGTCCAAGAACTACTCCAACGACATGATCAGAGGCATCTGTATGTATGTGGAATCGGAGGGTCCAATTAGGACCTCGCAAACTAGGTGCCTGAGTCAGAACAAACTTCAGCTGCAGGAAGGCTTCATCACAGTCTGATGTCCTGATAAAGTAAAAAGCTTTAGTGAGTAGTGAATACATAGGACTGGCTATCTTGTTGAAGTCGTTATGAATCTTCTGTAATACCCAACGTGACCAAGAAAGCTTCTGACATCTTTCTATTTGGCTAGGGTAGGCAGATTCATAATGACTTCAATTTTGGTTGGGTCTACTTGAATGTCAAGAGCAGATATATAGTGACCAAGCACTACTCCTTCCAACATCATGATAAAATACTTCTCGTTGTTCAGAGAAACATTGTGTTCTTTGCACCTGGTGAGGACTTTTTCCAGATTTGCCAACGCTTCCTCATAAGTTTCACCATAGTTTGTAAAGTCATCCATGTAGATCTCCATACAGTCATGAGAAATGTCAGCAAAAATGTTGATAACTACTCGCTGAAAAAGTAGCAGGATTGTTGCAGAGGCCAAATGGTAGAATTGAATAAGAAAAAGTCCCCCATGGGTACATGAATGTGGTATTTTCCCGACCCTTTGGGAGAATCCAGATTTGATTATATCCATTGTACCCATCCAAGAAAGAAAAGTACTTCTTTCCTACTAGAGAGTCCAGAACCTGGTTAATGAACGGAAGAGGGAAATGGTCCTTTTTAGTGGCATTGTTAAGCTCTCTATAATCCACACACACTCTCCACTTATCACCTTTCTTAGGAACTATGACTAGTGGGGAAACCCACTAGCTGTCTAAGATAGGGTATATGAAACCAACTTTAAGCATTTTTTGGAGTTTGGCTTTAACTATCTCACGGAGGGCAGGGTTGACATGCCTTTGAAATTGCCTTACTAGGGGTTTATCTTCCTTCAGATAGATCTTATGAGTGCATAAATTTAGGTCCAGACCTTTCATATCAAAATAATCCCAGGCAAAAGTTGTAATATGGTTCTTCAGTAACTTGGTCAATGATGTTTGTTGCTGAGGAGTAAGTTTGCTATTAATGTTCAAGCAACAGTCATGGGAAACTTCCAGTTGCTTAGTGAGCTCGACCATAGATGCATCTATCAATGTGGGCACTTGGATCTCATAGGGAATCATTTGGTGATAGAGTTGATTGGATGCAGGAGAAGATAATTGGTAATCAGAGTACAATGGCTGCAGGGAGTGGTTTTGGAAGGAACTATCCAAAGGGTCTAAGTTCGATCCATACTAGTTATGCATGATGTTGGTGATTACTTTATCTTCCTCCTAAAGCTGCAAAAAGGGATCCCTTTTTAACATCATTAATTGGGAGACTGAATTAATAACTTTAGCTTCCTCTCCTACATCTGGCAATATGGGAGAGGCTAATTCCATATGAGGTTGAGCAGGAGGATACAAGGCCAAGGTTTTGGTGTGTTGACCATCAGAAATGATCATATCTCTTGACCGACAATCAATATAGGCATCAACGGTAGGCAGCCAAGGATGTCCCAAAATAATTGGATAGCCTCCTAGGGTAGATTTTGGCGAGAGGATCATGAAATCAATAGGGTAGGACCAAGAATCAAGGTTAACTACAATGTCCTCCACCATCCCATCAGGCTTTACAATCGAACTGTTTGCGAGATGCAAGATAGTAGGTGTATTTTAGAGGTTGGTGATACCAAGGCATTGCATGATATCCCTGGTCATGACATTAATAGCGGCTCCAAGATCAATCAAGGCATTTTTCATAGCAGTCCCATTAATAATGACCTTGACAATAGGGCTACTGGGGTCAAAATATTTTGGGATGGTAAGCTTCCCTAACACGATGTCTGCCAGTTTTCCCAGGACATGGATAGACTGGGGATCCTTCTTCTTGCGACCAGGATTTTTAAAGTAATCTTCCTTAATGGATTTTCCATAGGTGGGAACATCTTTGATTGCTTAGAAAATGGGAAATTGGACGTTGGCATTCTTTAGTTGGTCAAAGATATTGAAAGTTGTTTCGTCAGTGGTTTTCAGATTGCTATGCTGCAACCTTTGCAGAAAAGGGGGAATGGTATGTAAATTGGTTTTAGCTGGCGGTGCAAGGGCTACTGGAGTAGACAAATTGTTAGGTTGATTGGGCTCCTCATAAGGCATTTCAGTGATTACAGGAGGCTCAGGTACAGGTAGAGTGGTACTGGAGTGTAAGTGAATATTATCAAGGTTGATGACATAAGAAGGATATTGCATGGGATACTGCGATGGGTCTGTAGCATACACATTTTGTTGAGGCATATGAGGTTGATTGTTGGGGTTTGGCTATGGCTGTGTAGGTAGCTAAGTAGGCTTAGGAGGCGGGTTAGTGGTTGCATGAGGCAACAAAAGAGCTTGTTGTTATGGAGGTTGCATAAGTGGTGACAAAAGTCCTTGTGGTTGATTTGGCCATTGTTGGCCACCTCACCACTGCAAGTTTTGCTGCCAATTACCCTGTGGTGGATTCCATGCCCCTTGAGGTTGTTTGCAACCTCCTTCAGGGTTTGGCCACTGTGGATTGGGGTAATTCTGCCACTAATTCTGGGAATTATTCCAGGGAGGATTTTGATAATTCACGGGGGGTTTCCATTGATCATTATAAAAAGGACCACTAAATGAAAGAGGTTCATGAAGCATACCTTGTCTCTGCACCCATGGTCGTTGCTGAGCGACGAAGAACAATTGCTCTTCCTCTAGTTCAATTGGTTTGTAATCAATCGACATTTGTGTATTCTCCATGTTAGCAACCAGTTTGCATCTATAGTCTCTCTTGTTCTATCTATAATGTGGGCAGAATTATGCTAGCATGGCCTCTGCTTCCTCATGTTTATTCTTAGTTTGCATGGTGTCCAGCTGAGTGGCCATGTTGTTAATGATATCTTTCTTGAAATTGGACAAGAGATTAGTTATCTCTGTTCTTGAAGCACCAACACCATTGGACTTTCCCAAGGTGGACCTATATCCCCTTCCTTTCTTAACAACAGCTCTGGAGTACTTAAAGAAGATCTTCTGGATATCATCCCATGATGCCTGGGTGATATCTCCTCCAGCCATCAGGTCCAGTGCCTTTGTGCATCCGTCATGAATGCCTCGCAAAAAGAGCAACTTCTGAGATTATTCAGTAAGCCCATGCTGGGTATTATTCTGCAAGCTGAACATGAACCTTGAGACATAATTCTCAAGACTCTCATCCTCCTTCTGTGTCATTTTAAAGATGTCATCCCCTCACATATAATTTCCTCAATAGTACTCCTTGTATTTCAGCAAGAAAGCAACCTTTATTTCATCCCAATGGTGGATGACATCCTGTCCTAAACCCATAAACCATCGTAATGCAGACTCTTTAAGTGTTGCAGGAAAAAGCTTAAGTCTGTGGGCATCAGTGGTGTAGTCATAGCTCCTACAAAGGATATCAAACTCAAAGAGAAAGGTATACAGGTCCTCTATGATAAGGCCGTAAAATTTTGGAAGAGCAGAAGAGGGAATATTCTTAAGGTTGTTATTATCATGCTGGTCGGAGATGGGAAAAGGAAGTGTAGTAGGATTGGCCATCCTTTATGGCCGCTGAGGTAGATTTTGAGGTGGGTTTTGAGGTTGATAAATGATTAACTACCAAGGATTTTCTTCTTCAGGGTTTTGGAATCCTAGGTTGGTAAAGGCTCCAGCAAATGGATTGGCTTCTGGTTGATCCTCGAAGAAACTACAGAGGTCACCCTCAGAAGATGAGGATGATGAAAGGGCTTTAGAAAGCTCAACAATAGCATCAAAGAATTGACTTTCTTCTTCAAATATGTTACTGGATTGATTTGGCAAGTAGCTTCCTCGGGTGTCTCTTAGTCTTTTATGCAGGCAGATAGTACAAAATGATGTGAATAGCGGTTTGGTCTTTTCAAGATGAGGCTTAATCTACTTAATGCGGGAAATGAAAGCATGAAAGCAAATCCTAGGAATGATTGAATAAGAACCAGGTTCGACATTGTCCTCGACAACGATGCCAAAAATGATCGCTCGTTATAAAGGCTCAAAAACTAGGCATAATCCTTTAACTCAGGGATTAGACATCCAACTAAGCACTCTGTCCTCTTCATAAGAAACTCACTTAGTATGTCAAACCCAGGGACGTGTTACTTGAAATGGGCCAACAAAATATATGCACCAAGCACTTTCTCAACCAATCACTCTATAATCACTGCAGGAAACAAATGCTAGAAAGAAACTATTCTATGGCTGCAGGAAGCAAATGCTTTTGAAGGGAAACTATACTATAACTGCATGAAATGAATACTCGAAAGAAAGTTAAGCTATTGATGTGAAAGAAAATACTTGAAAGTAAATGATGGAAGTGAACATTGCTAGCAGAATGGAAGAGTGCACAAACTAACTACAATTCCTTAGTCACTCTGTTGTTTGGCTGCAGGAAGCGATAATTGTCCCGTGACTTTGGCTACAGGAGCTATTCACCATAGGAATTGAAATGATGGAAATGCATGAAAGTGAACTAAACTAAAATGAATCTAACTATGGATTCTTCACCAAGTGGGACCCCCTTAGGTGAGTATCCAAAACACTCAATTACACAAAATTAATCTCAATACTTCATTTGCTCATTAAAATGAATAACAGAGTACAAAGCTTCTCATAAACAGTAAAACAATAAAATTGAACTATACTGCAACTATCTCCTAATATTTCCCCTCCCTTCTCATGCAGGAGTGGGGCTTTATTTAAAGGAAACATGTAACTGCTAAACTCAACACGCCCTAAGAAAAGGCGGAGCTTTTATTACAAACAACTAACAGAAAGGAAAGCTAGAAAGTAGGAAATGGAATCGGTCCAGAAAAGAGGAAAGAATTGCTTGGACAACATATCTAACTTCCCACTCTCTCCTAGATTTCATCAGGGAACTCATTGCGTTTGCCAAGTCTTCGCTCAATCGTCTCCACCTGGATTAACCGGAAACCTTCCACTAATGCTACGCTGATGTTCCATCCGTGTGCGTCTGCTGCAGGATCGAGTCAAGCGTCCAGCGCATGGATGTGCTCACTTGATCAAGACAATGATTGATAATTTGATGCGTTGCATTTAAACTGATAGGATAAGAGCATTCATGACAAATAATCATTAAAGTACACATGCATTTTCTATCGCTCAATCAGTTAATTCATCCATAAAACATGATCATGATTCCATAGTAATAAATAAAGCATATTCATCCAGATAAAGCATGTTAAGTAAGCATATGTCCATAGCATAGGTTTAGTGGTTGACAACCACATATTAGCAATTTTAAAGCATAAAGTCTTGGAGTAAATAAGAGAAAACATGGCAAAAGACCTATCAGAAGTTCTCCTAGGATATCTAATGTATGTCATTAAAATGACCTATCACCTTGCTATATACCTCCAAACATTCTTTTATAATCTTTTCTTCTCTTTTCGATGCCTCCCCCATCAAATATGTGTCATCAAAAAATTGCAAGTGTGTAACTGGGTCTAGTCCTCTGGCCACCTCAATGCCTTTCCAGTTGCCCGAAGAGCCTCTTAATTTTAGTGATCTCCCTAAAGCTTCAACTAGGATAATAAACAATAAGGGAGACAATGGATCTCCTTTTCGAATGCCTGTATTTGTGTAAAAAAATCCCTAGGGACTTCCATTAACTAGAATGGAGAGTCATGGAAATGAAATAAAACTTGACACCCATTCACACCATCGATTATCAAAGCCAAAAAATTTCAAAATATTCAAAAGGAAGCTCCTGTTTACCTTATCATAGGCTTTCTTTATATCTAATTTAATCATCGTTCCAACCTTCTTTCCTATTTTTAAGGAGTGAATTGCCTCATGCACAACTATTATACCTTCATAAATGGATCTTCCTGGTGCAAACCCACTTTGCTCCTCCGAGATGATTATTGGTAGCAACACTTTCAATCTGTTAGCAATTACTTTTGCTATCACTTTATATACTGTGTTACAAAGGGCAATAGGCCGAAAGTAATCAAAGGACTCGTTTTTCCCTTTCCTAGGGAAGAGGGATAAAAAGGTGTTATTGAAATCTTTGAACACAATTCCTTTTAGTCTCGAATCTTCCACCACTGCATGTAAGTCATTGCCTATAATGTGCCAAGCTTTTTAAAAAAACAAGGCTAGGAATCCATCCGGGCCTGGAGCCTTATCACTCCCTAAATTGAATAGAGCCACTTTGACCTCTTTCAATGATATAGATTTCAATAAGTGTTGGTTTTGTTCCTTTGAAATTAATGATGGGATGACACCTAGAAATTTTGGATCCTCATTCAGCCACCGGTCCTTTTGATTGAAAATAGAGGAGAAATAATTAACATCTTCAACATTATCAATTCTTGGTCACTTATCTCATTTCCATCTTGATCTTTAATGTAGAAAAATTTGTTGAGGGATCTTCTACCCTTGACTGAATTATGAAATTTTTTTGTATTCCTGTCACCCTCTCGTAACCATAATTCTCTAGATTTTTGATGCCAGTATATCTCTTCTCTTTCCAATACTTCATTGTATTGTTCCTTCAATTATTTTTCCTGTTTAAATAGCTCTATATCCATGCCTCCATTCATGGTTAATTCATTAAACTTTTCTAATTCCATTTCCAATCTAATTTTTTCATCAAATTTAAACACTTCACAGTTCCATACTTTGAGACATTCTTTTAAGAATTGCAATTTCTTGAAAAAGTGAAAGGCTACATTACCTGGTCGCTTAGGTGCATTATTCCACCAATGGGCTACAAGATCCATAAATCTCTGCTTACGAAACCACATCTTTTCAAACCTAAAGGGAGCTCTATCAGGAGTAGCATCATCAACAATCCTCAAAGTAATTGGGAAATGATCGGAGCAAGTTATTGATAAGATCTTTGCTTGACATAACCAATTTGTATCCATCCATTCCCCACCAATGAGATACCTATCCAATTTCTTTGCTATGTTTGAAAACCCCATTCTTCAGTTGGTCCATGTAAATGCACCATTGTTAAACTGCACATCTTGAAGATTATTACCCATAACAAAATCTGCAAAATCTCTCTGGCTCTGGTTGATCCGCCCTTTTCCACCTAATTTCTCCATTGGAGAAGTAATAGCATTAAAATGTCATCCCATCATAAACAGACTATCCTTTATTCGATTGCAAATAATGGAAAGGGAGTTCCAAAGTTGTTTCTTCAGAACTTGACTACACGGCCCATACACATTAATAACAAAAAAACTTCATCCTTAACTGGAAGGAAGTAACCTCCATCAGCTACCATTGGTTACCTTCTTCCACCAATATCGCATTCATCACTGTCTCCTTCCATAAGATGCGCAATCCACCCAAAGCACCATCTGCCTCTGTGAAAAAGCATCCCCATTTACTGAATTTCCTCAAAAGTCATATTTTTCCTGTCCCACTAAGCTCTGTTTCTTGCAAGAGAACTAAATCTAGTTGGGTTTGCTCACGACATCACTTGATCAAACACCTTTTGTCAGTGGCATTGCAGCCCCTGACATTCCATGAAAGCAACTTCATTGCTTTCGAGAAGAGGGATAACCTCTTCCCCATCTCAGCAGTTTTGCCTGGTCTGCTGCATTACCAACCATTGTTAGTTTGACATGGGCAGGTTTGGGTCCTCTATTCTGTTTAGCCTTTATATTCGGTTTCTTCACCTATGAGGGGGTTTACTAAACAGTTCTATCTTCTATGATATCTACTTGATCTTGTAGCCCCAACTCCTCAGGTTTATCTTCCTCCTCTTGTGACTCGTAGTCTAAATCTGATCCCCATCCATTATCCTCATTTTCATCATGCATAGATGATTCTAAGTTTCTGACTGGGGAGATCTGAATGTCTTTGCAGTCATCAATATTATCATTAACCTCTTTCACTGAGTTCACCCTACAAATATTAGATACATAAGTGTCATTTTTAACATAATCAGGTTTGCAACCTTTGTCTGTATTCTTCTCTATACATTTTTTTGGGGTGGTTTGAATCTCACCTTGATCCATAGTATTTGGGACAAAATTTGAAACTTATTAATTTCTGATGGCCCTTTGCATATCCTCCTCAATTTCAAAAGGTGGTTTCCTTTACCCTTTGAATAGATTCAGAGTTGTGTAAGCTTTCTGCCTGTAAAGTGAAGTCTCCCTGATTGAATCCGGTAGCATTATTATGTTCTTTCATTTCCTTTTGCAATTTATGACATTGTCCATCTGTTTTCGCCCTATTCATAATCATTTCTTCCTCATATTCTATTGACCAATCCAAATATCTATTTTCTTTGCTTCAAGCTCCTTGATCCATTCCCAGTTTCGATTGATATCAAGCCCTTTCTTTTTCCTTAAGTCCTCCTTCTCCACAGGTTCTCTTACTGTATTTTCAATTTCAATCTTGAGTCTCCATTCTCCATGAGCTGACCCTAACACCACATACTCTGGGATTTGATAGCAATCTTGAATTTTCACAAGGATCTTGGAATAGGAGTAGAAATCATTAGCATCCACTTCTTCTTCTGAGCTAATGTAGGTTCCTAGGCAGTTTCCTATAGCTGTCAGGGTAGCTTCATCCTTATATTCCCAAGGTAGATTTTTTAATTTTAGCCATATTGCCACTTCTTTAACCTTTGATACCTCTAGGTTAAATTTTGGCTTCCAATCACATATATACAAACCTTTATTATCTATCATGTAAGGCCCCCCTTGAATAACCCATTATTTGTCCATTTTTTTGGGGCAGATAATCAGTAAGAATTCATTAGCTAGGGTTTTGATTTCAAAATGGTCACCCCACTTTGTTCTTATCCATCTTTGTATTTTTGTGATGGATGGCCAAGGTCCCAGCCATTTCATGAAGAAAGTTCTATCTTGTAAACGATCTACATTTTCTTTCCAATGATCATTATTAACCAAAAGGGAGGATAATCTTACCAATCTTAGATCATTTTCCTCTGTGTTTAACCTGTTGTTGTCGATCCAGATCTCTTGGTTTTTTGAATCCATCTTGTTGTCCTTTGGGCACCAAAACTTATTTTCAATCTGCTTGAAGTTGAAAGGTTGGGGGTTTATCTTGATCTTTTGCATCTGCCTCGAGGGCTCGCCATTATTCTCCCATCTCCCACCATCCCTTCTCTAGCCATGCATCTCAGATCTTTGATAACCCAGTTTGTTGCTACTCGGAAGTTTTGCCTCTGTATTGAAATGTTGCATTTTGTAGCGGCTAAAGGGCCATTTCTCCTTTGTTTTGTCATTACTCCATGGAGGTCCCATTCTTCTGCTATTCTATTGTGTAAGCCTTCGCTCCATTGCGGCAGGTCCCCGTGCCTAGTAAGGCCGCCATGGCCGCCCTCATCTATTATAGTCGTTGTAGCGATCGAGCGCCATGCAAATAATTGAAAACTTATATTTATTGGTGACACTCTTATAAAAGCTTAGTATTTGCAATTGTAATGTAACAACTGATTATTGAATAACAAATTGAGCTTCTCTAAAATGCATGATTCTCTCTCGCAAAGGTTTTCCACACTTAAATCACTAAGTTCCACACTCAAATCACTAAGTTATGGTATGCTATTTTTGTATTTATTTCCTCGTAACTATATAATTAATTTAATTATTACTCATACCTCCTATCATATACTAGTGCAACAAGCATATTCCACACACCTTTACATTTTCATATGGTTACTATGCTTATATTTTCTGATCCTATATTGTTATCTTTATCATGTTTTTTTTTGCATGTCTATGTTCATATACGATCCTTGACAATATTTTATGATTTCATGTTATGATTCTTATCATGCTTATAACATGCCCACATATCTATATGCTTGTGTGTCTTAATCATGTTTATATCTTATGATTATATGCTATTGTCTATATCATGCTTATATCTTATGAATGCTTGTCTATAGTCATTATCACGCATACATCTTAATATTATATATTTCTTATCCTTGTCATGCTCATATATTTCGTTCATACTTATATGATCCTTATCTTAATGAATATTACTATTTTCCTTCACTAGGGAAAAGCTTGGAAAATACCTTGCATTTTCCTTGTTATACATACTTAAATCATTATCATTTTTTGCCAATGTTCTTACATGCTTTTACCACAATAATATATTTTACAATGTTTACCTGATAATATGCTTTTCCTCCTTATGTCCAATTCCTTGCATACTTCACATGCGACTAATTAGATACGACATATATATCACTAAAATTCTTTTCACAAGTTATATTTTGTAGTGATAGGCTCATGGTCATTCCACAGTGAAGGGAGTTGTACAAACCATTTTACATTATGATAATCTTCTACGGAGTTATAACCCTACCAATTTTTGGACTAATCAAAGCTTTACCAATTTTTGGTTAAATGAAATCTCTTACTTTCCTCTACTCTACTTTTATTTTTTTTGAGAATATTGTACAAGAAAGTTGTATTTAGTGCCACTTTAGATGTCACTCATTGCATGTTTTCTATTTTAAAGGTTTCTAATAAAACACTCATTGCAAGGAAAAATTAAGAATTATTAAACATTTTCCTCTCTTTCGATCATCTTTGTGTCATTTGAGTGTATGAAAAATATACAATTCCTTGTTGACTGTTTGCTTTACTTTGACATGCATCGTTGGAGTGTTTACATGTACATCAAAGTGGCGGGGTAGATATAATGGTGAAGATTGCATATCCATGTCCATTTCCTTTATATCTTGGGACAATTTAATTATAGTGTCCTTTCTATATCAACAAGTTCGCAAGTGACATATTCATGCATGAAATATAGTTGATGAAGTTATTTTAATATGACCCCATTATTACTTGTCCCCTGAAATTTGTTCTTTATCCATTAATCTCTCGTTTATTGCATTGGACCAAATCAACAAGGGTGGACTTAAACTACACAATTTCTATGGTCATAGATTTGAATCCCGAGCTCCAAAAAAAAACTCAACTTATAACATATTTTCACTAGTTTTTTTTGAGTTGACCTAACCCATGCTTGGGTTGATTTGTATGCCATGTTGTTATATTTAAGAATATCCATTCATTCATTTGAAATCAAGCTATAACCTAGGAGATAGAAGAATAATTAAAAAAAATATATTCACATGAGAGTATCATAGGAGTATCATGACTAAATCAATTTCTTACATTGTCATCTTAAACACATTGCATGCTTACTCATTGTCTTTGATCTTAGTTCATCATTATTAAACCAATTTATCTTTAATAAGTTCTTAAATTATGGTTATAAAAACCATTTTTGCATTCATTCATATATTCATTTCAAATCATGCTAGAACCTTGGAAACACAAGAATAATTGACTTTTTTTTAATACAATAAAATCACGACTACACCATTTACTCATATCATCACCATAGGCATATTGAATACCTGCCTATAAGTTAATCTTTGATATTGGTTCATCATCATTAAAGCAATTTACCTTTAGGAAGTTCTTGAATGATGGTTGTAAACACCATTTTTCCATATACAAAGCACAAACATAGAGGAGAGTGAATTGTGGTAATAAATTCTAGCCAATTCATTTTTGTAGGTGTTTAAACTCACATGCTATTTCACTTTCATAAATGCAAAATAACTTTGTAGATGTACAGATGAACCATAGCAAAATATATTCGATTTACATATTTTTACACTTATCCAAACAACACCTCAATTTTTTTTGATAGAGGTTTTTTCATTCACAAAGTCAGTATGAGAGCATGCCAAATTCGCCTAAGGCTCAATGTCGACCTCATTCCTTATGATGTTAGAGCCTTGCACTTAACGAAACTTGATCCTTGATGAACTCGTTAAGAACGTTTCAACTTCAATGACAAACCAAATACCCATTAACAAAAAAAACCTCCCTTTTTAACACATTAACAAATACATTCCTCCTTCCATTATCAAAACTCAATTTAAATATTACATTTAATTTTATTTAATATTTGTAATTAACACTATTGCAGTCCAAACATTTTCCTAGGGTTTATTATCGTTTAAACTATTTGTGATATTTATCCCTCTACACCAAGGGGACGAGTCTCAGGCATAAAAATTGGAAAACAAAGCTCAACCAGAGCAAATTCCGTAGAGCAAAACCCTAATCTTAATAAAAACTCAATCCTGCAAAGTTCTGTTCTTTTGGAACGAGCTAGAGCAATCGCAGCAGAGCACCACCGGAAAATAAAATGGGTTTCAAGGGGACGAAAGCAGAGAAGAAGGTGATCTACGACAAGAAAATATGCCAGATGCTGGAAGAGTATTCGCAGGTGCTAGTGTGCCTCGCTGACAATGTGGGTTCCACTCAGCTGCAGTCCATTCGGCAGGGCCTCCGCCCGGACTCCCTCGTGCTCATGGGCAAGAACACCATGATGAAGAGATCCATCCGCATGTATGCCGAGAAAACTGGGAACACCGCTTACCAGAACTTAATTCCGTTGCTTGTGGTCAGTTTAAATCCTTTAAACCCTTCTTAGTTTGATTATTTTCTCTTTGATTACTTGAATGGTTACTTCAGTGTTGAAATATTTGGAACTTGTATCATTGACCTCTTGTTTACGTTCTATAAAATACTTCACTACTATTGTTTGTTAGTTCTTACTTTATGTCTTTGACACCATGTAAATAAAGAATCTTCACTTGTTTCTCGTTGTTCAAGCTCACCTATGACTCGCATTCAACCTTGTCTGTCCTCAATGCCCCGTCCAAAACTTGCATTTAGTTTTTGTCTGTTCTGGACGCCACACACAGAATTGGATGTGGTAGTTTACCAGATTTAAATACTAACATGGCTACATATCAATATGGCCTCATCTATTGAGGCATGCTGGAGCCATACATTTGTAAATATTAGCATAGCCTTGCCTGCAGGGGTAGGTCATATTCTGAATCAGAATTGTATGTTGCAGTTTACCAGATTTAAGCACTGTATTTGCATGCATTAATATGTAAAATGTCCACTGATCTGATGATTGATTTATCATTCGAAGTCATCCTTTTGGAGTAGGTTTTCATACATGCCTTTATGTATAAGGGTCATTAAATTACATGCGGTTCTCTTTCTACGTCTCCTTCTTAAAATTGCATATCAGTAAATGTCTATGCTCCATGGGGATGTGTCCCGTGGGCTGGTACCTCTGTTCCTGTACCGGGGATGGTATGGGGATTTGGAGACATCGTTTAGAAGTACCCTGGCCATTCCCAATCTATGCAGAATTCTGGAAACGTTTTTAGGACAGTTCTGAGAGTGGTCAGGGACATAGGGGATGACCAGAAGTCTCCGATATGACTAAGGGACAGTTCTATGTTTATTGTTTACAGTTTATGTCATTTCATAGTTGAAATTTGGAGCCTTTGGGCTTTTTTGTTATCAATATAATATGTATGCACACTGACAATGAAAGTTTCTACAATGATGAATCACTTTTCTGAATCCTTCTAAATGTATTAAACTTCTAGAATGCCTATGATGAATGCTTTATCAATGTTATGATATGCATATTTGAAATTTCTCTTTACTTTAAGAATTCCCCTATTTTTTAGCACCTGTCCCTTGACGTCCCTCTAAAAATGGCCCAAAGTACCCCCATATCAGAAACATGTCCTGCCGTCCCCTGCTGTCCCGTCCCTGAAACTCGGTGGAACGTAATGTGTATGTTTAGGGTTTCCAGTCTTTCTAGTTTGTAATGCCCCCTTTTTGGGATTGCCCTAAAGTTTGCCTTAGAATGACAAGCTAAATAAAAACAAGAAATGTAATATAGTTAGAGATATAACTTTACCCAAAGAAAATATTTAAGCAAGATAGCTCCTGGTTGAGATCTTGCAATCATGTTAGACAATTATTTAAAATATAATTCATAAAATCAATAATATCTGCTAGGGTTAAAGAACAAATAGCATATGGCAGATGTATATTCGTAGCCATCTTAATTTAAATAAATCGTACAATATCTATAATTCATTATTGGAGTTCAACCATAACAAGGCTTGGATGAGGAGACATGATGGGGTGCCCAAATCAACCCTCACACTAAGCCCAAGAGCAGATATATCATTCCCCTTGGCCCCATGTGGCAGGCTGCCAACCATCCATTATGAGGTGGTGTACTTGTGGGGAAGCTTGTCTCTGCCCTTCCGCAGCTGTCCCTTGAAGTCCCCCAAAAAATGGCCCAAAGGACCCCAATATCAGAAACACGTCCTGCCGTCCCGTCCCTGAAACTCGGTGGAATGTAATGTGTATGTTTAGGGTTTCCAGTCTTTCTAGTTTGTAATGCCCCCTTTTTGCGAGTGCCCTAAATTTTGCCCTAGAATCACAAGTTAAATAAAAACAAGAAATGTAATATAGTTAGAGTTATAACTTTACCCAAAGAAAATGTTTAAGCAAGATAGTTCCTGGTTGAGATCCTGCAATCATGTTAGACAA
>MU226986.1:147471-159527 GCA_018584345.1 Thuja plicata | reverse complement strand
AGATCCTGCAATCATGTTAGACAATTATTGAAAATATAATTCATAAAATCAATAATATCTGCTAGGGTTAAAGAACAAATAGCATATGGCACATGTATATTCATAGTCATCTTAATTTAAATAAATCATACAATATCTATAATTCATTTTTGGAGTTCAACCATAACAAGGCTTGGATGAGGAGACATGATGGTGTGCCCAAATCAACCCTCACACTAAGCCCAAGAACAGATATATCAATCCCCTTGGCCCCATGTGGCAGGATGCCAACCATCCATTATGAGGTGGTGTACTTGTGGGGAAGCTTGTCTCTGCCCTTCCTATCTGTGCCACCTTATTCACCCTCCTATGATTGAGACTTGTTTGAATTCATTCCAGCAATCAGCCATTATAGAGGTTGGAGGGGAAATTGCAATAGGGTGCCCAGAGTATCCTCTAAACCCAAGGGCAGGATTTACCTTGCCCCCTTTGGCCCCATGTGGCAGGCTGCCAACCATTCATCAGGAGGTGGTGTACTTAAGATGATCTCATATGAGTTCTCCCTCCTTGTATTCCCTTCCTCACCTCCACATGATTGCTTGCAGCAGTTTGATGAATAAATTAGGAAATCTAATTATGTGTGAGAGAGTTAAATATATTATCATATTGCATACATCCATATAAGAGAGATCATATATTAAATATATTATCATGTTCTCTAAACGTTATTGTCTTTATCATTATGTGAGGAATTATCTATTAAACATCACCATGTTGCACACTACAGGTGGATAAGATCACTATTGTCTGCAATATATGGTAATCTCTGATTTGATCAATTTATATGCTTGATTGCTGATGTCTTATAAACTGATCTGCTCTTTTATGAGTACCAATGTTGCTTGGATTGATTGCTTGATGCCTTTCTCCTTCGTGGTCTTCTACCTTTTATATCTTCTTGTCTCTTTGAAGAGAGACAACTTTTGGATGTTGCTGTCCTTAAAGAATGGTCACCCCCATGCGTAACAATGCCTCTTAAAGTCCGATCCTTAATGATATTGCTTCAAGACCAAACACTGCCTTTTTTTATATTTCTTAATCACCGTTTTAGGAGTTTGAATATTTCAATCACTGGGACTATTGTTGCTTAACACATAACATGAATGCTGTTTTGTCTGTATACTAATCATCATTTTTGTTAATAGAATTGCTGCTGAGTGTATTACCTGTCCCTTAACATTGATCACTGCCTTCTTATCTTTCTCATGAAGATAACTAATTCATAGAGAATCGTGAAGTCTTATAAATAAGACAATTTTCTTCGGGGGCATGACACAATTCTAGCCTTTGACATGTTTAAGTGTGAGGGGCACTACAAGTCCCTTCCATTTACTTTCATTATTTCCCTCTTATAAATGACAGATTGCTAAAGTCCCTAGTAATGTGATTGTCTACAATTTTGGGTTTTCTAGTTCTAGCTTCTGACATGATGCTTGGCTTATCGGTATGGTAAAACTGGGGATGTTATTCTAGTTTTTTTTGTCCTGTTTTCCTTTAAATTTCTTTGTTCTTCTTCAAAGGTTGCATTAGAAAAGAATGGAATGGATTGACAAGTCTCATTTTCTAATTTTACGTGTACTTGATGTCCTAGGCTTCCTTCTCTATGGGTTTTTGTGTTTGTTATTTTCTGCTTTCATGCTTGGATAATGTGCTGCCAGACATTAATTAGAGCTCGTTATCTTTTAAGTCACAACCTAGCTGGCATGCCATTTTGGCATGTATTCTCTGAAGAGATTTATGTCTTCTATGTCACCTTCCACATGTTTGGGTTTTGTACTATGTCATGCCCAAAATTTATGGGCAAAAACACACCAACATTTAAAAAACAAAAATCTTGTTAAGTAACTAAGGTTGCAGTTAAATAATTCCAAGTGTTCCAAGTGTTTACTAAGAGTTTGCTATGTCATCAACTAGGTTTACATCATTGATGAAAGTGAACTACTCCTACGGTTTTGCCGAATTAAACTAGATGAGGTCGAGGGGAATCATGACCATTGCCAACATCCCTCGACCTGATTTCAAGGAGAATGTTCACTAAGCAACATTATTAAACCTAGGTTTAAAAACACCTTAATTACTGTGGTTAATATTATCGCTTATTATTTACCTCCATTTAAATATAGTTTTAAAATCTTATTTAATAGAATTTAATTTAAATTACTTATCTAATTGGATTATAATTACCCATTAAATTAAACAGGTTCAAACTCAATTCCCTGCCTCTAGATACCTTAATAAGTTAATGTATTATCATCATCATTTGATTAATTTCGATTATAAATTTAACCCCGTTTTAACATTACATTAAAAAGTCCACACTCACAAAATTATTAACTTTAAAATTTCCCTCTTATATACCTTACCATTTAAATCTTTAATTTATGTTAAGTTTTAGGATAGCTGCAAATGTAATAACACTCTATGTTGTATGTGTTTTTCAAATGCAACAATCTCTCTTTCATTTATATTGAGAATGAGAATGGGAGAGATATGTCCCTTCATGGGACATGTCTATTCATTATTATGAGATTAATATAATGACAATTGATTATGTAACTACATAAATAATATACACACACAAACACATGTAATATTTCAGAATCACTATTATATTAATTTCTCCTAATACTTTTTTAGATATATATCTATATATATTATATCTCACATAATATATATATATATATATATATATAGGATTTATCCGACAGAAGCTACAAAACGTCAACACCCCCTCTTAGCTAGGGAGGATAAAGTCCATCTAAGAGAGCAACACAAAGTTAATTGTGAAAGTTTTATTTTGATATCACATTTATGTGATATCATAGATATGGTCTGACCAAGAATATCAAGTCTCATGATATTCACCATAACTCATAGATTCATAAAAATATCATTTCATGATATTGAGAGCATTGGCCTGTAGAATATCAAGTCTCATGATATTCACCAAGTGCTCAGGATAATGGTCTGCAGAATATCAAGTCTCATGATATCCACCAAGTACTCAACAAATGTTCATAGGTAATGTGCACTTACCGTAAGAACATTCACATCATCTATTATGATCTATTTCAGCCATCACAAGATGTCTATCACAATAGAAAGTGCCATCTATCATGATCAGTTTCACCCATCACAAGATGTCTATCACAATAGAAGATGCCATCTATGATTTATTTCAGCCATCATAAGATGTCTATCACAATAGAAGATCATGGCATGTTTAAGGAACTTAATCCACCATGCTAGATATCATCTATCGTGATCTGTTTCAGCCATCATAAGATGTCTATCATGATAGAAGATCAAGTTATTGTAAGATTGTCACCTTCCAATAACTTTAACAAATACAAGTGATAATCATTTGGAAATCGTCAATTCCGCGTGATGTACACAGGTGGCAGGCCCATTAAAAACATGGAGTCACACACATGACATCCACCATGCCTCAGCGTAGAGGGTGGAAACAAGGGATTTCACCTCGAGCTTCTCTCACAGAGAAGAACTCATTGAGAAGATATCAATATGTTGATCTTTTCATCCAAGATTGCTTAAGATAAACTGTCAGACTCCCTCTGAATCTCATATCAATCTTCTGAGCTCCTCGTCCAAAATTTATGTTTGAAGTGTCAAACTCCCTCTAAATCTGATATCAATCTTCTTTTTCCCGCAAGAGCATCTCCGGAAAAGATCAAGGCAAATATCTCTTATAGTACGTATAGAATTATAGATGACAGAGAGACTACAATGAGTAGATAAATGTAATATTCAAGGATAATATATACTTATTTGCACATCAACATCCTTGACACAAGTTGCTTCAATGAAGGTCCATATACATCAATTCAGAAAACACCTCAGATTATTTGAGAGACATCTCCCCTTTGAATCATCTCCCCACTAAGGATGGTTCAAATGGGAATGTAATATTGGTTATTATTCCCCCCCCACAATGTACAATTCCCACTCTTATATCGTTGAACAATTCTCATGTCTTCTTGTGAAATGACTTGATTGCTACAAGAGAGGTGACACTCTATAATTAATGATTTCTTTATAGAAAGAGACACCCTTCCTTGAATACGTTCTTCTTTGTTAATGCTTGACCACGATCATAACAAATTAATATATCTCTTTAATGAAAGCTGCTTTCAGGAATTTCACATAGACCCGTACACAGTCCATCATAACTTTTGAACCCCACACTTTCTCTCCAATCGCTCCATTGAGATTCTTCAAAATTTGTTTGTCACCAACATATCCAAAATTCAGCAAAAACCAATGGTGGATTTGTGAGATATGGTCCATGTACTGAGACTGTATTTTCTAAGACAGTCACACATTCACCATCAATAAACTACTCTCTTACATTTGCAGTCTCGCTCTGATACCATGTTAAGTTTTAGGATAGCTGCAAATGTAATAGCACTCTATGTTGTATGTGTTTTTCAAATGCAACAATCTTTCTTTCATTTATATTGAGAATGAGGATAGGAGAGACATGTCTCATGATGGGACATGTCTATTCATTATAATGAGATTAATATAATGACAATTGATTATGTAACTACACACACACACACACACACACACACACACATGTAATATCTCTGCATCATTATTATATTAATTTCTCCTAATACTATTTTAGATATATATCTATATATATTTATTATTATATCTCACACACACACACACAAAATATTAGATTGGAAGTAGAGAGAATATATATTCCAGAATATATCAGATATAATATATTGTAAAATCAGATTTTACTTTGATATTAATATATATATGTATGCAAATGTAGTTGCAGATAAATCTGAAACTAATTTGACTGCAATACAATATATATGTTATACTTTAGATGCTTTGAACGTATATCCTTTATTGTGCAGATTTACGTTGACTGCTTTGAAGGTCTATATGCTGCTTTGGTTCGTAAATGCCGTGGTAATTGATTTCGAACCAAGCAGCACGATTAACATATATATGAATGAGGAGTTGTGTATATGTAGGGGCATGACCCTTACATGGCTTATGCCATGTTGGGTCACGACCCTACGTGTACACAACAATATATTAATCGGTCTTAACCTTACGTAAGTTGGCTGTTAGCTGATACAATGCTTATTATAATTATCGACTATAATTTGAGTCAATACGATACGTGTTAAAGGTATCAACTATAAACAAAGGTCGATTTATTCGACATCAATTATATAATAATGATTTATCAATACTTTTTATTAATACAATATATATATATATATATATATATATATATATATATATATATATATATATATATATATATATAGTTTTATCATGTACTATATATATATTCATAGATCAATCATTTCGAAGCTATCTTCTAACATTAAGATGAGGGAAAAACTGATATTTTTTGTTTTATAGACTGACAAAATTGTGAGTTTGAATAAATTGTATCATGGAAAATTGTGGCAGGTTTAAAAAACTGGGGGACCTATCTGGATCAGATTGCCTTTGCTTTTGGTATACAGTTAATAACAATTTTATCCTATTCAATCAAGATTAGGAAATCAAAATGAAAATTAGTAAATGAGTATTGGTCATGATGACCATTTTTTTCGAATTTATATGCTCCCTTCGTGAGTAGCAATTGCTGTATGGGGAAAAAGGGCTGTGTACCTACATAAACAATTTGCTTCAAACATAGCTTGAAAAACAAAAGTACATATATATTGCACCTTGATCTCGTTTAGAAGTGGTGTACATAGGTAGTCTGGTGAATGAAGGAGGTTCCTAGTAGGCAAATGTTTAGTTATGGGGTTGGAGAATATTTAAGAAAGATCATACAATTTAAACATTAATATTGGGTTAATCATTCAAAAAAATCACTCAATAACAACTAAGAGTGAAATCTCTTAGATAAATTACAAGATAAAATTTATTCATGGTATGCTTGGAAGAATTACCATGTCACTCCCTTTTCATATAGTCTTGCTTCTGTTTATAATTTATAATTTGGTATCATTCATTTCTAAGCTGGTGATACTTTTAATTTTCTTATTAAGGGCAGTTCCTTGCAAAGTGTCAGTGCTTGTGCACAACTGTTTAAGTTCCTAAATGGATTCTGCATACATCTCAATCTTGAAATAGTGCATCTTATAGAATCTGAATGGTACCTTCCAATGATCAAATTGTATAAGATTATCAAATTATTTTAGGAGTATAGCCTGTTTGAATTGCAGAAATGTCTTCATCAATCCGTGACCATAGTTCTGGAGTTTAACTGGCATAATAGAAAAAGGAATCATCAGAATCAACTCCTATTTAATTTAAAAGCATGATGGTGACAACCGCTTGCTTTTTATTACTAGAAATGTCTAAAACATTGCTTTGAAATTAAATGAAATTAGAAACCATGTGAATAAGACAAGGTTTCCATGGACAAATTGAAATATGTGAAACTAGAGAACTACATCAAAATAATTTGGAATATTTTGAGTTGATACACTGGGTTGATACCTCAAAAATAGCCTCAAGATTCTGATGAAGTATTTGGAAGGCTTTTTTGTTAAGTCTAGACAAGATATCATATAGAATGATATCGCAGAAAACATTGATTTTATTGTCTTATTTCTGTGAGCTAGCATTAACTGCCTATCTTTCCAAGCCTTAGTATTTTTTTGGCTAAGACTAATAAATTCCGCCCATAAACTAGAACAAATAGCTCCCTGGAACGGAGGGATCCCCAAACATTTGCTTGAAATATTATCTATAGTATACTCAAGGTAATCCACAATTCTTCTTTGAGTAGCCTTTTGGGGTTCAAGGTTTTTTTTGACATTTCTTTGTTTATAATTTATTTATTGAGAATCAGCAGAACATTTGATGTAGTTGTTAACTGTTGCTTTAATAACAACAACCTCCTCCATTTGAGCATTTCCATATAATATTGTATCATTTGCAAAAAATTTATGAGTAATAGGAACCAATTCCCACTCACAACATCATTGGATATTGGTTTACCTGGTGCCTTTGCCATTAGAGCAAGGAGAAAGGGAGACAGAGGGGCCCACGATTTGAGGCCCTGAGCAGCACCAAAGAGGCCACACGGATTCTCGTTGATCAGGATGGAATATCTAGGAGTGGAGATACACTTGAATATTCAATTAAGCCACTTTTACCCAAAGTCATATTTTTTAGAACTCAAGAAAAAGCCAATTTCCCTGATAAGTAGGCTTTGTTGACATCTAATATAATTACAATGGTTTTTTGAGTTGTATTCACACCAGAGTGAACGGTTTGCCTTATGAGCTACTAAAATCCAATTTGTGATGCACGTGCTAGGGATGAAGCCACTCAAGTAGAATTTCATGTAGCAGGTAAAATCTTTAGTTAACATTTGACACCACCTTAGATATAATTTAATAAATGGTATTGCTTAGGGAGATGGGGTGAAAGTCCAAGAAAGTTGAGCAGTCCAACCTTTTGGGACTTAACACTTCATAAGGCACAACACTTGCTGAAGGTTTTGCAAATGAGGTCGCAAGTAAAGTCTGTTTAACCTTGGAGGAAACTTCATGGTTAAGCGCACTTAAGCTGGAGTAGTACTGGGATGGGTGACCTCCCAGGAAGGCCCAGTGTTTCACCTTTGTAAACATCACCTAGATGCAATGAGTGCTAAGTTGTTCCATTCATTCTCATGAGAGATGGGTTCTTGTGAACCGCTACTCATGAAACATGGGTCAATGAGTTTGACTAAAAAAACTACACAGTTGAATCCTAATAGCAATATCACTTGACTTGTTGTGGTAAATATCTCCTACTTATCAATTGATGAGCTCAAGGTTCTTTCTAATGAATGGTTCATAAGGCACAACACTTGCTGAAGGTTTTGCAAATTGGGTTGCAAGCAAAGTGGGTTTAACCTTGGAGCAAACTCCGTGGTTAAGTGCGCTTGAGTTGGAGTAGTACTGGGGTTGGTAACCTCTCGAGAAGTCTCGGTGCGTCACCTTTGTGAGCATCACCTAGATGCAATGAGTGCTAAGTGTTCCATTCATTCTCGTTAAAGATGGGTTCTTGTGAACCACTACTCTTGAAACATGGGTTAATGACTTTGACTCAAAACTACACGGTTGAATCTTGATAGCAATATCACAATTTGACTTGTTGTAGAAAATATCTCCTACTTATCAATAGTAATCTTTGATATCAGTTCACAAGATGACAGTAACAATATTGATATTGCTTTAGACATTTTGTTTATCTTTGCTATATTGTTATTACTGTGCTACACAATAAATGGTCACCTGATCCTCCTTGCCGCACGCCCAAGTTTGCAATTCAGTGTGTCAGAATTAACCTACAATTCTCATGTGAACTTTCGTTTTGCTAACCCCTTTCCAAATCGGGACGAGACTAGTTTGATAGGCCCGCCATGACCTCGACATTAGAAATGAAAGATAATGCTTGCTGTTAATTGGAAAATTCCGATATTTGGAATATAGTATTGAAGTGAATACGATCATACAAATTATTGATTGTGTAAACTCAATGCACAAAAAACTTTGAATCTTCCTTTAGCTCATATAGTTTTGGTTAGATTTCCAATAATCAACACAATGATCATTTCACCACCAGTCTCCTACCCACAGTCGCAAATGATCATATATATATATCATGGAACTTCATTAAATAAAATTTGGTAGTGTCGTGCTCTCTGTACTGTTTGTATCTCCATCTCCATTATTGATTCCCTTGAAGAGTCTGGTTGATTCTCCCAGATCTTTAACTTGGTCAAACATTTTATTGACGAACATGGCTTCCTTGGCTCCAGATCCGAGAAAAATAGAACTGAGTTCACTCAAAACTATGCAAAAGAATTAATTATTCAAATCCATATCCTTCCACAATTCCCATAGTATTATTATAATAATAGAATTAAGTTTCTTTTCCCGTTCATTCCCGTACAATAGTTGTGACTATAATAAATTACTTTATAAAGTCACTTATATTAATTATTTAATATTAGTTTAATAATATTATATTTTAAACATAATATTAAATAATTATCTTTTTTTGTCTTATTAAAAAGGATTGTGTATGGGGGACATTATAGTCTCCCTTTCCTGGAATTGCTTGCCCTCGAGCAATCACAGATTTTGATGTTCTAGAATTTGTTCTTTTTCCCATGTTGCATCTTCAAGAGGCAAATTCTTCCATTGTATGAGGTATTCCTTAATTGTTTTGCTCCTCAATATCCTCTCACAGATATCCACTACCTCTTCTGGAATTAACTCCAATTTACATATTCCTTAATTGTTCTTCTCCTCAATTTCCTCTCACGGATATCCGCTACCTCTTCTGGAATTAAGGCCAATTTACCTTCTTCATCTAGAGTGGGTAGGTCTATTGTCACCATAACAAGCTGTCCTAATGGCTTTTTAAGGTATGAAACATGGGAAACATGGGAAACATTATGGATGTGGCTGGTATTTGGTAAATCGAACTCTTACGCTACTTCACCCACCTTCCTAGTCACTCTATACAGCCCATAGAAAAGCGGCCTCAATTTCTTTGCACCACTCCTTTTATCGATGGCTGACAGTATGGGTGTAGGCGTAAGTACACTAAATCTCCAATCTCAAAACCATGCTCTACTTGCTTCTTGTCAGCATAAATCTTCTGTTGATTTTGTGCGTGCTGCAAATTCTTTTTAAAAATCATAAGGACATCTTGACATTCCTGTATCCAATCTTTTGCTTTTGGTGCACTGCTATCATTGAAAGCTAGATCTAAGAAAGAAGGGACTTCGTATCCATACAGTGTTTTGAAAGGTGACATACTAACAGACATATGGTAGGTGGTATTGTAGAAATACTCACCTAGATGAAGTCATCTAATCCAAGATTTTGGCTGGCCCAGCAACATAATTGTGCAGATATCCCTCGATCCATTTATTAACTATTTCCATTTGACCATCCGTCTGAGGGTGGTAACTAGTACTAGGAGTTAGTTCCATGCCTGCCAATTTGAACAATTCTTCCCAAAACACATTGAGAAACCGGCTATCCCTATCGCTGACTATATTATTTGGTAATTTGTGAAGCTTGAAATCCTCAGAGAAGAAGAATTCTGCAATCTGCTTTGCTCTGTACTCTATAGGGATAGCATAAAAATGTGCGTATTTGGATAACCTATCAACCACCACAAAAATGCTATCCTTTCCCATAACCTTGGAAAGTCTACTAATAAAATCCATGGAAACACTCACATTTTTGTTCTGGTATTGGTATTGGCTGAAGCAAACCTGTTGGAAAATCGTGTTTTGACTTGTTTTGCTGACAAGTCTTACATCTCTGACAAATCTAAGGACATCATCCTTGAGGCTCTTCCAGGAGAGCCTCTCTCGAACCTCCCTGAAAGTTTTGAAGTAACCCGTATGCCTTGCCAACTGAGTTTCATGAACAACTTTTAGAATCCTATCTTTCAATTTTGATTTTGATACCAAATAAATCCTGTCTTTGTAGTAGATGATATCATCTACTATTTTGTACTTGTCATCTTGTATTTTGCCATCCACTAATTCACAAGCAAATGTGTTTTTAGCATACTCAACCAATAAAGGAGATTTCCAATTTGCTGTCACTTCTGACTATGAGTAAATATCAGGTCTTCTAGATAATACATCTGCTACAATATTCTTCTTACCTTTCACATTTTCTTATGCCAAAGTAATATGCCTGAATTTTGCTAACCCACTTTTGTTGGCATTCATTAAGATCCTTATGTTGTAAGAAACACTTCAAGCTGTTATGATCTATCCTGACCACAAATCTTCCACCAACCAGATACTGTCTGAATTTTGCTTTCTAATGTCTGCATAATTGCAAGCTTTTCCTTATCATAAATAGAGCATAATTTCTTGGCATCTCGGAGTTTCCTGCTCTCATAAGCGAAAGGATGCCTATTCTGCATTAAGACTGTTCCGATTTTCTCCCCCAAGGCATCACATTCCGACATGAATGGTTGGGAGAAATCAATAAGTGCAAGAATTGGACAAGTACTCGTTTGTGCTTCTAGTGTCCACTTGAAAGCACCCTTTTTAGTAAGATCTGTTAGGGGAGCGCCCAACTGTGAAAACCCCTTAACAAACCATCGGTAGTAGCTACATTGACCAAAGAATTCTCTCAGCTCGATAAGTGTCTATGGTGGTGGCCAATCCGAAATTGCCTATATTTTCTCCTGATGTACCTGTACCCCTGCTGCACTGATAATGTATCCCAAATAGAGAATCTCGGTCATACCAAATTCACATTGGGAAGCTTTTGCGTACAAAGATTGCGTCCATGATATCCAATACCTCATTGAGATGCCTCAAATGATCCTCCCAAGTTCTGCTGTAAATTAGAATGTCATCGAAAAATACAAGCAGATATTTCCTCAATTGTTTGTTGAAGATATGATTCATACATGACTGAAAAGTTGCTAGGCATTGGTCAATCTGAAAGGTATGACCAAGAATTCGTAGTGCCGATAATGACACCTGAATGTAGTTTTGGGAATATCTTGTTCCCAGAGTCTGATCTGATGATAGCCTGATCCTAAATCTATTTTGTAAAAATATAAAGCACCATGAAGTTCATCTAGTAACTCATCAATTCTAGGTATGGGATACCTGTTTTCTATTGTCTTCTTATTTAGAGCACGGTAATCTATGCACATTCTAAGTGTTCCATCTTTCTCCTTAAACCAAAACAACCGAAGAGGCAAGCGGACTCAAACTAGGACAAACATGTCCCATATCAAGCAATTCTTTGATAGTTCAAGCTGTTATGATCTATCCTGACCACAAACTTTCCACCAACCAGATACTGTTTGAATTTTGCTTGCTAATGTATGCATAATTGCAAGCTTTTCCTTATCATAAATAGAGCATAATTTCTTGGCATCTCGGAGTTTCCTGCTCTCATAAGCGAAAGGATGCCTATTCTGCATTAAGACTGTTCCGATTTTCTCCCCCAAGG
>MU226986.1:127527-138215 GCA_018584345.1 Thuja plicata | reverse complement strand
AT
The DNA here is from genome assembly GCA_018584345.1 of Thuja plicata. Taxonomy (NCBI): domain Eukaryota; kingdom Viridiplantae; phylum Streptophyta; class Pinopsida; order Cupressales; family Cupressaceae; genus Thuja; species Thuja plicata. The sequence continues at coordinate 138,213 of MU226986.1, read as the reverse complement.
ATATATATATATATATAGAAATTTACGTTTCTTCCAAAGTCTTTTTTAGGTTATTAAATAATTAATATACGTTAATGAAACTTGAATTATACATGTTTATCAATATATTTGTAATACATGAAATAATAATATATACTCATCTAATTCTTTAATCACTCACTAATATGATCAATCATGTAGGGAGTTTGTGAAGGGAGAGGAGTAATCCGGTCACATTGAGGCAAAGATTCCCAAAACGGGCTTTGTTCATGAGGGAGCCTCTTATAGACTGTTTCCATACCTGAACACAGTAATTCTATCATTTGCCTTAGGGTTAGTGATTAGGAGAGGATTAATGAATTGAGGCTTAAGTATGTATTGTTTCTAAATATGATTTAAATAATGTCATATGATAATTATTAGGAACTGACATTCTCTTAGTATGAAACATTACAAATTGCCACCCCCAAGTGCAATTCAACCCATAATTGGGAATTTTAGAACAAGGTCCCAAATGGGGACATTACATGATGCTCTTTTCAATCACAGGTTTGGCCTTTAAGAGTTGTAGGCATTTTAAAGATGATGAAAAAGATGGTTGAGAACTGATGCTTTTCTCTGTTACTCATGCTATCAAAGCTCAATTTTCTTGGTTGGCAGGTGCTTTTTAACGACAGAGTACACAAATCCAAACTTTGAAATAATATGGATTTTTCCCCAGGAGTGCTTTTTTTGTTTGGGTACTCATTTTTGTCAGGCACATGGTAAGTCTAATGATCATTGTCTAAAAAGCTCTACTTTCAATGGATATAAATTTTCAAATTTCCTTTAAGGGAACAAATGATGGTTGAATGGTTTCAGTAGAATGGATTTGCTTGTCATTTTGGACAATATGGTAGTTCAGGTTTGAGTTGAGTGATAAACATTTTGACTCAGGTTTGTGTTGAATGATAAGTATTTTGAATACACATCGATGCTTGATGTGGGATCCTAGTTTCAAATGTTAGTCCTTTTGTAAGTACACACACGCACACACACGCACACACACACAATATTTGGAATTATGTAATTCGAATAATTTCATATATTTGGAATATAAGAATTACCTTTTATATATAAATAATTAATATACGTTAATGAAACTTAAATTATACATGTTCATTAATATATTTGTAATTGCCATCCCCAAGTGCAATTCAACTCGTAATTGGGAATTTTAGAACAAGGTCCCAAATGGGGACATTACATGTTGCTCTTTTCAATCACAGGTTTGGTCTTTAAAGAGTTGTAGGCATTTTAAAGATGATGAAAAAAAATGATCGAGGATTGATGCTTTTCTCTGTTCTGATTAAGTAAAAACAAGTTTTGAAAGGACCCGAAACCTTTTACAAGAACAACGAAAGATAGAGCGTTAAGACGACAAAAAAAACTACTGTGGAATACCACCTATCAACCCAAAGGGTACGAACAATGCCCCCAAAAAGAGACAAAGTACCGACCAACAAACCACAACAAAGGGCAATCAAGATTTACATTTATGCCCACTCTTATGTGAACATAAGTTCATATCAAAAGAAGGCAAGGAAGACTTTAATTTCTTTCCTTTAACTGTTGTCCATCCTTCCTCCGCCTTCTCAACTGCATTATGCCAATCCAAAGAGGAAGAGTCCACAAAGGCCCGAGAGACAGGGCTCGCCAAACCAACATCCACAGTTGGGATAGGAACAACAATACCACCATACCCTATTTCCCCCCTTGGAGAAACATGGACAACAAAACCCACATCATCAGCAAACAGGACAACTGAACTAGAGACAACAACAACATCACCCAAAAGGACATCATCAGTCTGAACCACAGATGCTTTTGTAGAACCTTCAACAATACGTGAGTCAGAGCTAGTATCAGAAACTCGCATATTGCCAGAGGTAGAAACCTTTCCCGCATCGGATAAAGGGGGAATGATAGAAGAGTCTGGAGCAACAACCAGAGAGAAGCTCCGCTGAGAGGTGCTCATCTCAACTATGTAGTGCTGAGAGGAGACACCTTTCCACCACGAAACATTGCGCTTGGTTTTACCCAAACCACATTTTGCAGCAATATGACCAGTTTGGAAGCATCTTCGACATCTAAAGGGAATTTTCTCTGTTACTCATACTATCAAAGCTCAATTTTCTTGGTTGGCAGGTGCTTTTTAACGACAAAGTACACAACTCCAAACTTTGAAATAATATGGATTTTCCCCAAGGAGTGTTTTTTTTTGTTTGAGTACTCATTTTTGTCAGGTTATGGCACATGGTAAGTCTATTGATCATTGTCTAAAAATCTCTACTTTCAATGGATATAAATTTCTAAATTTCGTTTTATGGGAACAACTGATGGTTTGATGGTTTCAGTAGAATGGATTTGCTCGTCATTTTGGACAAAATGGTAGTTCAGGTTTGAGTAGAGTGATAAGTATTTTGATTTAGGTTTGTGTTGAATGAGAAGTATTTTGAATACACATCGATGCTTGATGTGGGATCCTAGTTTCAAATGTTAGTCCTTTTGTAAGTTTTAGGATATGGAGTAATCCATAACAACTTTTTTTGTGAGTAGGAGATATTTTCTACAAGTCAAATTGTGATATTGCTATCAGGATTCAAGTGTGTAATTTTTGAGTCAAGCTCATTGACTCATGAAACACAGGTCAATGAGTTTCCACGAATCAATGAGTTTGACTCAAAAGTACTCAGTTGAATCCTGATAGCAATATCACAACTTTTTTTTGTGTGTTCACGTTACTCTCAAATCATTGTGATTTGAAAACATACTCCATGTCACTTTTGGAAAATGTAGGCCCACTTTTGTTTTTGATGTTTGGTTGGGTTTTCTTTCTTCTAGGTTTTCCCTTCTCCTTTAAGTGATGAATTGGTTTGTAAAAGTTTTGGATTGTTTGCCTTAGTAAAATTTCAATTTCAAATTTTGTTGGATTGTTGGGTTCCAAGGGTTTTGTACTGATGTTCAAATCTCTCGAGTTCCATCCCTTTCGCAAGTTGTTTTCTCTATTGTGTTGAAGTGTTTGAAATATTTGTTCAAAAGAGATCGTGTAGACTGCTAATGCACATTCAGATCATTGGATTAATATCCATACCTTCTAATGCCTTGTATTTTTTTGAAATGTGTCTTTGGATTGTTTAAATGTCAATTTCTTTGTAACTTAGTTTTTTGGGGCATTGATGTGTAATTGGACCCTTGATTAGTTTTGTGGGGTATTGATGTGGAGCTAGACTACCTGCTAGGTCAATGGTAATCTGAATGTTTGGTCCATTTTTGCATCCTTTTCTAACAATTGATAAAAATGTAAAATGGGTCAAAATGTTAAACTTTGTTGGTTTTCAAAGGATCAAACTTCTTAAAAATATAATATGATATCGTTACTTGGTCCATTTTTGCATCCTTTTCCGACAAATTGATAAAAGTGTGAAAGAGGTTAAAATATTAGACTTTGTTGGTTTTCATTGATCAAACTTCTTAAAATATAATTTTATATTGTGACATACATTCCTTGGGTTTGTGTTCAAATGGGTTTCATTTGAAATTGCACAAAAAATCCTTTAAAAGTTTTTGCTTGTGGGACTAGGGGAAAGGCACAAGTACTCACTATAGCTAACTTCGTGCGAGTTAACTGCTTAAATTTAAGGTTTTGGCTTATGGGTATTAACGATTCACAATGTAGGGCTCGTTATGTGCACAAGGTTAAAAAGTGGCCATTTCAAAGTGTCAACCGATACATGACCCCCATTGCGCCAATAGTTGCTCATTAGACAACCAACAATAAATAAATAAATATCCAATTACAAATTTAAATAAAACCTAATTGCAAGTGTTTAGGCATATGGGTTGGCTCACATTTTTCACTTTTGCGTCTGGAAAGGGTGGTCACTCAATTCCCTCACCTCCCTTTTATGTCCAATGTTAGCCATGTACATGCCTTCTCTTGGATATTTATTTATTATTGGTTGTGTAATGAGAAACGATTGGTGCAATGGGGGTCATGTATCAGTTGACACTTGTATGCTGTTGAGGGTTTCATTTCGCTGTTAAATGATTGTGTTAATGACCTTAAGGGTTACATCAAAATGATTATATTTTACTTTTTCCATTTCATTGTCTATAAAATGATTATCTATATGTCGTCGAGGGTTTCAATTTTCTATAAAATGATTATCTCTATGGCATTGAGGGCTACATTAAATTGATTCTATTTTACTTATTTCATTTCTTTGTTAAATGATTATCTGTACAATTTCCTATGCCATTGCACAACTTCTCCATACTACCCTTTCTCGAGCATTCATAAAGTAAAATCACCATTAATGCCAAACTATTTCTCGAATAGCTAGATTGTGATTCCACAAGGTTGCAAAAGGAATTTAATTGATCTTATTAGAACTCTCGAGGATAGAAACAATGCCAAGACTACCTTTAATATTCGTAGAGACCAGTCTCGTGAGATTCATCCCTCAATCACAAATTTTGTAAGCATTTTCATCTTGCAAATGCATCTTCATTAACATCAATACCATACATGATCGAATTGTAGGGACATCCTATCATTATTCACTGATAGATCCAATAAGATTTGATTGACCCAAATGTCTTTACATGAATGGTTGCGACAAATGATTATGCCTATTAAATTAAAGGTTACATTTAAATGATTCTATTTCACTTATTTCAGTTCACTGTGAAATAATTATTCGAATGGCGTTGAGGGTTTTATTTTGCTGTTAAATGATTATCTCTATGACATTAAGGGTTACATTTAAATGATATATATATATATATATATATATTGTATAATGTATACATAATTATATAATTAAACTTGTTTGGCTGTGCAAGAATTGTAAGCATGAGCATGTGCCCATTTTTCACTTGGCAGTTGCAATTTTTGCCTTTGTGATAGTGAAACTACATTGTTTAGTTATGGTGCCCATATTCATAACAACTTGAACATGTATCTAAGTTTCAACTTCAAGGTGAAAAATGCGGTACTTGCTCTTGCTCCAATTCAACTTGCTCGTCTCCATTGTTGCATTTTGTTGTTAAATGATTATGTTTATGACATTAATGGTTACATTAAAATGAGTCTATTTCACTTATTTCATTTCATTGTAAAATAAGTATCAGTATGATGTCGAGGGTTTCATTTTGTTGTTAAATGATTATCTCCATGGTATTAATGGTTACATTTCAATGATGTAGCCATGTACACTGTATATGTGTACATGTGTATACATACATATGTATACACATGTATATGTATACATGTCGATAGGTACACATCTGTCCATGGCGTTGAGGTTTTCTTTTCAATTATTTCATATGGTTGTACATGTTTTAGCATACAACAACATGCATTTAATTATTGTTAATGATTTCATTATATCGTGACATAATTCATTGTTAATTATATTGTGAAATAATTATCTATATGACATGGAGGGTTTCATTATATATATGTATACACAATTACACACACAGATATATAATGTATACATAATTATATACACAAACATATATATTGTATACATAATTATATAATCCCCATAAGCGATGAAAACTTAGGTTTTTGGGGTTCCATAATGTTGGGCAATGCGTCCAAGAGAATGTATAAACATGATCGATGATGGACATAACATAATGGTGAGCGAATTAAGTGGCAACCCTTTCCTAACACAAAAGTGAAGAATGCGAGCAAGTCCATACACCTAAACACTTGCAATTAGGTATTATTTAAATTTGTAATTGAATTTTTATTTATTTATTATATATGTATGTATGTATGTATTCATACATATATGCGTATGTGTGTATATATATGTGAGTGTGTGTATACATATATGTATGCGCGCGCGCACACACACACACACATGGTACGTTGTATGTTGCATTGCAGTTTTAATCCTTCCATATCATGCATGTTATGTTGATGATGAGATGTAATGCTGGTTATAAATAATACTCAAATTGTAGATGCAAGTATGTAATGACCAATTGTTTCCCACCAATATTCTAATTTTAAAATCAACTATCACAAATGAATGCATTCACTTTCCACATACAAATGAATTTATAATAGGGAATTTCCAGGGTCATTTTCCTACTAATCCATCTTTGTTTTCAATGAATATCCTCTGCAAATTTCATAGCTTAGGATTTCAACTAAATTCTTGTTTTCAAAAATCACAATTAAATTGATGACGCTACACTTTATATGTATGTATGTATATATATGCACATGTATGTATGTACATGAATATGCATATGTATGTTTTCATATGTACTTGTATGTATGTATGTGCATATGTATGTATATAGATACATGTATATATTTTTGCATATCAATATGTATGCATGACTATGTGCATTATTCTTCTTGTATAAGAGTTTGTTGTTGTGCATGCAATATTGTAAGGATGATTTGATGTTAGAACGTTACTACTCCCCGTTACAATTTTTTTGCAAGCATGCGAGAACTATGAGAGGTAAACCAGTTATCTGGATGTTGGACATATCAATGTAATGGTGTTTATGAACACAATAATTTCTTTGGGAAATTTTGTTCTCTATGATTTAACATTTTTCTAATGTGTGGTTTATTGCACTCATATATTTGGTTGACTACCTGTATGCATCACACCATTTTTGTAGGCATGTAGGGACTTCTTCGAATCAAGTAGAAGACAACAAGCCTCCCTTACAGGTAAATTCTTTATGAATTTACTCTGGCAATGACCTAGTAGACAATTTTGTTGTTTATTTTTTACTTTAGCCAAATGTGTGTGTTATGTTTGTTCTCATGTCAATTTATGACTTTACTTGATATATGAGTTTTCATTACTTGATTCAAATGTTTGTTAAGTTTGATTTGAGTTAATTTATTACTTTACTCAAATGCATGATGTATATATAGACACACACAAACACACACACATATGTATGTGTGTGCGTATACATACACATGTGTGTGTATTTGTATACACACACACATATGTGTATATATATATATACACACACACATATATCTCTGTGTATAAATGTGTATACACACACACACATGTGTGTGTGTGTGTATAAATGTGTGTAGATATATGTGTGTGTGTGCGCGCGTGTGTGTGTACACACACACACGTGTGTGTGTGTGTGTTGGTTTAGGATTGCAATGCATTTTGTATGTGTATTTTTTAGACAATTTTTGTTGTTTATTTTTTTTACTTTACTCAAATGTTTGTGTTATGTTTATTCTGATGTCAATTTATGACTTTACATGATATATGAATTTTCATTACTTGACTCAAATGTTTGTGTTAAGTTTGATTTGAGTAATTTATTACTTTACTCAAATGCATAATATGTGTGTGTGTGTGTGTGCGCGCGCACACACACACACACACACACACACACGTATTAAATTATGCACATGCACATGTACATGTATTGAACAGTATAGCCATGTATACATGTGTATAGATACATTTTTGTGTACATGTATCTCCATTATACATGTCTATAGATGCATATTTATGTACATTTCCATCTTCAAAACCATATGGCTTCAAATAAGAAACTAAGAAAATAATAGATAACAATATATATGACTGAAACCAATAGACAATAATATATATGACTGAAACATATACAAATCAGGTTGCAAAAATAACATCAATAACAACATGACATTTTATAATCATATCAGATAACACAAAATCAATATTTGATGTTATAAATGGGACTTCTGAAATATACCAACAACGATATTAATGCATTTTATAATAAAATCAGCATTATATCTTAACTCAAATTGCACCCATAGAGGTAACAAAATCAACTTGTAATACCCCAAAATATCTATCTGCTTACAACATATGCCAAAAAAAAATTGCTACATTGTTCAAAACACAAAATTCATCACACTTATTCAATTGCCCATACAGGTTTGAAAAGTAGGAGGTGTCTCATATTCATGGGTAGTACACTCCGTCCCACTTGTACCTATATTTTTTTGGTCAGGATGGTCTTCTAGGCAACTTGATATATGAGAAAACAATGCTTGCTTGGCATATGAACTGAGTTGCAAGTTGCCAAGGCCAGTCCCAACTTGCAAGGCATTGATAGGTGCATAGACTAGGGAGTAGATGCCCATCATATCATCTACAAATAACTGTATTAGTTAATCTATTATGCTCTTAGGTTTATCTTTCTCCACTTGTTTTACTTTCTTTGCAGCTGCCTTGTGTTCTCATTCATCCTTGGATTTCTCTTATCTCTTTAACCTGTCCTCTTTTCTTGTCCTCTAGTCCTCATCTTCTTGTTTTTTTCTTCTAGTTTTCTCCACCCTCATTGCTTCCCTTTGTATTTGGTCTGATTCACATTCTACCTTCCTCTCCATCATTTGCTTCTCTTTACGCCATTACAAGTCCTCATTTCTTTTCTTTTTCGCCTCTTGGACATTGAGCATTTGAATGTACTCATTGGATGCCAATATTTATGACTGCCTACTCAGGCGAAGCACTCCTATCCAACCTCCCCACAATGTACGAGTCACCCACTACACTGAAAGTTTCAAGAATTGGCTTGCCGACCTTGTCAATTGCTGCCCATCGTTTTGGGTGCACGACACATAATCAACTTCTAAATCACTTGAGTAATTTTCACCTTCACAATATGCACCAGTCTCTTGATTTGAATTTGTTGCATTTGTGAAATAATGGATTGCATCTGCTAGATCAATTTGAGGTGGGGTTGGAATGAAAAGGGTAACTTCATCTATCATGAAATTTGTTTGCATTTTAATATTTGTGGCTTCTTCCCTAAGCCACTCTAATTGGACAACTAGTGTTGGAAGACTCAGACCTTCTGATGTAGTTTCCATACCCTCGTTGCATGGTGCTTGCACAACATAGATGTTTGATTGGCAGGTCTGTGGTGGAAAGCTGGGACCTTCAACTATATCCTTGTTAATGACATTGTTGGGTTTGCATTTTTTCACAAAACCTTCAATGACAACCTCACTGTAGCCAACCAACCACAAGAAGGCCTTTGCTGCAATGTGCTCTGGTCAAGTTTCTATTGAAACTACATCAACCTCTATTCCAACATTTTGCACATCTTGAATATTGAAGTCCTCACTTAGCCCCATATCCTTGTTAAGTACAAACCAATTTAATAGACAAATTCTAGTCCTACGAAATCCACTCATAATGTTCCATAGTTCCGTTTCCTGCTTGAATGTTTTGTTGGCAAGAGTTGCTAACTCTTCTCGCCCAATTTCAATGTGGGGGTTATTTGACATCGATACAATTCTTTTCTATTTGAAGTAATTCTTTAAAGGAGAGAAAATACTAACATATAGTAGTTGTAGCCTATGGTTGTCATGAGTAGGTAGTGTTAGCAAGTGAATTCCTAAGTGCTTTATTTCTTCAATTGCCTTGAAGGCCACATGGATGCCATGACCATCAAAGATAAGAAGGACCATATTACTTGGGAAACCCCACCAGGGATGGACACTCCAAAATGTTGTAACCAATTAAGAAACAATTCCTTTACATCATCCATGCATGCACTCGCCTCACAATTCACTATGTAATTTCTAATGTACCTCTTTGCTTTGAAAAAGTAAAACCCAGGAAATTTCATCCCACATGCACAAACATACGCCAAAACTATGATCCACTCTCTACTTTTTGATATTAGGTGTGGTACACATATCTATCTTAATTTGGCAATCACTCTCAAGCCACAGTTCCTGCTAGCTTGCACAACCGTCTCATTGCAATTCCAAATTCTACTGGATCCATAATGGTTCTTGTCCACTCCTTCAATTGCCCTCATAGTCAAATTAGGTTGCCTGTGTTGAAAACTAGTTCATCATGATTTTCCTGACATACCACTTTTGAAGGGGTTGGGCCTATTCACAATTTTTTAAACAACAATTTATTGTAGCTGACTAATTTTCATTCCATGCCCAATTTTAGCCATGTCCTCCATTGGACAAGATCAACCTACTCCTCTATAGATAAAATGGTACGTGTTCCCCCCATCTTAATGATTGTCACTCCCATTAGCCATGCCTTGAAACTGGTATTAGGGACACCATACTTGATTTCTGCTGGTCTGAGTGACATCTTCTTCTCATCTACTCTGACAATTTCTTTTCTCATGTCAGCTACACACCACTTTTCTCTTGGCTTTGATTGATGAACATGTTCAACAATAGTTTCATCAATAGGGTCTGGTTGCACGTTAGGTTGAACATTGCATCTGATGAACTTGTTTATTTGGCACAATTAAAAAGAAGTATTTCTTCACTGGGGACTGTATTCACTTCCTCAGTGAAGTGCACCCCACAAGTAACTCTAATTGTCCTCCTTTGTCTTGATCTGATTCCCTTTCTACCTCGTGCCATGATTCTCAATTTACTTGCACTCATAGTACAAGCAATATTACTTGTTATTGACATGTTTGCTAATGTTAGTCAATAACAAAAACATAACATGCATGGTTTGGAAGGCTTAGGCCTGTAATGCAACATACAACGTATCACACACACACAAATATATATATGTGTACAGATACATATGAGCCCACTCACATTTTCACTTTTGTGTTAGGAATGTGTGGCCACTTAACTCCCTCACAACCCCGTTATGTCCACCATTG
>MU226986.1:90320-107579 GCA_018584345.1 Thuja plicata | reverse complement strand
TATATATATATATATATACATATATATATATATATATACATATATATATATATATATATATATATACATATATATATATATATACATATATATATATATATAATAGGATTTTGAAAAGAAAATTAAAAGCCTTACAATCTGATCTAAATTTAACAGTTATTAACGGTTAATCACTCTTTCATTTTTGTGCAAAAGTTCAAAGTTCATTAACCTACCAAAATAAGAAAATTTAATTTACTTTTGGGAAAACCCAAAATATAGAAGTTAATTAACTCTTCTAAAAAATATAAAATGCTAATTAGCCTACCAAAAATTTAGAAAGGTTGATTAACTTCTTATCTTTTTAACTAGCTAGATCATTGATAAAGAATTCACACGGGGTCTTCATTGAAAGGGCAATACAATATCACGTGCATTCGTATTGGGGGGTTTAAAATGAGACAAAGATGGGGAAATATATTGTCTTAATAGGGAGGGAGGGTTTTTTTTGGGGTGGAGGGATAGACGTTTATATAGGAACAGGGGTGGGGTGTGGGGGTACTGGGTCATGTGTATTAGAGTGGGTGACAAAAAAAAAGTTTGGGGCAATATTTTTTAAAAATTAGGAGTTTCTTTTTTTTGATCGGTAATATAGATTTTTATTAATATTAGAAAGAGGTTACATAAATGCCATTCATGGCTATGGTATTACATTCATGCAAAATTTTCATTTTTAAATTCTTTGCGTTCCTTCGATATGCCCCTAGCTAAACCTATTGGAGACTACTATTTATATCATAGTTCAACTATACAAAACATCAAAAACCCCATCGACCCCAAAATTCATTTGAACCATGCCTCCGCCTCCTCCTTAGTGAAATTTATGAAGGCACCATGATCATCCACCAGGTCACCAAATCGGGTACGACCCACTCCTCCGTCGCTCGTGCCACCACCACCCACCTCACGAGCCTTGTACCCTACCATGATGGTTTTTCCTTGCCGTGTCACACTTAGCTTCCTGTGAACTAGCAGTCTTCTATCTGCTCCCACCACTGCACTAGATTTGATGGGAGTGCATTTATGCTTCCTCCCACAAACCCCACCGCCTCTCTGCGCCTCCATCTTCTATTTTTCCAGCACATCCTTCAAAGCATTCCAACCACTGTGGGCTTGGGCTAGATGAATATCCTCCGTACTAGCAGAGCACCAGATTACCAATGGTTGTAGCTCTCGGTGTCTATGACCAACCATCCACATGGGTGCATTTCCCATGTGCAGACCCACACCCACCTCTGTTCTCTGCATGACATCTTTAATCCCCTCAATCAACTTAATGGCCATACATTGCCTGACCACCACATGCACCTCACCTTTTGATGCCACCACCATGAGTCCCAAAGCCACAAACAATGATGATATATCCAAATTTGTGTGGGGTTTCCACCATTCTTAAATGTAGTGTTCCCCAAAGATGCTGCAAATCGCATCCCAAAAATCCTCCCCATCCTATGTGAAGACATTGCCCAACCTTTTTACCATGATGGGGCCAACAAATGCCAGGATTTGTCCCATCATTCTGAGTGAGAAGTTGGCCTCCATTGCTCTCTGGTTCCTGCTGCTCAGAATTTAATGGCACTATAGCTTTTCCTTCATCTCACTCAGATTAATAGGCTTCCAAAGCCTCTAGAATCGCGACAATCAATGCCATCATTCGACCATCACATCCTTTGCCCTCTTGTTAGTCCTCTATGTACCTCTACTTCCTTCACATGTAATGAACTCCTTGGATTGTAGGATATTGCATCATATTGACTCCATAATCATAAGAAAATTGCTCCACATCATACCACCTCCCTTCTCGTAAGAAAATTGCACCATGTGCACATCGACATATGAAACTCCACTTTTCCTCCAATGCTGGTTATCAAGACTCGGGTCTTTTCTATAGTCGATAGTCTCCAATACATGATATCACTCCTTAGTTTTAATGTACACCACTAGGGTCAGGTCCTCAAATCTTCAAATAGATCAAATTGATTTTCTAATGATCCATCGACACCACATTTGAAAGTTTTTCCGCCATGTCATTTGCCACTCTTAGCACATGTGAGACTTTAAAGTCTTTAAATTTTCCAATCAGATCCCAAACCCTTCTAATATGTTTGTTCAAGTACCAAGTGTCCATCTGTCCTTTGGCTATACCATTCATGACTAGGAGTGAATCACCTTCCAGATGAATTCTCCTAAGTCGTAGTCTTCTCACCATCAGGATTGCCTCTAATGCTGCCAAACACTTAGCCTCATTATTTGTTCTGTCTTTCAACCTTTTAGCTCCTAGCACCAAAATTTCTCCCTTCTTATCACGTGCAATAAAGCCTATCCCTAAGACTCCTAGATTTCCACATTAGGCACCATCAAAATTAATTTTGACTCATCCAAGGGTGGAGTTTTCCAAACACTCAGGCTAGGCCTCTATACATTTGCCAGAGGTTGTACGCTCCCAAGCCCATTAGTGGGCCTATACTTCACCAATGACCACTTCCTTTGTATCAGTGTGTCATCCCAACTGAAGGGAGTCTTCCTAGCATCATTTTGGGAAGCCGCATTGGACACCAATTCTGATTGAAAATTCTCTTATTCCGCTCATTCCAAATAAACCATATTGTACTTGAGGGAAGAAAATGCCAGATAGCCTTCAAGTTTGACATTCCTTTATGATTCATCCACGAATCAAGCCAGTCTCTGAGTTTACATGGCATGGGTCCCTAATTTTTGCAGCCCAAATCTCTAAGCCTCCTGTGAGAATTGACAATTTAGGAAGAGATGGTCAAGGGTCTCTTGTGACTTGTTACACAAGACACATCTAAACGGTCCTACAATTCCCAAATGCATAAGTCTATCTCCTGTAAGGGCTCTCCCATTTCTAGCCAGCCACGTGAAGGCTGTTGCCTTAGGCAAATAAGCTTTCCTCCAGCAGATATTACCTTCCCATTCCACCTTCCTGAACTCACTTTCCAATAAGGCATAGCCAATTTTGACTGAGTACTGACTGCTTTTAGCTCATGACCAGATTAGTTCATCTTGTTCCAAAGACCCAATGACAAATCTGGTGCTCAGATCTTTCTCTAGAATTTCTTGGTTTTCCACAGAGAGTCCCAAACCTGTTGCATCCTTCCATTTAACTTCCTGCCCAATTTCAAAAGCTATTAGATCTAGAAAATCACCTACCTTGGCTACCCAATGTCGTTAAGTAGCAACGATGATTTGGTGTGGAGTCCCTTGAGCAAAGTTCGGCTGTCCATCCCATGAATCCTGCCAGAAGAGAGGTTTCCTGCCATTTACAATCTTTTAGGACAAATGGTTAGTGATTACTAGTCTGCAACTAATTAGGAAATTCCATAGGGTGAACCCTCTAGGTGGGTTCTCAATCATGAAGATTCTTTCTCGGTATGCATCATCCAAATATTTGGCTCTAAGGACTTTCACCCATATTTTTTCTGGTTTACTTTACATTTGCCATATTAGTTTGGCGCCCATTACCTCATTAATCAACTTTCAATTTCGCATTCCTACCCCACCCCCACCTTTTTTTTGACAAACTCTATCCCATGCCATCAGAGGGATTTTGTCCTGGTCCTGCGCCCCATTCCATAGGAATTTATGCATCTTTTGTTATATACTTTTAATAATTTTGGCTGGGATTTTAAAGCATGCCATTGAGTAGATAGGAATTGCCAAGAAAACTATTTTTAGTAGCAAGATACACCTTGCCATAGTAAGCCATTTACTCTTCCAGCCGTCCATCCTAGCAGCACACCCATCCACTAATTCGTTCCAATTTTCATCTTTATTTGCACCAACAAAGAGAGGAGTCCCAATAAATTTACTTGGGAGTTGGCCAATACGAACTCCAAGTAATCTAGCAATGACCCGCTGAGTTCCAACCTCCGTACCAAAGAAAAAGACTTCAGATTTTTGCCAATTGACATTTTGTCTAGATGATGCACTGTATGTGTCTAGAACCTTTTTCATCACCATAGATTCCTGCATCGAGGCCACCCCAAAAAGATAGGTGTTATCCACAAACTTAGAATGGGATGTCACTTCAAAACCTTGAGCTATCTCAATACCTTTCAACCTTCCTTGAATGTTTTTCCTAGAGATAGCCCTTCCCAGCACTTTATCCAGGAGTATGAATAAAAATGGTGAGATGGGTCACCCTGTCGGTTACCTCCCATAGTTTCAAAGAAACCATGGGGACTTTCATTGACCAAAATTGATGTTCTATATGAACTAATCATGCTCCTGATCCACTGGACCTACTTCTCATCAAATCCAAATCTCCCAAGAATCTCAATAAGGAAACCTCAAACAACTCTGTCGTATGCCTTTTTGATGTCTAGTTTAAGGATCATATGCCTCTTCTTACTAGATCTGGACAAATGGATAGCTTCGTGAGCTATGATTATACCATAAAATATGTTATGATTGGAAGTGAAGCCACTCTGCTCCCAAGATACGAGTCTACCTAGAATGGTCTTTAAATGGTTTGCTGCCACCTTTGTGATGATTTTGTAAACCGTGTTGCAGAGCGATATTGATTAGAACTCTTCAAAGCTGTTGGGTTTCTCTTTCTTGGGTATTAGGGCCACCAAACTATTATTTAAGTCCTTAAAAATGAAACCTTTGGACCTGGATTCTTCCACCACCCCTAGCAACTCTGGTCTTAAGACATCCCAAAATTTTGATAAAAAAAGGCTTGGAAGCCATCTGGCCCTGGAGCCTTATCTCCACCCTACCAAACACTGCCACCTTTAGTTCAGATAGAGACACTGGGTCTGTTAGCATACAATTATCCACCCGGTTTACCACAATCAGAATAAGTTGTAGCAGCTCCCTTTGTGCACTATCATCATTGATCCCATCCTGACTCCAAAGGTTGGAGAAAAATTTGACGGCCTCCCGGTTGATCATCTTTGCCTCCTCCCTAAGGGTACCATCTATAACCACCCTAATTCGGTATGCTCTAACCATAGACCCTATCTTCCCTAAGTGTGATCATACCCCCAATTATGTCAACACAATTCTTCAATTTATTGGCATAATTCATTTAAATCAAATTTAATCTCCTAAGTGATTTAATCACTAAATTATATTAATTGCCTTAACTAATCAAATCAAATCAATTCAATTCTATAAAAAAAAATAAAAATGGCTAAGGTAATTAATTAAAAGGAATTAAATAAAATCCTAATTACACCTCATCACTTGCAAAAGGAAGTCAATCCCCTACCCTAATTAATTTAATTAATTGGCTATAGTCCAGATTAATTATCAAAAGCAACCAAAAAATTAAATAATTAATTTCCCCTATTATTGAATGAATATATTATTTATATAATTCAATTCATTAATATTCCCTTTAACCCCTAACCTAACCTATCTCAACAACCTTAACCTAGGGTTCAAACTAATCCCAACCTCTTCACCCATGTGAAATCCTAGTTCTAATCTTAATCCCATCTTAACCCTCTCCCTAATGATGTCACATTCCTAATATTTGGATTAGGAATTCAACTCATTCCTCAAAGTCCACTTTCTCAAGCTCCCCTTCCCCAAAGTCCACTTTCTCAAGCTTGGACTTATACCCTCACCATGCCTCATTAATGCATCATTAATGCTTATACCCTCACCATGCCTCATCAATGCTATCCCTCATTAAGACTCTTACACATTCATTTATGGCCTTATCTCTCCTCTCACTCATGATTTCTTCTATAAATAGAATGAGTTTTAAGCTCAATGGGCCCCTGATTTTGGATTTTTGAAAGCATTCTTATGCTATCCATATTATTAGAGATCTATATTGCAATTTAGCTTTCTTAATTTGCATTGTTATAATCTTCAATTTTAGAGCTTAGAATGTATATTTCTTGAGCATGTAGATTAGTTTCATTTAAATTTTTCATTGTAGGTTGTATATGTCATTGATAAATGCAAAATCTGAGGGAAATTATAGCATTTTTCACACTACTAGATAGGAAGCAATAGGTCAATTTTAGTGATTGATATGCTTGCTAACTCTTGTTTTTCACTAATACAATGACTTATTGAAGTGTTGTGTTGCAGCTAATAGGTACACAAAATAACACACACATTTATGGCACCCACCGTGGGGTGAGATCTTAGATTTTACCTCACTTTGCATTTATTTTCTACTAATTTGTCTTCCCAGGTTTCAGGAACAGAGTCATTTTTGGTCGCCAAGGCTTGCATCTAGGATATTAGATCACATCGCAGAATCTTGGATCACACCCCAGATATCATATTTTGCATCCCAAAAATCTTGCATCATTTTTGGCAAAGACTCGTATCTGGTATACATTGTATCATTTTTGGTGTATTTGATTGCATTTGGTTAATTCTGGATCATTTTCTGGAAATACCGTCGCAATTAGGAAAATAGGATCGCATCTAGTTTTTGAGGTTGAAATTTGAAAAATCTAACCATTAACCTTTGCATGTTTTCTATCTTTGTCATTAAAACAACCTAATAATTGTTTGCAGATTGCTGTTTATACCTTTTTTCTCAAAAAGGGTGGAAAAGAGATTGTTACTTTGAGCTTTGCAACTTTCATAGATTAACTTGTTCTTAAATTCCTCAAAGTTCCAAATTAAAATACACTTTCTAGTCACTTGTTAAAACCATCAGATTAGTATACTCTTTTCCTTCAAGGAAAATTAAAAAATCAAAAGTTGGTTTGAAATTTGAGAGGAATTTGGAGTAATCGAACAAGGAAAACAAACTCATTGTTTAATTCATTTTTGGAAAATTAATTGAACAAGCAAATCATTAAACTTTGTGGGATTAATTGAATAAGATTCACTGTTTAATTTCCATTTGGATAAAGTAATTGAACAACACAAGTCACCTAAATTTTGTGGAAAAAAGAACCTCATTGTCTAAATTTGGGATTTGTAATTGAACAAGCAAATCATTAAAAATTGTGGTCAAAGAACAAACAAACTTTGCTTTCAAGTACTTGTGTTTTTATATTAAATCAAGCTTAAGCTTACTTTTCAGTCTTACTAGAGGATTTTCTCTTCCTTCCAAGTGGGGGAATCAAAAAATTGATATGGGGGATTGAGTTGTGAGTGAGGTGGTTTGAGGGAATGAACAAGTGATTGAAGTATTTTGGGAGAAAACGGCATGGACTAGGCGAGTATGCTCTTCTTCTTCGAAGAATTAGAAATCTTGAAATCCTAAGATCGCCAATCCTTTGTATGCTTATTAAAATTTAGAGGGCCTGCTGGTTGAGGAAATAATATCCTGGGAATGACCCAAGTGAGGACAGGTTTTACGCCAACCCTGCCAACTCACTATAAATAATTGCTTCCTTGTAGGATAAAACCTCGGAAGATGGAATAAGTTTTGTTCTTGGAATTTTGACATCATTCTTTGAACATGCTTGGGTATGTGTAGAGCGGAGCCGCTTGAATATTGCTTGTGAGACTACACATATTTAAGTACTCATAGTGCTATACACCTCAATTTTGCCTTGTGCATTTTTATGAGAGACGGTTTTGAACGGATTGCCCCATCATAAACAACAATTTGTAGTCAAACTACCCGATTGATCCCCGAAAGGGTGATAATCTTTGTACAAGGTAAAAAGTAATTGCCCCAAGATATGTAGTGCCCTCACTTGCATTTGGAGTCAGATAATATGGCATCATGACTGGAGCCATTGCATGCTTGGTGGTGGCCATATTTTGATTAGCATTTGAGTGTGTAACTGATTCTACGAGCAAAGATTTTCATCCTATGCTTAAACACTAGGGATTAAGGATGTGTTTGTTCACCCCTAACAATGCAAAAATTCTTGATGTGTTTGAAAGCTCATTAACAAGATAAATAATTCAAACAAGCAACAAAATTCAATCCTCTGGCTACATACTATATTTTTCACTCTCTGGAAAGACTCAAAAACAACCTACTATCAGACAAATTTGCACAAACTTCAAGACAAACCAGACAACAAATTGACAGAACATCAAAGAGTCATCTTTAGTCTGTCCTGGCTCGCATCTAGTTGTGCAAACTTGCATTCAGGGTACAAGCTCACATCTAGTCATTCTTGTATCGCTTCTAGGGAGAAAGGTTGCATCCAGGATACTTAGGCTCACATATGGTTTTACAAAAGCTCACATTTGGTATTTCCTGCCTCATATTAAGAGTGTCACATTTGGGACAGTGGGCACTTACATAATTGTTTCTCAGAGAAAATTAGTTTATTTGGGTACCCTTTTGGCTCCTTAGTCTGGCCCTATTTCTTTTTTTTGATCTCTCTGTTGCCGTTTCAAAAAAATTTTCAAGTCTACCTTGCATGTCATTTTGGGCTCTTACAATCTATCTCAAAACATGTGGTATATTCACTCTAAAAAACAACTTGATTCTCATCTCATTATCAAGGCATTCTAACCCTTTGACGCTGGATTCATTTACTTCCATCAAACAACAAACAATCCTTACAATTTGGATACACTTACTTGAACGATTTGAGACCTCACTTGGGGAAACTTTGGATATAGTTGAGATACAACTTCATGGTTAACACAAGATGTAAGAAGTATCTTTCTGAAAAATCAGGAGTACCTCCTAGATTGCTACATTTTAAAAAGGAGAGACATCTCATAATCCTCTATTTGACACAGATTCACCTGCACCAGCAATGGCTGCTGATAGGAATAAATGGGCTAATGCCTTCGAAGAATATAACAAAGAGAAAGACCAGCGAGATCAAGACAATACTAGTAATGAGGAATACGTCAAAATCACACACCCTTTGTTTGATTCAGAAAGTGATGAAGACATTCCCAAAGAAGAGTACAATAGATTGAAACAAAGTAGGAAATTCCAAAGAACATTGGAAAAGATAATTGGTGAAGACAAAGAGAAATACTTTCTCCATCTAGCATCCATTAGAGTATAATTACCTAAAGATTATGATGTTGAAAAACTAAAGGAAAAAGAGATATCATCACCAAACAAATAACCTTGATGCAAGCAAAATTTGCAACTCTCAAACAAGAAAAGGTGAAACCAACAAAAAAATACTCTTTGAAACACATTCGTCCATTTCCTTTTGACAAGAGTATCAATATGGTTCCATTTCCTCCCAACATGGAAAGGCCAAAATATGACAAGTATATGGGAGAGACTGATCCACATGACCATGTGAGAGAGTTTTGTGCTCTAAGCATATAGTACATGCATGAACCTACATACCTAATGAGGTTATTTCCAGGAAGTCTAGGTGGAAATGCTATGGAGTGGTTCTCCAAACGCACACCTAAGGTAAAGTATTTTGAGGAGTTGATTCAACGGTTTTTCCAACATTACTCCTACAATATACAACATGATTTAATGATGGACTTGTGTAACACAAATCAAAGAATTAGTGAATCCTTTACACACTTTTTACAATGATGGAGGAAAATATTTTCAAGGTATTCAAGAGCTATTCCCAAATCAAAGAATAGGGAAATCTTTATTAATAACTTGATACCTGAATTAGATAATGCATTGCAAATGCAGGATTCACCCAGCTTTGATAGGATGATAAAAAATTCCATCCGTATTGAAGAGGTAATGGTTAAGAAAGGATAAATAACTCTCTAAAGTGATAAAAAATTTACTAACTCCAACAACAAGCCTAAATGGTGGAAACAAAACAAGAATGTTGTTAATGATGGAGTGGTAGATGCATCTAATGCTAATCCTAAACTGATAGTATTCAATCTAATGAATAACATGCAAGCAAGTAAAGATGCCAAGGTAACAACCACAATACCTAAAGAAAACAAAGAGAACAACACGAGTCAACCATGGAATTCTAAACCTCAATGAACATTCACTCCTTTGGGAGAACCTCTTGAGACAATTTTGAAAACACTCTTGGACAAAAAAGTTCCTACAATACTGGATTCAAAACCATGGGAACCAGAAGTCAAACCAAGATGGTGGGATGACAATTCTTATTGTGTCTTTCACAAAAACAAGGGACATAAGACTAATAATTGTCTTAAACTCAAACATGTTATTCAAAACCTTATTGAAGGAGGAAAGATCAAAGTAGAAGGACACACCACTAATGAAGACCATACGACATTTAACAAACCATTCCCTAATTATGAGAAAGGGGAAGCATCTAAAAGAAAAGTAAATGAAGTAAACTACACCTACTCCAATAATGATAATGTGATCAACATGCTAGACATTAAATACGAATAAATTAATGTGATCACTATCAAAGGTGTTAAAGACACATATCCCCAATCAAATGTAATGACACGAAGTCAAGCACAAGAAACAATCAAAGGACCTAATTCCTCATCAAAACCAGTAACAACTTCCAAGGTACCTATTGTCACTATTCCCAAACTACCAGCAACAAGACAAACATTTACCATACCTTCAACAAACTATAACTTGGTGGACCAATTGCAATGAACCTCTGCTCAAATTTCCATATTTTAGTTACTAAAAATCTCCTCAGTGCATAGAGAAATTCTTAAACAAGCCCTACATTCAGAAAATGTACCAAAAGACATTGATGTAAACAAATTCCAACCAATGGTAAATCATATCTCAGAACCACACTATCTCTCTTTTTCAGAAGAAGATGAAAAATCATTGACACATCCACATAACCAACCCCTTCATATTGAAGTCCTGATTCACAAATGCCATGTTAGACATGTATTGATAGATGGAGGTGCAAGGTTGAACATATGTACTCTCAATATAATAAGAAAGTTGGGTCTCTCAGAACAAACCATTGATTCAAGAAGTAAGATCACTATCAAAGCTTACGATGATGAAGAAAGATCATCTAAAGGCCTCATTGTTCTAGCAATCAGAATAGAACCAGTTGAAAGAAATGTGATATGTCAAGTTCTTGATCTACCAATGGCCTACAACATACTATTAAGAAGACCTTGGATCAATGAAATGCAAGCAGTACCATCTAGTTACCACCAGTATATCAAATTCCCACTTAATTGGCTGGAAGTAACAATTCCTGTAGATGCTAGTTATACTTGTAACAATGTTAAAGTAGATAGTATGGCCCCTCATAACAAGGAAGTTCCAAAAGAAACTATACCTGAAACTACTAAAGACATGGTTATGAAAATCTTTGGAAATACCTTAAAAATTGAAGCAACTAGTATGGGAGAATACAAGCTAGACATGACCCCATCATTGACAGAACTTCCAGTGTCTCCAAGATCTTATGGAAAACCTTCCCCATATTTCACACCCACTACATATAAAGAACCATAAATCCACAAATCAACTAGTATGGTTAAAGCATCTACCTGCCAAGAGGATGAAAAACAAGAATAGACAGTCTTAGATTGGATTTACAAGGGAGAACCAAAAGAGAATGAGGTAAAACATGTAGAAATATCCCTTATAAATTTATCTTGTAGCACTTTGTAAGCTCTTATCTTTGCCACAAATTTATTAGAATGCTTTTTCATTATTTCTTTTATTTCTTTCATTTTGGATTCAAGAGGCATGAGTGTGACAAGTACCCTCTCCCTTGATTCCTTTTATGTGTGCAAAGCATAAGACCATTTTTGTGAAATTCTATCACCTAGTTCTTTGGGTATTTTGTGAAAAAACTCAACTAGTACATATTTGTACTTGACCATTGCCCTGATTATTGCATCTTGTATTTTATGTTGGTCCTTTGGCTCCAGTTTTGCCCACTGTCTGATTTTTCTATTGGTCATGGTACCGGTTGTAGTAATTGAATCAACTATTTCATCCATTGTTCTAGGGCTGGAGCTTTTCTTATCAACATCAGGCTCATCATGTTTTGAATCTTTAATGTCAGCCTTGGTTCTAACCAGTCTTTTCCTCCTTTTTGCAGGTGTCTACTTCTTTGGTTACTGCTTCCACTTATATGTCCTCACTTGACCTTTCTTAAGAGGTGTAGTATCTTTCACAGTTTGGATTCTTGTCCTTTGAGCCGCTGTGGTCCTTGGTTTCTTGGTAGGAGGTGGAGGCACATCAAACTCAGTGGCCTCAGAATCTAATTCTTTCTCATCTTTCTCTTCACTGATGGTACCCTGTTCCTCTGTTTCCTTTGTTTGTTCTTTCTCCTCCTTATTGACCGACAACATATTTTCAAGATTCTTCAGTATCATATTTTTCTTGTTGACAGTCTTCTTGATTACTAGGCCTATTTTTATCTTGGACTTGGCCTCTTCATATGTCCCAAATCTTGGTTGCTTGTTGTCAAGTGGTTCATTCATCAATGCATCAATTGCATTTGTTGCTTGATCTATGTTAATCTCATAGTCAAGAGGTGCTAACTAGGCTGTCCTTGGTACAAGTGGTTTAATGTGAGTGAAATCTGAATCCACCATGAAACATATTTCATCCCTATTCTTTTCAATCATCTATTCAGGGATCCTCACTCTCTCCATCATCTTTTCCTTGAAGTCAAGGAAGTATTCAGTCATCACTGAATCAAAGTTGTCACCTAGTGACTTGATAAGGTCACTAATCTGCAATGTGACTGGCTTGGTAGTGTCCCACTTCACTTTGCCAACTGAAGGAAAGTGTTCTTGAAAATAAAATAATATACACATTATAAGTGATCCGAACTTACATGTGTTTGTCTTTGCAAACCTAATTATTGTCATATTCTCATCAAGTTGCTTAAGAAGGATCTCACATAGATCCATTTGTATTCCCTTTGTGACAATCATGTAAGCTATGCTTGCTGCTATTGATGCTATGCTATTTAGCCTGCTAGCTTGGAAGATTTTGTAACCTATCACACATGCATCGAACCTTAGTTCCTCGTTGGTGATGGTGTTCACCTTAAGTCCTCTATTATCCCACACAACATTGGTGAGTTTTTCTACTTCTGGTCGAGAGGGATGCTTGTGTGCCTTTGGTTTTTTAGTAATGAGGTAACCTATTATAGCATGTAACACATCCTTTGTAATCTTCTTAGGTTCATCCAACCATAACTTCTAGTTGTGCATTCTACTCAGATTAACCCAATCCAGTCATTTTTGAAAACCCTCAGGAAATATAGGGCATTTGTTATCCCTTTTACCTGTAAGTGCTTTTGTTCTTCCTTCAAGTTCCCTTTTTCATCACAAAACTTCTTGTAAGCTTGATCTATCTCTAGATCACCAATCTCAGCGATCTTGTAGTGAATATAGGACCTTACGTCTTCTATAAGCAAAACCCTAGGTGGAATTTTTGAAAATACGCCATAATCATCAGGTTGTGATGCAATCTCTGGGCATATCTTATATTTAGGTTCCACAAAAGTGCTGTTCTTTATCAACTTAACAACATTCTTCTTATCACTCTTCAATTTTACTGTTCTTGAAGTGGTTTCCATTGTGTTTCAAATTTAGGGCTTTTCCAAAAAGAGTAACAGAGTTCTTTGGTGCGCTCGGTACTTACTTGAATTTGTGTGACTTGTAAGTGAACGGGTTGGAGTGCATTGGATCAAGTCAAGGTCACTCTGCTAAATGCTCTCTTTTCACTTAGTTTTCGCTTTGATCTATTTTCTCAAATTGCATGTGAGAAATGAAGTGCTTTTGTCAAGTATTTATAGACTTTTGCCCTAAGTCTGTCATAAATGCTCAACAACTCGTTGGGTCATGAAGACATAGTTCATTGGGAAGACTCTCAAATAACATTCTTGGTGTTGATAGGATGCTTGGGATGGCAATTAAGATTGCTTTCATCGATGGATCTTGGTGTTGTGTCAAGACAACTTTGTGACTTTGCTTCCTTATCAACGGGTGTCGGGTTACATTAGTGACTTAGCCCTTTTATGTGTTGACCGACAATTCTCGGTAAGTGTAAATAGCTCATCCTTTTGTGTTCACTGATGATTTTTGGTATGTGTTTATCGGTGGGGTTGTTTTCTTAGAATTGTAACAAGTAACATAATATGCATCTTTATTAATGCAAATTTTGACTATCTATCAATTTGTATAATGGAACTGATGCAAAATATGACTTGGTGTAGTGCAATTCCATACTTACTTGTTCATCTTTAGGCGGGGGTGGTGATGTCACCATATCCATGGTATGAGGTGTCACCTACTGCACTGCTTGGTCCAGCTTCCTCAGTGGTTGAAGCTTTCCTCCACATTTGCTTTCTCATTTTCTTGATGTCTTCAATGGTGTTACCATTTGCAAAAGTGGTGGTTTCTGTTATTCAGTCTCTGCAGTCCTTCTTTAGATGTCCTACCTTATGACAATAAAAACATGCCATTCTCAGGTTGGTCCATCCTCTAGACCTCTTGGTCCATGTTCTCATGCAGTTTGCAGCTATGTGACCATATCTACCACATGCTGTGCAATTTATCAATGTATTGTAGTCCCAAACATATGAATTACCAACTCTTCTCGGTTTATATAAATTTTCTTCATTTTTTGGTTTCCATGCTTCAATTTTCTTCTTCCTGCATTCAAGAAATGTGTGCCCATGCATTTTGCAGGTGGGACAATACTTGTCCATATAGGTTTCCTTCTTTAGTTCTTTCACCTTTGATTTACATTCATGTGCTTTATGTCCTTTCTTGCTGCAATTATAAAAATGTCCTATGAATGTAAATGTGGATTTAGGAATACCTTCTTCTTTTCTCCTGCAAGCATTTGAGGTGTGGCCTTTCTTTCCACAATGATTGCATATCAGCTTCCTTGGTCTGGGATTGGTGTAGTCATCTTTTGGATCAGCTTCATTTGATGACTCTCCATGCTCTGTGTACCCTAGTCCAGTGTTGGTGTTGGGTCTTCTTTGTGTATTTAAGAATTCATCCATCCTTTTTGTACTCTCTTCAGCTCTCTTAATCATTTCATTATGCTGTTGTTTAATTCTAGCCTCATTCTTTAGTTTTTCATTCTCTTCTCTTAGTTCACTGATAATCTATATTCTTTCAATGAGTTCCACATTCATTCTGTTTGCTTCTTGACTCATAAGAATAATCTGATTTGTTACCTCATGGTGATGCTTTGTAAGTCTTTGTATCTCAGACTCCTTTTCTTGTAGCTTGTTTGTGATCTTTATTCTATCATCAACAGCTAGAGTTCTTTCTTGTTCAACTTGCCTTGCATTTTTCATGACATCAATCATTCTTACCATCTGTGTCTCTTGACCGATTTATAGAGATTTGACTTGTCCAACTAGATGTAGATTGATTTCAGTTAGGCTTGTAATACTTTCTTCTGATGTATCTGATGCCTTACTTGTATTTGATCCTGAAGACTCAAAGAAATCTGGAATCTCTTCCTCATGATAATCTATCTCATTATAGCGAGATGCCATAGTCTTTCTTTCATCTAGCAGTTGTCTCATATTGATTCTAGCTTCTTTATACTGTTCATAGAACATCTAAATTTCAAGCTTTTTATTTTCAATATTTTTATCATGTTTGTACTTCTCCATTGTATGATCTTTTCTCTTAAGCCTTTAATCTTTCCAAGAAGAGACTTAGCTCTGATACCAGTTGTTGGGATTAATGGGAAGTAGTACTGAGAGGGGAGGGTTGAATCAGTACCTCTAAAACTTTTAACACTTTTCACCTTTCATCTTTAGTAATCAATCTTTACTGTATTACTGACCATATTTGATGTTCTTTCTTATGCATGTAGTATTAATTCATAAAATTAATTGCATGCAACATTCATGAAAGTAATAGACACATAACACAAGATATGATATTGTCAAAAACTCCTATTAGGAAGTAAAAACTGTGGTGGGGATGACACCCACAAAACTTCACTATCTGCAGAATGGAAGGGAGCTAGTTAAGGCTTACAATTTGATCACTTCTGATGATCTATCTTGTTAGGATTATTAATGTGGAGACCTGTTAGGATCTAATCTATTAAGATCTTTAGCAACACTAATGTAGTGTGCACTCGGTTAAGAGATTTACAATAGGACTATTAAGTCCACCTTCATTGAAATGATTTCTTAAGTGTACCCCACTTGTTAGAATGTGTACAATATGTTTGACCTAACTGTATGTAATCTATAATTTCTAATTACAGATCTATTAAATCTTACAGTCTATGAATATCACCTATAATGATTGATTAATACATTTTCTTGCTCGTCGGTAGCCTTTGGTCTATTCTTGACAACTGATTTGATCTTTGTCTGTGCTGCTGCATGAATTCTCTTGTCTGATCCTTAGATGCTCTCAATGGCTACAATCATCATCGAACAACATGTTCATAATTGATTGAGCATCTATTTATACAAGTATTTGACCTATTTTAGAATCACGCATTACAATGTTAACTCTAGATCCAAGGTATACAACTTGACCTTGATCCTTTAGTTTGCATGTTTTAAAATAGTTAAATTGATAAAAACAATAATATATACATTGATTTTCCCTCATGTAATGGATTTAAAACAAATCAAGAAGCTAAATAGAAAACTTTAGTGATTTATCTGACATAGAAAGTCAGATCCACTTTTTGTGGGATGTAACTGACTGTCGGTTCTTGATCATCGGTGTGAACTGAAAGTCTGTCGGTGTTCCTTCTTTGAACTGATTGTTGGGTTCCCTTCATCTGTCAAGTTCCAGTCTTGACTATTTTGTCAGGTTGCACTGTTGGTTACTCGTCGAGTTCCTTTGTCCTTTTTTTCATCAGGTAACACTGAATAGTGTTTGTCGGGATGCTTTGTACTTAGCAGTATCGGTAACCTTGGCGTCAGGTAGTGATGTGCCTTGTCTATCAGTGTAGTATAAACTAATGGTGTTTATCATGTTTTCCCTTGCATATACTAATGGAAAAATATAATGTCTTTACCACATATACAAATAGAAGCTCCCACTGCATAGATAATGTTGAATATGAAAATAATCAATATATCCCAAATATTTACTAATAAAATCACATTGAAAGTGTAACCATAACAATGTAGTATCAAGAAACATCAACAATAATATGTAAATTGATAACCTGCAAATACAACTGTCACAACAAGTCTCTGATGCTCTACCATGTCCTCCACAACTAACAAAGGAAAGAGATAAAGGAACCTATATCTCATCTCCCACATGACAATACATGAAGACAAAATAGTGAACACATAATCCCTACCAACCTCAAATTCAATGTAATGTGAAACTGAACATGTAAGAAGATAACCAAGACCAAGGAGAGAAACACTGCAAATCAAAACCTATAACATGTCCTATATACACCTC
>MU226986.1:74841-90139 GCA_018584345.1 Thuja plicata | reverse complement strand
TATATATATATATCAACAGGGATGTAAGCATCTCATTATCAAGAAGATCAAACCAAATATCACTCCCAATCTAGGATTAAGCCCAATAAACCATCTCCCAAAATCAATCATTAATGAATATCATCCTAATAACTCAAATTCACAATGAGATAACCAATTCTAAACATATCTCAAATTGAATCTTCCAGAACCATCCATCTATCCATAGCTCAATATCCATATTTATGAAATATAAGCATAAAACATAATGCACCTAAAAGGAACAATGGGAAATGCCTCTCGAGTAGTAAACTGCCGTGTAGACCAAGAATGAGGAATGTGAATGGTCATCAAGATATCCAAGTCACCATGAATTATACAAGAAAAATTTCCTCTCATGTCCATGCCGAGTGAATTCTCCTTAGTCTTCCCACTAAAACCGTCAACTATCTCAACCCATATCTTTAATCACAAGAGAATATCAACATCACCTAAGTCTCCAAGTATCCATGAGCATTGTAACCAATCAATCTATGAAAAACTCCAAATGCAACATATCATCATCACGAAGTAATCAAGGAAATGACTATGTACTCAATTCAAAGAGAACCAAGAAGGATCAATTTCAAAGCTCCAATCACTTGAATTAGGAAAATAAACATGACTACATGATCTAAACCATCTCCTCCTAGGAGATAACATGTTCCATATGAACATATCAAATAACTACGCCATGCCAACACTCTAAAATAGTATCAAGAGTAAACCATAACATAATAGGAATAATAATAACATGTCAAATAAAAGCAAAATACCACACCTCAACCAAGGACTCCTTGAGTCCTCTAAGATGTCAAAATATCTGATTTCCATGAAGATAACCATCTCCTACTAGTGAACCAACAATTGTGAAAGACCTTTCTACAAAAAGAGGATCTAAGACATCCTCCAACATTTGCAACACTAAAGAAGATCACCTATTATCTAATGGTGAATCCAAATTACTACCAAATGTTAGAATGAATTCAGAATAATTGAGAGGGGGGGGGGGGTAAATCAGTTATGCTCAAGTCTAGATGTACCAATTGAACTTTATACCACTTTGAACAACTCATATCTTCTTGGAAGCAATAACATAAATCAACAACATACATATGTAGTTTACTGTTAAAATGTAATCAGCTTGTAGAAACTTAACAGTAAAACACAACATAAACATTCACACAAGTTGACACCAATATTTAACGTGGAAACCCAATTTGGGAAAAACTACCAATAAAATGCTATCAAGTTTTCACTCTTCTGAAGTGAGCTCTCTTAGGAGCCAACCCTGTTAAAGGTTACAAAACACATTGTTAAATGTGATCTGGTTAAAGGATTTAATCACCCTGTTAGGAGTGGCCTTGTTAGAGGACTTAGAATATTCCACCTGAATGTCACCTTGCTCAAAGGATTTATACAATGACTGTTAGGTCAACCTGGTTAAAGGATTTTCACTGATACAATCGTTAAAAAGTAATCAACAGGTCTAATCTGATACATACAACTTACTTTGCAAATCCATATCCAATTCAGCTTTAATGCTAATTCACCAAGTGGCCTCCATTCTCCTTTCAATCTTCAGATCTTCTTGGAAATCTATCAAGCGATTACTCTCGCAACTCTCTGCTTCTCTTCTTAGCCTTCTCTACTAGATCATGCCAATCAGTCAATTAACCATACAAAACTCTTGCATATACTTTTTTCACATTACTTCACATATCTGAATAACCCCTTGAGGTTATCTTATACCTCTTCATCTAGGTAAAATAAATCTTTCTCGCTTAATCAAGATCGTAGATCTTAGGTTAGGTTAGATCCAATGAATCTTTCCATCTTTACATTTAATTTACTTCTCTAAAGCAATCACTGATTAAATCTTGGATCCATGTGTTCATTACGATTACCCGTGCATTTAAATAGTGTGGACCAATCATGCTTATCCTCAATTAAATTTACATATCCCAATAAAATCAACTATGTCGGCTAGAGATCACAAATCTCAACAATTACCAAAATACTGCTGCTCGACCAACATTGTGTTCTTTCGCTTGGTCATCACTGGTTTCCTCGACAATTTACTGGCGCTCAGTAATCACAAACTTTGCTCGGCATAAACTATCATCAAAAGATAAACAACACATTACTTTGACAATTTTCCAATTGATCAAGTACCCTTGTGATTTCCCATAGCTCAATCATTTCACTTGGTCTTCTTGTTATACTTGCCTTCAAATCTTCTTCATCAATCAATAGATATGGTACTCAAACAGATAGAAATAGTCTCACCAGTTAAGGTTTGACATCAATGACAAAACAAAAATTGTTTCCATTGTATCTTTCCAACAATCTCCCTCTTTGGCATTGATAGAAACACTAAACTTTAAAACAATAATTTTCCAACCATAGTTACCATACAATCCAAAAAGTTTGCCTGTGTTCCTTGATATGAACAAATCTTCATTAATGTCTTTAGCTTCATTCTGATTCCCATCTTGTAAAACTTTTCTCCCTCTGTGTCTGTAATCACATTGAAATCTTTCTATCCACTGTTCATCTATAGGCTCCCTCTTTCAGTAAACTCTCCCTTTATCTCTAAGTATAGTAAACTCTCCCTTTTTTAGTAAAATCTCCCTCTTTGACAACAATGCCAAAGATGTTGACATCTTCATCATGTAGATTCTTCTATTCTAAGCTTTGTATCATGTTGTTCTTGTCATCTTTCTTATAACTGATCCTCTTTTATGTCCTTGTCTATTTTTAACAACTTTAGGCAGCATCCTAAAGTGTGACTACCTATGCATCAATGTGTCAAATATTCTGAATATAACATTTGACGCAATAGTACCATTATGAACTAATTAGCCTTAGTTAGGGGAATCACCCCTAATTTACCTCGCAGATACTCATGAGCATCCTTGGGTAGTGCCTTTGTAAATATGCCTGCTAACTGTTCCTTAGTATTCACATATTCCAGTCTCACTTCCTTCTTCTGAACTAGCTCCCTCAAGTAATGATACTTGATAGCTATATGCTTTGTCTTAGAGTGCATCACATGGTTCTTATAAATATTAATGGCACTCGTGTTATCACAATATATGACAACTAGTTTTGTGATCTCCTCTTTCATACCTTTCAGTAGTATCTTCAACCACACAATATTAGAACAATTAACTGCTACTACCACATACTCGGCTTCAGTTGTAGATTTTGAGGTACAATTCTATTTCTTGCTTGTCCATGAAACTAATCTTTTTCCTAAAAGAAATGCTCCACCTGTGGTGCTTTTTCTATCATCCAAATTTCTAGCCCAATCAGAATTAGTATAGACTCTGAGTTCAAACTTGTCATTATTTTTGTAATACAAACCATAATCATTTGTTCCTTTCAAATATCTCAGAATTCTTTTTAATACCATCATATGAGTTTCCTTGGGATTAGCAGAAAATATTGCAGTAATTCCAATAGCCAGTGCAATATCAGGTCTGTTGTGCACAACATATTGTAGCTTTCCAATCATTGACCTGTAAAGGGTTTGATTCACTTCTTTTGTACCATCAATTTTGTTAACTTCTGTCTAGTAGCTATGGGTGTACTCACTGGTTTTGAATCTTCCATTCCAAATTTTTTTAGCATCTTCTTGACATATTTTGATTGAGTAATATAGATACCATTCATCATTTGCTAAGCCAACAAATTTTTTTTATCTCACCAAATATAGACATCTCAAATTCAGTTTGCATCTCCTTTGAAAATTCTTGGCATAACACATCTTGTCCACTAAATATAACGTCATCAACAAGAATTTCATCCAATAAAGTACCTTTTCTTTGCTCTATCTTCAAATATATATTTATGTTGTCATTGGTTCTTGCAAATCCAATCTTTTTCAAATAATTGTGCAATATCTCATACCATGCTCTAGGTGCTTGCTTCAGTCCATATAGTTCTTTGTGTAGTCTGCATACCATGTTCTTCTTGCTTGGGTCAACAAATCCATCAACTTGTTCAATGTATACTTCTTTCTTCTAATATCTCGTTTAGGAATGCTGACTTTACATCCATTTGATAAAATTAAAAACCTTTGTAGGTTGCATATGCAAGTAAGGTTCTTACTCCTTCCAATCTTACAACTGGGGCAAATGTTTCTCCATAATCAATTCCTTCCTCTTGTACATAACCCTTGCATACCAGTCTAGCTTTGTTTCTTTTTACCTCCATGTTCATTCACCTTATTTCTGAATACCCACTTAGTACCAATTACATTTTTGTTATTCATCCTAGGTACAAGTGGCCAAGTATTTTTCTTTTCAATATGTTCAATTTCTTCATTCACGGCTTGTATCCAGTATTCATTGTCTAAGGCATCTTTTACTATTTTAGGCTCAAAATCACATAACAAGTATGTATCTTCTCTTAACTTGCTTCTTGTCATAACTGCATAATTATTTGATCCTATGATTTGATCAGGTTTATGGTGCCTCCTTACATACTTTTCTAGAGTAGGTTCTTTTTATGCTTTAGATTGATCATTCACGTTCAATTTAGGTTGATTCTGTGACTCAGCATCTCCATTAGATAGCTCAGCAATTACCTCCTGTTGCCTGACAACTTTGTTCTGTGACTCGGCAGGTGCTAGCTGTTGCTCGACAACCTCATTCTCAGGTTTAGGTTATACATTAGAATATTCCTCATCTAGATAGAGAATTGATTTGTAACTTTCAGGTTCTTGTGTGCTTTCAGCTTCATTTCTTTCTGCATATTCATAAATTCTAACAATTTCACTTTCCACAATTTTATTAGTTTTATAATTCAGACACTTATATGCTTTACTTTTTGTTGAATGACCAAAGAATATGCCTTCCTCACCTTTAGCATCAAGTTTTCCATTTCTGTTATCCTTTAGTATGAAAAATTTGCTTCCAAAAACTTTGAAGCATCTTACATTAGGTGCATATCCATACCATAGCTCATAAGGTGTAGCATTAGTACCTTTTTTGACTTGTACTCTATTCAAGTATAGAATGTTGTACTTATAGCTTCTCTCCAATATCTTTGTGCAACATTTTTCTCTATCATTAGTGTTCTGGCACAATCCATGATAGATCTATGTCGTCTCTCAGCAATACCATTCTATGGTGGTGTCCTAGGTGTAGACATCTATCTTTTTATCCCTAGGTCATTGCACAACCTATTAAACTCATTAGAAATAAAATCACCTCCTCTATCAGATCTTAAACATTTCAGGATTTTACCTATCTCCTTTTCAACTTTTGCCAAGTACCACTTAAATAACTGGAATGCATCAGATTTTTATTTAAGAAACATAATAGTCATCATTCTTGAGTAATCATCAAAAAATAGAATAAAGTATCTATCTCCACAGTAACTTTTCTCTCCAATGGGACCACAAAGGTCAGTATGAACTAATTCCAAAATTTCCTCAGAAGTATGAGTCTTTCTTTTGAAACTAGATTTAGTCATTTTTACTAATTGACATTGCTTACACATTGCATTTTCAGGTTTCTTTAACTTAGGCAGCCCTCTAACCTTTTTCAATTTGCTTATGCTTACCAAGTTATCAAAGTTTACTTGACACAACCTTTTATGCCATAACCAAACATCATTATATTGTGCAAAAATGCATGTCTCATTAGCTAAGTCCAGATAGAACAAGTTACCTTTTGTTTGTTCTCCACTTCCAGCTAATTCTCCAGTGGCATCATAGATCTTTGCCTTCTTGTGATGGAAGTCAACTCTGTAACCAGAAGTATTCAGTTGTGCAACACTCAATAAATTATAGTTAAGATCATCAACCCAATATATATTGTCACATTTGATCTTGTCAGTCAAGTTAATTGATCCTTTCCCTTTAACAAGACATGGTGTATCATTATCAAATTTAACATAACCACCTTTACAGTGATGTAAAGTTTCAAATTCATCTTTATCACCAGTCATGTGATGTGAACAACCACTGTCAATAATCCAACGGTCACCTTTACTCATATAAGAAATTCGTGCAGTTTTCTCATCATCATCAGAATCATCTTTCATAGCAACATACACAACTTCTATATCATTTTCATTAGAATTGTCAAATTCACTTTCAGAAGCTTCTTCAGCTCTATAATAAGATTTCTTACCTTTATCTTTGTAATCTTTATACTTTCTGAAGTCTCGGTCATCCTTTCTGTCTTTGTACTTGTTGTCTCTTCTTTCATCTTTTTCATTCTTACTAGGACATCTTGCAGCAATATGACCAACTTTTTTACATGAAAAGAAAATCATAGGAAGTTTACCTTTGAATGTTCCTTTTCCTCTAGATAGTCTTCTTTCCATGAGTGCCTCAAGTTCTTCCAAATCATCATCTGTAGTGTCGCTGTCACTGTTCACACATTTCTTTCCATTCTTTGATTTGTTAAGGACCATCTGGGACTTGAATGTAGATTCAATAGCTTGTGGAGTGTAGTTATCAAAATTTGACATCTCAAATGTAGTAAGTCTGCCTACCAGACCCTCCAAAGTCAAATTATTATTAGGAGTACATCTTAACTCTTGAATTGTAGAGACTCTAATAGAATATACATGAAGAAGTGTTCTCAGTACCTTGCTCATAATGGTGTTATCATCAATGGTTCCCTTAGCTCCTCTAATAGCATTTACAACTTCCTTTATCCTACCATAATATTGAACTATATTTTCTCCTTCTTGCATTTTCATTTCATCAAACTTACCTCTTAAAATTTCAGATTTGGATCTTAGCACATTTGTATCTCCTCCATAGATGGTTGCTAGGGCATCCCACATCAGCTTTGTATTTGTAAATTTATTTATGTCTTCAAACTCATGATAGTTTAGAGATGATGCAATCTCCAACATTGCTTGATTATGTTCCAACTTTTCTCTTAACTGTGCAGCTATGGCAGGTGTAGTGGGGGCTACATAATCATGTTCAACATAGTGCTTAGCAGAATCACCAATACTAGCTAGATGCAATTTATTCAAACTCTGCCATGCAGAGAAATTATCTTTGTTCAACTTTGGTATGTCCTTTTGTACATCTTGATCTTTTGCTCCAAGTACCTTCAAACTGTTTTCAAGAGACCAAAGCTCTGATACCAATTGTTTGAATGAATTCAGAATAACTAAGAGGGGGGGGGGGGGGANAAGCTCTGATACCAATTGTTTGAATGAATTCAGAATAACTAAGAGGGGGGGGGGGGTGAATCAGTTATCCTCAAGTCTAGATGTACCAATTGAACTTTATACCACTTTTAACAACTCAGATCTGCTCGGCAGCAATATCATAAATCAACAACATACATATGCAGTTTATTGTTCAAATGTAATCAGCTTGTAGAAAATTAACAGTAAAACACAACTTAAACATTCACACAAGTTGACACCAGTATTTAACATGGAAACCCAATTTGGGAAAAACCACCAATAACATGCTATCAAGTTTTCACTCTTTTAAAGTGAGCTCTGTTAGGAGCCAACCCTATTAAAGGTTACAAAACACATTGTTAAATGTGACATGGTTAAAGGATTTAATCACCCTATTAGGAGTGGCCTTGTTAGAGGACTTAGAACATTCCACCTAAATGTCACCTTGCTCAAAGGATTTATACAATGATTGTTAGGTCAACCTGGTTAAAGGATTTTAACTGATATAATGATTAAAAAGTAATCAACACGTGTGATCTGATACATACAACTTACTTTGCAAATCCATATCCAATTCAACTCTAATGCTATTTCATTGAGTGGCCTCCATTCTCATTTCAATCTTTAGATCTGCTTGGAAATCCATCAAGCAATTACTCTCGCAACTCTCTGCTTCTCTGCTAGATCATGCCAATCAGTCAATTAATGATGCAAACCTCTTGCATACACTCTTTTCACATTACTTCACATATCTTAATAACCCCTTGAGGTTATCTTATACCTGTTCATCTAGGTAAAATAAATCTTTGCTTCTTAATCAAGATCGTAGATCTTAGGTTAGGTCAGATCCAATGGATCTTTCCATCTTTACATTTAATTTAATTCTCCAAAGAAATCACTAATGAAATATTGGATCCATGCATTAATTATGGTTACCCGTGCATTTAAATAGTGTGGACCAATTGTTCTTATCCTCAATTAACTTTACATATCCCAATGAAATCAACTATGTTAGCTAGAGGTCTCAAATCTCAACAATTACCAAAATACTGCTGCTTAGCCAACACTGTGTTCATTCGCTCGGTCATCACTGGTTTCCTCAGCAATTTACTAGCACTCGGTAATCACAAACTTTGCTCAACATAAATCGTTCTCAGTAAACTGTTATCAAAAGATAAACAACACATTACTTTACCAATGTGCCAACTAATCAAGTACCCTTGTGATTTCCCATAACTCAACCATTTCACTTGGTCTTCTTGTTATACTACCTTCAAATCTTCTTCATCAATCAATAGATATGGTACTCAAACAGATAGCAATAGTCTCACCAATTAAGGTTTGACATCAATGAAAAAACAACAATTGTTTCCATCGTAGCTTTCCAACACCAATGAGTATGAAACTATGATACTAAGTCACACATAGCATCATGATAACCATTTCCTCAATGAAGATACTTTAGGTCTACACTCAACTAACATGCTAGTAACATCAAGTGAAACCAATATATCTAAACTAAGAAGATACATACAACCACTAGCTACTGCCAACATCCTCAATCGGTAATCCTACACCACCAACACAGTATTTTCAAAAGATCCCATTGAAAAGTGCAATCAATGAAAAACCAAGAAATCATGAAATCATGATAAATCCACATGCTACAAGTCAAACCACCAACTATTCAGCTGCCATAAACATCATCCATCCTCTCATCTAAAAAAAAACATACGAATGCATGAATGGCCACATACACAACCAACTAACAAAGTCTGCATAACCAATGAATCAACCTTTTTATATATAAATAATCAACATCCAAGTTATCCCAGTGCAACCAATTGGATGCATATCCTATTAATTACATAACTCATAAATCCAATCACTAAACATGCATACTCATCATCACATTATTAAATTGTAAACTAAGATATTGAAGAGATCAATCTTGTAGAAAAAATGACTCAAAAAATAAAAACATATGATCTAATTTTCCAAACAAGTCCACAATCATGTACCATAGTCAAGGAACCAAATAAGCATCAAAGAGATAAGAAACAACATCCTAACATCAAACAAAATGCCCACCAATCACCACAAATATGATTACATTGTGTCAATGCAAAACATGTACCCACATAACTATGACACCATAATCAACACCAATATTGTACTCGCACTCAACTATTACCAAGATGAGACTCCAAGTCTCAAATTATGTTCAACCATGTCCTTAAATCAAAGACAACTTGTGTATGTGCCATCATCAAAGTAAAAACTCTAAAAACACTTGTAAACCTATACTAGGAAGTACCAAATATGATAATTGATTGTATCATCATAAATATCTCATAAAAACATGCACTCCCACAAAGTTTCACCTCTCAACTCATTTGGATGTTCTCATACTCACACCCAAACCCAAAATATTAGGCACCAAAAAGTGAACAAACAAGTAGAAAAATCTTCATAGTCATCAAACACTGATAAAACAACCGCTCCAAAGAAAAGTACATTAAACATGCTCTCCAATGTCTATTCAAAATAAAAATTTGACTCCATATGCAAAATTTATGACTAGAATCATGAAGAGGAGAATATCTAGCTTCCAGGCCTCAAAAACATGGTAAAATGGAAAAATAATGGATCTAAATCTATACCATTATCTAGTGCTCAAAAATAGCTCCTAAGGAGTGCAAGAAGCCCAAAATTCAACATCTTAGATGAAAGTTATGCTTGTTAGAAAAATAACCTATTTGGCTATTATATGTGTAATAACTGGCAGACTCCAAAACGTTTCCCAATTCAATTAAATTTGCGCTTCAAATATTTTTAAAAATTATATTAGGGGGGGCCGAGAAACAAGACCCATCCCCAATATGTATTACAGTTTGATTTTATTTTTGAATTAAAAATCCAAAATAATATTTGGGCAAACTTTATAAAAAAATAAATAACAGTTAACTTTATTAAAAATGACATTTAATAAACATTTCATTCAATTTTTTTTAAATTTTGAAATGGGTGATTATTAATTTTGTTCAATGGGTAGGGCCCGATAACCACCCTCTATTTGGGGGATGGTATTATCAGTTACCCTAGCCAATGTAGGCCTGGTTCACAAGGGGCTATGGGTGTCGTAGTCATGAAATTTTTGTTACAATAAATTTAGAATAACTGAGAGGTGGGGTGAATCAGTTATCCACAAGTCTAGATGTACCAATTGAAACTTTATAGCACCTTAAACAAATTAGATCTTCTCGGTAGCAATAACATAAATACACAGTTTACTATTCAAATGTAATCAACTTGCAGAAACATAATAGAAAAATACAACATAAACATTCACACAAGTTGACACCAAGATTTAACATGGAAACCCAATTTAGGAAAAACCACCAATAACATGCTACCAAATTTTCTCTCTTCTGAAGTGAGCTCTGTTAGGAGCCAACCCTGTTAAAGGTTAAAAAACACACTTCTAAATGTGACCTAGTTAAAGTATTTAATCACCCTGTTAGGAGTGGCCTTGTTAGAGGACTTAGAACATTCCACCTGAATGTCACCTTGCTAAAAGGATTTATACAGTGACTGTTAGGTAAACCTGGTTAAAGGATTTTGACTGATACAATGGTTAGAAAGTAATCAACAAGTGTGATCTGATACATATAACTTACTTTGCAAATCCAGATCTAATTTAGCTCTAATGCTAATTCACTGAGTGGCCTCCATTCTCATTTCAATCTTTAGATCTGCTTGGAAATCCATCAAGCAATCACTTTCAAAATCCTCTACTTCTCTACTCAGCCTTCTCTGCTAGATCATGCCAATCAGCCAATTAACCATGCAATCCTCTTGCATACACTTCTCACAATTTGAATAACCCCTCAAGGTTATCTTATACCTCTTCATCTAGGTAAAATAAATATTTGCCGCTTAATTAGAATCATAGATCTTAGGTTAGGTTAGATCCAATGGATCTTTCCATTATTTACATTTAATTTACTTCTCCAAAGTAATCACAAATTAAATTTTGAATCCATGCATTAATTATGGTTACCAGTGCATTAAATAATGTGGACCATTCATGCTTATCCTTAATTAACTTTACATATCCCAATAAATTCAATTATATCGGCCAGAGATCTCAAATCTCAACATTTACCAAAATACTGGCGCTCGGCCAACACTGTATTCTTCCACTCGGTCATCATTGATTTCCCCAGTAATTTACTGGCGCTCGGTTGACACTAGAAATTATGCTTGACATACACTGGTGCTTGGTCGACACAAACTTCGCTCGACATATATTGTTCCCAGTAAACTGATATCTTAACTTAGTGTTATAGATAAACAACACATTACCTTGCCAATGTGCTGACTGATCAAGTACCCTTGCAGTTTCTCATAACTCAACCATTTCACTCGGTCTTCTTGTTATCCTTGCCTTCAAATCTTCTTCAACAATCAATAGATATGGTACTTAAACAGATAACAATAGTCTCACCAGTTAAGGTTTGACATCAATGGCAAAACAATAATTGTTTACATTGTAGCTTTCCAACAATCTCCCTCTTTGGCATTGATGACAACACTAAACTTTCAAACAATAATTTTACAAACATAGTTACCATACAATCCAAAAAGTCTACCTGTATTCCTTGATATGAAAAAATCTTCATTAATGTCTTTAGCTTCATTCTGATTCACATCCTATAAAAAAATTCTCCCTCTGTGTCTGTAATCACACTAAAATCTTTCTATTTTTGTTCATCTGTAGATTCCCTCTTTCAATAATCTCTCCCTTTTTCTCTAAGTAGTAAAATCTCCTTCTTTGACAACAATGTCAAAGATGTTGACATCTTCATCATGCAGATTCTTCAATTCTAACTCTGTATCATGCTGTTCCTATCATCTTTCTTATGACTGATCCTCTTTTCTGTCCTTGTCTTTCTTTCACAACTTCAGGCAACTTCCTAAAATGTGACTCATGTGCATCAATGTGTCAAATATTCTGAATACAACATTTAACGCAACACTTCCATTCTGAACTAGTTAGCCTTAGTTAGGGGAATCACCCCTAATTTACCTCACATATACTCATGAGCATCCTTGGGTAGTGCTTTTTTAAATATGTCTGCCAACTGTTCCTTAGTATGCACATATTCCAGTCTCACTTCCTTGTTTTGAACTAGCTAACTCAAGTAATGATACTTGATAACTATATGATTTGTCTTAGAGTTCATCACAGGTTTATTAGAAATATTAATGGCACTCATGTTATCAAAATATATAACAACTGGTTCTGTGATCTCCTCTTTCATACCTTTCAGTAGTATCTTCAACCACACAATATTAGAGCAATTAACTGCTGCTGCCACATAATCAGCTTTAGCTATAGATTGTGAGGTGCAATTCTATTTCTTGCTTGTCCATGAAACCAATCTCTTTCCCAAAAGAAATACGCCACCTGTGGTGCTTTTCCTATCATCCACATTTCCAGCCCAATCATAATCAGTGTAAAATCTGAGTTCAAACTTGTCACTCTTTTTGTAATACAAACCATATTCCTCTGTTCCCTTCAAATATCTTAGAATTATTTTGACTACCATCATATGAGTCTCCTTGGGATTAGCAGAAAATCTTGCAACAATTCCAATAGCCAGAGAAATATCAGGTTTATTGTGCACAACATATTGCAGCTTTTCAATCATTGAATTGTAAAGGGTTTGATTCACTTCTTTTGTATAATCATTTTTTGTTAACTTCAGTCCAGTAGCCATGGGTGTACTTAGTGGTTTTGAATCTTCCATTCCAAAAGTTTTTAGTATCTCCTTGACATATTTTGATTGAATAATGTAGATACCATTCTTCATTTGATATATTTTTAAGCCAACAAAGAATTTGATTTCACCAAACATAGACATCTCAAATTCAGTTTGCATCTCTTTTGCAAATGTTTGGCATAACACATCTTGTCCACCAAATATAATGTCATCAACAAAAATTTTAGCTAATAAAGTTCCTTTACCTTGTTCTAGTTTCAAATACAGATTGTTGTTGTCATTGGTCCTTGTGAATCCAATCTTTATCAAATAATTGTACAATATCTCATACTATGCTCTTGGTGCTTGGTTCAGTCCATATAATGCCTTGTTTAGTTTTCAAACCATGTTCTTCTTGCTTGGGTCAAAAAATCCATCAACTTGTTCAATGTACACTTCTTCTAATATCCCATTAAAAAATGCTGACTTTACATCCATTTGATAAACTTTAAAACCTTTGTAGGCTGCATATGCAAGTAAGGTTCTGACTCCTTCCAACCTTGCAACTGGGGTGGATGTTTCTCCATAATCAATTCCTTCCTCTTGTGCATAACCCTTGCATACCAGTCTAGCTTTATTCCTTGTTACTTCTCCATGTTCATTCAGCTTATTTCTGAATACCCACTTAGTACCAATTACATTTTTTTCATTCAACCTAGGTACAAGTGTCCAAGTCTTGTTTTTATCAATCTGTTCAATTTCTTCATTTATGGCTTGTATCCAGTTTTCATTTTCTAAAACATCTTTTACTATTTTAGGCTCAAAATCACATAACAAGAATGTACCGTCTCTCAACTTACTTCTTGTCATAACTGTAGAATCCTTTGATCCTATGATTTGATCAGGTTTGTGGTGCCTCCTCACATACTTTGCTAGAGTAGGTTCTTGTTTTTCTTTAGAGTCATTATTCATGTCCAATTCAGGTTGATTCTGTGTCTCAACATCTCCATCAAATAGCTTAGCAATTACCTCTAGTTGCTCGACAACCTCATTCTATGACTCGGCAGGTGCTAGCTATTGCTTGGAAACCTCTTTCTTAGGTTCAGATAATACATTAGAATATTCCTCATCTAGATAGACAAATGATTTGTAACTTTCAGGGTCCTGTATGATTTTTGCTTCATTTCTTTTTGCATATTCATCAATTCTGACATTTGCACTTTCCACAATTTTATTAGTGTTAGAATTCAAACACTTATATGCTTTACTTCTAGTTGAATACCCAAGAAATATCCCTTCCTCACCTTTAGCATCAAGTTTTCTATTTCTATTATCCTTCAGTATGAAACATTTACTTCCAAAAACTTTGAAATATCTTATGTTAGGTGCATATCCATACCATAGCTCATAAGGTGTAGCATTAGTACCTTTCTTGACTTTTACTCTATTCAGGGTATAAACTGTTGTACTCACAGCTTCTCTCCAATATTTCTGTGCAACATTTTTCTCTATCATTAGTGTTCTATCACAATCCATGATAGATCTATTTCTCCTTTCAGCAATACCATTCTGTGGTGGTGTCCTAGGTGCATACATCTATCTTTTATACCCCGATCATTGCAGAACCTATTAAACTCATTAGAAATAAACTCACGTCCTCAGTCAGACCTCAAACATTTCAAACTTTTACTTGTCTCTTTTTAAACTTTTTCCAAGTACCACTTAAACAACTGGAATGCATCAAATTTTTCTTTAAGAAACATAACAGTCATCATTCTAGAGCAATCATCAATAAATATAATGAAATATCTATCTCCATAGTAACTTTTCTCACCAACGGGACCACAAAGGTCAGTATGAACCAATTCCAGAACTTCCTCAGAAGTATGAGTCTTGCTCTTGAAACTAGACTTAGTCATTTTTCCCAACTGACATTGCTTACACATTGCATTTTCAGGTTTCTTTAA
Source organism: Thuja plicata (assembly GCA_018584345.1). Taxonomy (NCBI): domain Eukaryota; kingdom Viridiplantae; phylum Streptophyta; class Pinopsida; order Cupressales; family Cupressaceae; genus Thuja; species Thuja plicata. Next base: position 75,216 of record MU226986.1, on the reverse strand, counting down.
GTTAGGCAGCCCTCTAACCTTTTTCAATTTTCTTATGCTTACCAAGTTATCAAAGTTTACATGACACAAACTTTTATGCCATAACCAAACATCATTATATGTGCAAACAAGCATGTCTCATTAGCTAAGTCTAGATAGAACAAGTTACCTTTTGTCTACTCTCCACTTCCAACTAGTTCTCCAGTGGCATCAAAGATCTTTGCCTTCTTGTGATGGAACTCAACTTTGTAACTAGAAGTATTCAGCTGTGCAACACTCAATAAATTATAGTTAAGATCATCAACCCAATATACATTATCACATCTAATCTTGTCAGTCAATCTAATTGATCCTTTCCCTTTAACAAGACATGGTGCATCATTACCAAATTTAACA
>MU226986.1:21906-56398 GCA_018584345.1 Thuja plicata | reverse complement strand
TATTATGCTTTGGCTTCTCCTCCTGGGCTAGTACACTATCACCCCACTTTTGGAGAAGGTTTCTTGGAGACCTTCTTCTTGTTAAACCTTGGAAGGGAATTTCTTGATGAACTATTGTTGGTTTCAAAATTGTGAATGCTTGTTTGTATGTATGTATCCCGTTCATTTCTGGATCCCCTAGCTCGGGGGTGGCCTTGCAAAGGCCTAGGTTGGGAGGTGAGCCTCCATGGTCAGCCGAAGATTTCTATGCAGGTTCAGTTTGAAGCTTTTGGGAAGGCTTGTATTGGTGTTCTTTTGGGAAACCACATCTGGTGGTCTTGTGATACATCCTTATAAATGAGCTTATTTTTAAGCTAAAAATGTTTATTATGAAGTCTTGTAAAGTTGTTTTGAGTAAGAGGGATTTGTGTAAAAATAATCCTATTTTTGTAAGTTGTAAATCAACTGTGTTATAGAGAGGTATTTATGTTGAAGAAAGTTGATTAGATCAAGTTCAAAGAAAAGTATGTGTTTAATAGATTAAGGTTCAGATTAGCCTTATTCCTAATTTATGTCTATGTTTATTCGATTTAAAGATAGTTTTATGCCATTAATGAGGAGGCAAAGTTATTTACATTAAGGGAGAAATTGTAACTATCTTCTTTAAAAAAAAAAGTCATAGAATACTTGGATTTAAGAAAGTTATTATGAAAGGGTTTCAATCTATTTAAATTGTAACCTTTTTGCTTTGAAGACACTTGTAAAATTAGAGTACGTTCATTTCTATTAATAAAATAAGTATTTGGACCCTTATTTAAAAATACGGTTATACACGAAAAGAGATTTATGGTTGTTTTATTTAGGAAAGAAAATACCACACCTCATATAGTTAATATATCATGTTTAAAATGAAAATTTTAAGTTCTTTAGGTTAAGGTTTGAGTGCCCAAGGTTTGGGGCATGACATATCATTTTTTATGGTCAACATGTTTATGTCAAAGAATAATAAATGCATAGAAAATTGATCGTTTTAAGGTATTTAGAATTATTTACACATTTATAAATGTCATTATGTCATTATATCCATTAGGGCTTATGAATTATGATTAGGATTAGGGTTTAAGGTTAGGTTCATTGTTTTGGCTATATTCGTGTTCCCACATGATGGTTAGTATTAAGGTTAGGGTATATATTAGAGTTGGATTCAAGACTAGTGTTTAGTATTTAGGATTAGGGTTTACTATTTACAATTAAGGTTTAGGGTTCAACATATAGGATTAAGCTTTAACATTTAGAATTAGGGTTTATAATTTACGATTAGGACTAGGATTATGGTCCAATATTTATGATTAGAATTAGGATTGAGGTTTAGCATTCAAGATTGGGGTTTAGTAATTAGGATCAGGGTTTACCATTTAGGATTATGATTTGGGTTAAGATTAATGTTTAGCAGGATTAAGGTCTAGCATATACAATTAGTGTTAAAATATGGTTTAGTATTTACAATTAGGTTTTATTATTTAGGATTAGGGTTTAGCATTTAGGATTAAGTTTAGCATATACAATTAGAGTTAGGATATGATTTAGCAATAGCATTTAGGACTAAGTTTTAGCATTTACAATTAGGGTTTATTATTTAGGATTAGGGTAATATTAGGATTTAGGATTAGGATGAGAGGATAGGGTTTAGGGTTAGGATCATGGTTTAGAGTTGAGGAATATTATTATGGTTAGGTATAGGATTTATATCATGATTGAAATTATAGATAGTGTTAGGATTTTTATAATGTTTTAGGGCTTATGATTTAGGATTAGGATTAGGGTTTAAGATTAGGTTTAGGGTTTATATCATGGTTTAAATTATGGCTAAGGCTAGGGCATTAATTAGAGTTAGAGCTAAGGGTTAGGGTTAAGACAAGGGTTTAGGTTTGCACCATATATTGGGTTAGAATTGGGTTCATACTAACCATGATTATTACTAACCATGATCACTAATAACCATGATTAATAATTCTAATAATAAACATGATTAATAATAACCATGATTAATAATACTCATACTAACCATGATTAATAATACTAACCATAATCCTAATACTAACTATGATTAATGTAGACACCTAAAATTGACCAGGTGCTCTCTAATCAAGCAAATCTCAGCCAAATGCTCTAAATTGCATCAAAATGGATCAAACTCAAAATAAATGGATATTTATCAATCAAATTGGACAAAATCAAGTTAAATAAAATGATTAATTAACCATGACATCCAATAATAAAATACAAGCCTAAAAGGATCAATCAAAATTATATAATTGATTTTAATCAATTAATTATATAGTTCAAATAAAAAATGAAATTGGACCTATTCATTCCTACATGGCTAATTTAATTAATTGATTGAATTAAATAATCCTAATATCTTTCGACATGAATTTGAGAAACCAATGAGAATTGAGAACACAAAGCACATGGATCACTCCTAAATTTGAATCTCAATCACTCATTTTCAACTTTGAATCTGAATCACTCAAATTTGTCCCTTTGTCTCAACCTTTGCAATAATCATTTAGATTGTCCCCCCATTTGAAACCATCTCAAAGCCTTTCACTCAACCAAGACTTAATCATGATCAAGTAACTCTACCCCCTACACTTGGGAATTTTCTATAAATACAAGCCATTTTTAAGCATAATGATATCCTAGAAATTCAAATGCAAAGCATCAAACCTATAGCCATTTTACAGTAAATTGGAGCATAATTGAGAGATTATCATAAAAATTGAGCATTATGGAGAGCATTTTAGTTGCATTTGGATTCACTATTGTCATAATTTGAGAGAATTGATCTAGATTTAGGCATACATTTTATCAATTTATCATTCTAGGATTGTCACTAGTAGAGATTAAGGCTGAGAGCTTTACTAGCATACTAATTAGAGAACCATAAGATGATTATTAATTTACTTACAATTCTTTAGCTTAAATTGTTTATATTTTTCCATAGAATTTTAGCTAAATAAACTAATCTCATGAAGGTGTAATTAATTCACACACAAATGACACCCACTGTGGGGCTTTAGGCCTCTCAATCATCATTTTTCAAAGTTTTATATGTGTTTTTCTTCACTTTTATGAAAATTTTACAGATTTTCAGAGAAGTGGCGACTATGAACATTCTAATGACGCATGACATAAGCTAAACGACGCCTGCAGAAATCCTTCTATTTCTGTCTTTATTCTTTTGTCACCTATGAGTTAAATTGTCACGCCTGTGAGAGTAAAGCATCGCTTGTGACTCAAGAAAGGCCGCTTAAAAACTGTTCTTTGACACCTAGTAGCTTTTATTTTGTGCAATTTACAGTTTCTTTAACACCTGTCATTTAAAGTTTCACACATAGCAGTGTTAAATAATGCTTAAGTCACTGGAAAGAAATGCCTATGCTATTTTAGATAACGCTTAGGAACAGTTAAATGATGCCCGCTAGCTGTTGAATGTCGCCTACTGATTTTTGTATTCTTTTATTGATTAATCATTAAATTCAGATTTTTAATTCTCTGTCTGTATTTTTTCTGCAGATGAACATGCATCTGAAAGTGCAGAAGCCAGAACTCAGAGTTACAAAGGAAAGCAAAGAGGTAAGAGCCTTTAAGAAATACTCTAAAGATTTGTTTAACACTAGTATTTTGGAGAATTTAGAGGTAGAAGAACACTTGTATGAGCATTACATAAAAGTTAGTAGTGCATACAAGAAGAAATTTCCCACTATTAATTAATTGGATGCTTTAAGTTCTTAAACGTTGATTTCTTGCAAAATTTATCAATAGAACTTATTTGTATTTTTGCTTTGCAAGTTTTTCTTCACTTTTTTCTCTTATGTTGACTAACTTGTTGGAGGAGCTGGAGTGGGAACTATGGCCACTAGGTGAGTAAGAAAAACAAGCACAAAAACCTCAAAAAAGCGCCTAGCCATTGCTAGCTTCGAAAGAGGTAATCTTCTCATCAAGCTTGTTTTACCTTAACTTGTGGCATTTCATTTAAACTAGTCTAAATAGGGAAAACCCTGTTATTGTCCATTTTGAACAAAACATTAGGCATATACTCTCAACTTCTTGCAAGTTGATCAAAAAGCAAACATGTTGCGTTTGAAGTGGGAGAAAGAAAGGGAGGAAATTAACCATACAATTCAATTATAAGAACCTCTTTGTAACGAGTTTGAAAAAGAACCATTTTGTTTGAAGTGTTTTGAACAAGGAACAATAATAGGGATATGCTCTTCAATTTTTAAGTGAATCAAACTCCCAAACTTGTTGAACTAAGTTTGATTTCTTTCTTTCCTATACCTTCTAGTTAAAATAGAGCTTTAGAGGGCCTACCTCTCGAGAATTTCCTTACGAGGATGGTGAGAGGGAACGACCCAAAGTGGGAGACAATCACTTTTTCCGTGATACTATCCAACCCACTATAAATAAATGCATTCTTCCTTAATGGGAAGGTGACTAGATTGTGTGCAAGCTTCTTCACTTCCTCGAGTAATCCTTCAAGATTACGCAAAATTGTACTTTTGTGCGTGTGGAAAGACCACAAGGGGGTAAAAGAACTTGGCATAGTTTAGAATGGAGGTGATCATTAAATCCTAAATAAGTAGCAATCCTACCTTTTAGAGCCAAAGTGTTTAAAATCCAAATTTGACTTTAGGTGGATTGCATGGAAGATATTCTTGTGTTATACTTGTTAAAACAACCGAGAACATACAAATTTAGTGTTTTTTAGGGACATGATGAAAAATTGACGTATGTTGCATTTGTATTTCAATTTTCAAGCAAGAATATTCTGCAGATCTGATCAGAACTTTAAAATTTAAAAAAAAAAATAAAAATTCTAAGAAAAACAATCTGGATCTGCAAAGTGCCACTTGTGAATAGTTAAATGACACCTATGATATTTTAAATGATGTCTGGTAGTAATTAAATACCGTGTAAGTCACTGGAAAGTGACACCTGTAAACATTTTAACAATGCTTATCAACAGGCAAAAGCCGCTTGCTCAACTGCAGAGTGACGCCTACATAAATTCCAATTGATGCCTGCTAACATTTAAGTCATTCCTACACATAAGGAAGTGACGCCCAAAAACAAAGAGGGGCAGACATTGGAAATTTCCCAAGGGTTTGGAAGGATTTTGAAAACATTTTTTAATACCCTTTTCGAAGTTATTTCTTATCAGTGTAACAAATAGATCAAATTATTCACAAAAACATTTATAATGATGAATCTATTTGAGAAATGAATCGATCCTATGGTGGAGAATAATTACTAAAACTAAGATCAAAATATCCATAGGAATCAAAATGATGAAGTGACTGAAGATCAAATTTTGGAATCATCCCAAGATCCCATGTTCATGGAAACAATGCACTTAATTTTGAAGTGAGATAAAGAAGCATATTTCATAAATTTAGCTCAATCAGGAGCTAAGCTTCCTCATAACTATGACACATCAACCTTGAGGAAGGATGAGGAAAAAAAAAAGGATACATTATCTAAAAAGCCATCATTAAGCTTAATTTGTCCTTTTCTTTACGATGATGGGTCATCTATATCTTCGTCTTCTTCACAAAATGAAACATTTAAGCGCAACAAACCTATTTTGGATCAAGGGAAATTTCATGACCACCCTATTTGTGATCAAGATAATAAAAAAATGAAGAGAAAGGTACCACTCTAAAGAAATATCTAAACCAAAAACCTCTATCTAGCAAGGTTTCTCCTCTAGCCTTTACTCCTTTCATCCTTCGTCCATCTCACAAAGCTTCACAACTATCCAAATTTCATCCATAGAAGAGTGAGCCTAATGATGATACTTTCCATGTTGACTATGTCTACCCTCAAGGGCTACCTATAAAATAAACCCAAGCTAACTTACATCTTGCTGAAAATTGTTTCCATGATTCAAATATCTTAGACCCTAAGCTATCATGGGCTTCAATTCCAATTCAAAATGATTCTCCATAATTCTTACAAATATTCCCCATGCATACCCAAACATCTACCTTGTCCTTAGAAGTGGCTCCATGTGAAGAGGATAATCCAATGAGCAAAGAAACAAATATCAATAGAGATCAAGATCAAGATTCTATACAATCCCCTTCCATATTTTATGAAGGTCCCATATCCATAGAACCCTATGATGATCCCCTTGCACCCTTTCATTTCTTCCAAGAAGACATCCCTCCATCTCAAGAGCTACATACCTCTCTACTTCCCAAGTGAGATCAAGATATCCCTTCCACCATTTCCAATGAACATATTGAAAATCAAGAGCAAAGAACCCTCTCTACACCATCCAAGGATCCTTGTCAAGATCTAAGTATCCCATCAATAACTTGTCATGATCCTCCATATTCACCCCAAGCAACCATGATTCCTCCAAATCCCTTGCATGATAATAAATCCCTTCAAGATTCATTTGATCCTATCAAAGTTTCTCCTATGAAATTTATTCATGAGCCTATTGGTATAAAGATAAATGTTGAAAATGAGAGCCTTGGAAATATAACTCACTCTAAAGATATTGATATCCCTTTCACACCTTATCTCCCTCCATTCAAACACAACCATATGCCTTCACCATCCTCCAAATCTATTTTGGGTTCCTATATCCCAAAGCTAAAGTCTTTATCCCTTCCATCCATATTGGGTCCCTATATTCCTTCATCAACCATTCCTATCATCCCTAGTTATTCATTCACTTACGTCCCTACCATGTATCAAGATCAACGAAGGCACACATACTTGAAGAATGTCCAAAAACCAATCCATATGAACCCTCCATATTCTTCCTATTCACCCACAATTCCTAAGTCTTTTGGAAGCAATTTGGATGCGCAACATAAAAATCAGAAATCCAAGAATCCACATGTGTATAAATATCACCATGTCCCATCTAATTGACATGTGAATGAAAAGAAAAAAGACATATCCAAAAGGCCGCAAAGGTCCACCAAGAAAAAATAAATATCCAAGAGACCACAAAGGTCCACCAAGCAAAAGAAAATGTGGGTTCCAAAATCCCTCATTAAAGGAATGTATTCAAAAGAATCACAAAAGAAAGAAAAATCAAAGACTATGTGGATTACCAAGTCACTTTTGAAAGACTTGCACAAAAAAGAAAAATCATAGTTGACATTCAAGCTTCCAAAGGCTTCCATTCCGTCTCCTTCTAAACATTTTCCACTTTTCAAGTCTACCTTGGGTTCCTACATCCCAAAATCCACTTTATTAGCTACATCTTCACCTCCCTCATCCATTGTTCCTCCACCATTCCAAAACTCTTCAAAGTGTGTGTCAAAGTTGATCTTTCCAACATTTCCATCCACAACATACCTTCTTCTTATCCTCACATTCATTATCCAACATATACTTTCTATCTTTCCATCTATGCCATAAAACCTTTACCACCATCTACCCTTATCCTCCATATGTGTCCTTTATCATCACCTTATCAACATCTTTGAGCATCCTATCCATATTTATGGTTTATTATAGCATATATTTTAGAAGAGCATTGTCTAAAGATCCAGATGTTGGGGAAATTTGGATAAATACAAAAAAAGAAAAAAACCAATTTTTTTTTTGAAAAGTGCCTTGGTGCAAACCTGGTAAACGAGCGCCTTGGTATAAAAAGTAAAGAGAAATAAGTCCGTCCTATGGTGAAAAACACTTTTTTTGGCGCCTTGGTCAAGTACCATGATGAAAACCTGGCAAACAAACATCATGCGTAATTCCTTCCTCTTGCACTCTACACTTGGGGGCAAGTTTCATCCATGCTAACTTCTATATTCTACCATTCATCTCACTTGCATCCATATTCCTTCTTTTTTCTTTGGTCTTTACAAGGTTGAACACATCCATGAGCATCAAGTATCTTGACACCATTATCCTTTCCATCATCTTATTCACTTATTGCATCCATGCTACCCTGTCATGATCTTGCTTCTCCCCAATCCATGTTCATTATTCCTATGCAATCTTTCCATGATCAAAAATCATCCCCTCATAGCCTCCATCACCCCTTTATCCTGATCATACTATCTTATCCACATCTTACCCAAATTGATCCATTGGTCTTGATCGAAAATGAAGGACATAAAGTGCAAAATTTGTTATCAAAATCTTCTTGACATGTCCACGCTTTTGGACTACCCACTTTCATGACATCAGGTGATTATCCTATATGCTATCTAGAACTGAATCATTGGCTTTCATTTCTTATCCAAAAACATGTTTTGCATTTCTATATCCTTTTTCCTTAGCTTGGGTAATCTTGAGGAGATGGTCCTACGGGTCACATTCACATTCTTCATCCATCAATGACCTTTCCATTTCTAATCCATCAGCTTGCAAATACATCCGTCATGTCCTATACCTTGCTAGACATTGGGGGCAAACCAATGTGATCTTGTTTGAGAGATGATATTTTTCTAAAAATACAAAAATAAAAAAAATTTCTAAAAAAAATAAAAAATCTCTAAAAAATAAAAAAATCTATAAAAATCCAAAAACATTAAAAATCCAAAAATCCAAAAATCTTGCATAAAGTCTTTGAGTTGCATTGTTACAAACTAGGTTTCATTTGTCCAAGATTCACATGGTCTCATTTTTCACTTGGGGGCAAATCATTGGTTTTTGGTACAAACAGATTCAGAAGTGCTACTTTTGGTCACATATCAGAGTAGATTTTTAGAACTTCAGAGGAGAGATATTTTGGAACCTTTGATGGATATCATTGTTTGAACCCAAGCATTTGATCTTACAACTTGATCCTTGAACTTCATTGACTTTATTATTCAGGACTAAAATCTGACATCACCTAACTGATCAGAATGTTTGGAAATTCTTATTGAAAATCTTGATACAACACAAAATAGAAGCTTTTTGATGATCTTCATTGCCTTTTTTCATGTCTTTTTAGCTAATCGACGATGTTTCAAATAGATTGGCAATGATGAACACATGATATTTTCTTTCTTTTGAGTGACTGTTTTGAGGGAGATCCACCAACTTATGTGAATTTGTCTAACGACATGGTCATCAAAGAACCATCGAGGACTTTCATATAGGGAGGAGGGTTAAACTTTGTTTGTTTATGCAAACAGATACCTTGGCTATTTAGATCTTCCATATCTTAATACCAAAATCTACTTGCAACATTGAATCCAATGAAACTGGTATTCATACTCCCATAGTTGGTTATCAACTAGTGAGGGTTGTACTAGTTTCCCAAAGGTTACCAAAGCGATAAAAAATGGTGATCATATCATCATGATGTGGTCATTTATTGTTGTAATTACTTCTAGTTTCACAACGCTCAATGATGAAAATATATCTCTATGACATTTCTTTGCTAAAGCTAGTGACAATTAGTTGCATTGCATTTTCATGATAGATTAATTGTATGTTTATGGGATTTTCCTTAATAAAGGGGGTGGAATTTAATCATGATTTCATCATCAAATTCCTAATCAGCGCCCTCAAATGTATGATCCATAAAATTGATCAATTCTTCATCAAGGATATCATCACTATGCATTTGCTCACCTAGGGACAACCTCAGCATCTAAGCAATTAGGGGCAACCTAATTCTGTTCATCACCTGTACCTACATCTGCACCTGACTCATATCAAATGACCCTATCTATCAGCCTCCCACCATTAATATTCCCATGAAATCCAATCAAATTAAATATCAATCATTCAAATTATCCAATTGATCATTTAAAGTCAATCAGTTATCCTATCATCCATTTGCTCAGCTTGAGCGCATCAAATTTCCTAACTCTAGATCTTGAGGAAGGAAAATCAATCCATTTTTTTGTCTCTCTAGATCTTGAGAGCGAATTATCAGTTTATCCAATCAATCCATCAACCTACCTATCCTATCCGATTGACATCAACACAACATCAACCAAGTGAATCTGACTGACATCAAGTGATATCCAAACATCATCAACTTACCTCAAACATCAACAAGATTTTCTCAATCATAGCTATTATCATCTTCTCTCATAACTGGGGCATTTTCAAATTGATTTTATTAGGAAATGAATCTCCATTTCCCAAACTCAACCTGATCATCTAAACATCACCTTGATTCATTTCCTGAGGGGGCATCATATCGACATCAAAGATTCAAATATGAGATTCATATCAGAGTTTGTTTTTCATCAATAGGGGAAACATCATATCATCAAAATTAGGATTTTGCATCATATCTTACATCAAATATAGGGTTTTCAAAATTCAAAATTTTATTAGTGGGGAATTCTGCATCAGTTTCACATCAGGTTCTGCATCTATCAAATTAGGGATTCCATATCAGTTTCTCACCAGCTTTCACATCAGAGTTTCGCATCAGGTTATCAAATTTTCACATCAGGTTTTGCATCAATCAATCAACATTGAATCAATGATCAGGACATCAATTTTTCTTTGAATTAATGCACTTCACACATCAATTCAAAGAGGGGCATTTGTCGACACCTAAAATTGACCAGGTGTTCTCTAATCAAGCAAATATACAAATCTCAATCAAATGCTCTAAATTGCATCAAAATGGATCAAAATCAAATCAAATGGACATTTATCAATCAAATTGGATAAAATCAAGTTAAATAAAAGGATTAATTAACCATGACATCAAATAATCAAATACAAGCCTAAAAGGATCAATCAAAATTATATAATTGATTTTAATCAAGTAATTGTATAGTTCAAATAAAAAAATTAAATTGAACCTATTCATCTCTACATGGCTAATTTAATTAATTGATTGAATTAAATAATCCTAATATATTTCAACATGAATTTGATAAACCAATGGAAATTGAGAACACAAAGCACATGGATCACTCCTAAATTTGAATCTCAATCACTCATTTTTAACTTTGAATCTTAATCACTCAAATTTGTCCCTTTGTCTCAACCTTTGAGACAATCATTTAAATTGTCCCCCCATTTGAAACCATCTCAAATCCTTTCACTCAACCAAGGATTAATCATGATCAAGTAAATATACCTCCTACACTTGGGAATTTGCTATAAATACAAGCCATTTTTAAGCATAATAATATCCTAGAAATTCGAAAGCAAAGAATCAAACCTATAACCATTTTTATAGTAAATTGGAGCATAATTGAGAGATTATCATAAAAATTGAGCATTATGGAGAGAATTTTAGTTGCATTTGGATTCACTATTGTCATCATTTGAGAGAATTGAGCTAGATTTATGCATACATTTTATCAATTTCTCATTCTAGGATTGTCACTAGTAGAGATTAAGGCTGAGAGCTTTACTAGCATACTAGTTAGAGAACCATGAGATGATTATTTATTTACTTAAAATTGTTTAGCTTAAATTGTTTATATTTTTTCATATAATTGTAGCTAAATAAACTAATCTCATGAAGGTATAATTAATTCACACACAATTAATACTAACCATGACTAATAATCCTAATACTAATCCTAATAATCCTAATACTAAACAAGGAACTTAGCCGTGAACAGATTATCCATGAACAAATTAGAAAATTGACCGCACAAGGAAGTGATATTTTCTGGTGGGGGAATAAGTTGGGGGAATTTCAGAGTTGTGGAGGAACAATTGTTGCGCAAGTTCAAAAGGAGGTCGATGCATTTGATTGCTCATTTTTTTATTGTGTCTTTGAAGATCTTACCTGCAAACTCCGATGTCCCCCCAACTGATCACTTTTCTCCCTATTTCACCACTCATTTTCACATTCCAGTTGTTGGATTCGGTCATTATTTGACCTTTTGGATCTTTCAAATCACATAAGTTGACTTCTTTTCCATAAATTTAAAGGTTAGCTTCTTCTTATTCTTTAGTTTTCACTCCTAGGGTTTTGTTGCTTCGTGTGTGTTTTGGTTTTGTTGTTTTTTATAGGGTTTTCTACATTTTACCTTGATATAATTGGTTATCCCAAGTTGTTGAATTTACAAAAAATATTAATGAAGCCATGTAATATACACTTGAGTGAATAAAATATCCTAAATGACAGGTTCTTAACATTTCACCATTGACCTTAAACACCATTACATAATACTCAAAATTTAGTCGATCCAGTGAACATACCATAATATTAATTACAACTGCATAATCGAGTGAACATACCATCTTACAACATAGTTTGTAAATATACTTTTTAATACATTTCCTAAACACTAATATAATACCAAATAGTTGTTAGATGATTTTATTAGTTGTTTTAATACATATCTTGTACCTTTCAAGCATATCCTTATTATAATTCTGGTTATGGACCTTCTGATAACGTGTGCTTCTATTGATAAATCACCCTTACTATAGTTAGCAAGCATGAAAACAATTGATCTTGAAATATACTATTCAAAACTTTAGTATTGATAAGGATAGCACTGTTGTGAGAAAACTGTATCACCATTGCATATATTCATTTATTTTTAAATAATTTCTTAACTAATAGTTAGTACGATATCTGTAATTTTAAGCTTGTCGTTGATAATGACCACAAGGAAATCTATTGTCATGTTAGGCCATGACTACAATGTGTGAAAAGCTTAATAGATTCAAGAGGATGAGACTTGTCATCGATTAGGAATTTTAAAAAATTAAAGTTTTAAGAAAAATAAGAATACATAACATATTAAATTGACACTTCTCTATGAAAATCAGATAATATGCAGCACAATATTTACACAGTGTTGTTAGAGAGATATTTTTTGTTATACAAAAGTTCATAGATCTTGGAAATTCAAAATTTTATCTAAATCATGGTTATGGCACTAGACTTCTAGATTAAACATATAGAGAATTGAAATTGGAAAATCAACTTCATTATCATCCCTAGTAAAATGCTCCTCAATGGTTTCTCTAAGTTCCTTTCATTTCAAGATACAAATTACTTTGATAAAAGACAAGTTTTGTAGTGCAAACTAGATTGGTCTTTCAAAATGAAAAAAAATCTTAATCATAGTTGAAGTTTGTTGCAACAAAAGCTCTATTTTTAGAGGGATAAAAAGGTAATTTTATATCTCATTTACATATACTTGTTGATTCAAGGCCTATCTAAAAGCCTAATCCATACAAAACTTGAAAGCATTTCTTTAATCTCCATCATAGATAATTGGCTTAATCTCTAATGTTTAAGTCCTTGATTTGCATTTGATCTCACTTTTGACATCAATTTTTCCACAAAACAATTCAAGGGTTGCCTCAACAAAGGGTGATTTAATGGGAGATAATTTATAGGTTTTAATTCCATAAATTTCAAACACACCAGAGATAGTTGATGTTATTATTATTACAATAATTCCAACTTTGTTTTTTGGACCATCAATCAGCTTGGGCAAAAGCCTTTCCAAATGCTCTATGTTTAAGATGTTGTCTGTGTATATGAAAATAACATCCCCCATAATTGATTTCATCTTTTATACCAGTAAGTCTCTTAACACATGATATTGGATTTCTTCTCTGGTAGGATTTAATTCTAGAGTTTTGTATGAGAGTGACCTTTGAATATTTCCATCTCTACAAATTTAAAGATACAAACACTTCATTTTCCTAGGTGGTTTTTCCAACTCCAATGTTGTGTACAATTATGGACAAAGCTATCTTGTCATCATCCCACTCAAGGTCTTCGATCACTTCAGTAATGTTGTGAACTATTCTCACAGCTACATATAGAAACAATGTATTATGTAACATATTTCTTAGTATATCTACTGCTCTTTAATTATGTATAATAAACCTCATAAATTAGTTATTGTCCTTTTAAGTATGATAAGAGGAAGCTAAGTTTGCCTATATATATGAAACATTGACAATATCCAGAGCTAGGTTCATATTATCCAAAATTTTCTCTAAAGCCCAAATTCTTACCCCTTGATCTGTAGGATGTTTTGCACCCAATTTATCAAGAGTAAATGTCTTTCCTATCTATGTTTGATCATGGGCCATCACTATCCCATTGCACCCATTCAAGACATTTTGCAAACAAAAAATATAACATAGATAAGTCTTTTAATCAAAGTTTGGTAATGTAGCATCTAAACTAAAGATGACTTTACGTAGTTTAGCATTTCTTTTGTATTAGAGGTAATATTGTCAACTTGATTAACTGAAGGCGTTACTAAGTCTTAGCTAGAATTGGAGTTGCATGTGATATTTCTCATTTTTCTGCATGTTTATCTAAATTAATGCAGTTGCAAGTATGTAAAAATGAATCAGTTACAAGTATCTAAAACTGTGTGTTCTAGTCTAGTCAATGCAATTTGCTAGGTGTCTTGCAAAAACCATTCCTATTAGACAAATATGTACCTCCACCTGAATAAAGGGTGTATAAGATACTCAATCCACATTATGGCATTGTTATTGATGTTTAATCAACAACAATTAGTGTCATAAAAAGCATTCTTAACAAATTATCTTACAATCATAGAATATACTTTAAAATTACATGATCTGGCCAATATTTCACCTTAACCATGGGTTTGGCAACCACTTCATAGGCTCTCTTGTGAATTTGTTTTTGTGAAGACCTCATCAAACTAAAAATGTCTCAGAAGTCCAATTATTCTTCCTCAACTTTAGCCTCCTAAGCTGCATAGGCACACTGCTACCAATTTTAGAGCCATTTTTACATCTATTGAGGTATTCCATATTGAATGAAACTATTAAATTATAAATGATAAAAAAATGACTTTCTGTGTCTACGCATTTTGTAACAAAAATGGAGTTCAATTCAATCTTGCAAAAAATTTATGAGATACTTTTTTCTCAAACTGTAAACATGTCAAGACTTGTCTGCTGCATATTCACACAATAAACAATGTTGCTTATTAAACGAAGCTACTAAAATACAATATGTGAGGCTAAACATAGATGTAAAATACACAATTAAGCTACCACATACATCCAATATGCCAAAGTAAAATGTGTGAATGGAAAATATGTGCATACTCATGAATTACTATTATTACATACGACCCTATCAAAATGCAAAGATGGATTACAATCTTGGATTGACCCTATTTGATCATTAGGCCTAGGTGCCCCTACACCAAAATTTGACTTAAAGTAAGGATGATGAAAGAGACTATTAAGGAAAATTTTTATATGCATGAATATGTTCTTATCTATGTCTCATTAATCTCTTGGAGCTTTCTCTTTCTCCATCCTCAAAAGAAGGGCTTGGAAATAAGACTTAGCCTTCCAAGAAGGTGAGTAGATCTAGGAAATGACTTATGATTACTAAAGATTAACTATGAATTGATTGTAAGCCTTTACAATGAGCTGATTATACAAAATAATTTTCTAGATTTATAGTTAAAAAATAGCATATAACAAAAGATCAGAATACATAGTGACAAAGAAATTCTTTAGAGAAGTGTTACACATTGAAAATAGTTTTAGTCCAAGCAAAGATGAGTTGTAATGAATTGTACAGTCCATAATTAGTTAGTTAATTTTAGTTAATATCCATAACTCACTTGCAACCACATGATTAAAAACAACACTTCAATGTTTTCAAGCAGTCCAACTTATCGTAGATACTTCCATTGACAAATAGATTTAATGACTCTGCCATTAACAATTAATCCTCAGTCTGTCATATAAAATTATAATATGTAAAAACAATTCAAACTTCATTGTTTCAACAAACCAAGCATGGTTTGGGGTCCCAAGACCATTTTAACATCCTTAATCAATCCCACTCTTAATGGTTAAAGATTCAATATCCAAATGCATAAAAATCTCCACTATTACTATCATTCATGGTCATCAACATAAAAAATAGACCTATAACATCATGGAAACTGTAGAAAACCACACCCATTAAAAATACCGCTCTTAAATATTCAATTATACATGAAAACACTTCATTTAAATTTTTTTTTTAATACCATACAAAGTTAGAGAAACACAATTTCAAATGCTCATTATTTACCCTAGTCAGGGTTATAACTAGTCTACAATAAAACTGCCATTTATTCCAAAATATAGCATGAAAATTAATTAAACTAGGACCAAATGAAAGATAAAAACATTTACCACCATCTTCCATCAATTATTGAGTATTTTGAAATCATTTAACAACATTTCATTTGACTATTACAGTCACAGTGTTGCAAAAATGGGTATAGTCATGTCTTTTATCTCACTTTCTTATAATTTTTTTACAAAAATGACCTCTTCCCCCATGTTTCAACCTAATATGGTCTTATAAAAATCTCTCAATATATCCAACTATTCTAACTGAACTCCTTAACCATTAGACTCAGAACTCTTAACAATTTTGCAATTTTGCACTTTCATGTTGATAACATTTTTTTGTCAATATGACAACTTTTTGCAATAATTGAAATATAACCTAACATTGACCTTATATGGTCTAAAAAAACTCAAAATACTATAGAATGGTCTATTTGACCTTATTACATGATTAAACCCATTTTGGAACTATTTGACAACTTTTGAACCATATGACAACCTTGACAACTTACTTGACAACTTTGTGTCATGAACACAAAAGTGTGTCCCCTCACATGTTTTGATTACAAAAAACTATATATGGTCCATGAAACCCCTCTTGATACTAATCAAAACATACTTTGAAAATTTCTATGGAGACATCAATGTTCTTTGGTGCCCCTGCACCATACCTTTCACTTCTGTATCATTATGTCAAGGATATTTGCTTGTTCTTAATCAAACTTGTTGACCTCTTCCTCATGATGACTTCACCATCATTACAAAGACTTATCTAGCTAATGAAATTTATATCCTTATGCAGTATGCTATTGTGATTTTCCCTCTTTTTATTGACACAATGAATGATTTCAGATATCACTTCTTTCAAAAATGGTGGCTCCATTATATCTCCTTTGAGATTAATGTCATGCATTGTAATAACACTCTTTTACGGTATGTGTAACTATGTTGTATCAATGTTTCTCTTTCATACCATTGTTGACTATGAATAATTGGTTTCTCTTTCTCCCTTGGAAATGCTTTTCAAGTAGAAATGATAGGTTACCATCTATCTGTCCTGAATCCTCTTTACCAAAAAGGGATCAATGTCCTTTCTCTTCAATCGAATCAGGGGTGTAGAGGGTTTCTTTGCATCCATTGGGTATTATTATACACCAGATTTGCACCCTATTAAGCGCTTGAGCCTAATGATATGATATAACATGGGAATCACTTCTAGGTTGTGGGACCTATGCTAACTAAAGTGAAACCTCCAGATTCTAGGTCAGTTCCTCTTGGATAATCACCTATTTTTTGCTCTTTAAACATGAAAAATAAACTTGGGAGGAAAAGGAGAAGAAGGAGAACTGAAAGGGAAATAGAGAATTTTTTAACCTACAAGGTGATGCACCAAAATTGACATGAATCAAAATATAATGACCAAGAAATAGCATGAAATTCCTGAATTAAGACAAGTATAACTTCCTAGATAGGTTTGCAAAAAATGTTTCGTAGAGAGCTTTGAAAATGAAAAGAGACTATTCAAGGAAAGAGAAGATTTCACAAACAATAGCATATCCAAGGAGATAGACACAAACTATCACCTACAAAAAAACATTCAATCTAGAAAATAGGCACAGGAATGAGACAAAGATAATAAGGGATGAACAAAATCCATAAGATTAGCCTTATCAAATCATTCACAATAGTACACAAAGATGCAGAAAAGAAAGAAAACTTAGAATAACCCACGAATCTCTTCAATACGTAGTCAATGTATTATGCTTTAGAAAGAATCCCAAAACACATGAGAACCCAAGGGTACAAAAAATACCACAGAAAGTCCTACATAAGCCTTGAAAGACTGAGAATTACAGACACATGAAAAGTTTGAGGATAGAAAAAATGTCACAGAAAACTTCTTACATAATTTGAACCTCTCTAAAAAAGAACAAAAAACACTCCCATCACCATTGATTTGATTAGATTAAGTGACTCATCTACCCTATCTGAGACTTGAAAGACCACTCCATCACCATGAAACCCTGAGATAAGATTTGAATATTTGAATTTAAACAATAACGGTCACAGGTGGCATGAAGGTCTGTATCAAAGGCTTGGAATAAGACTTGATCTCTTGTTTAAAACATAGTTGTACATTATTTCTTTATCTTTATCTTTTCTTTAAGCTTGGACCTGATCTGGACACGTGGCACCCTATCGCATTGCCTTGAACATTATCAATCTTCATCTTGGCCGTTAAGTCATAGCACCCAACATTAGATCTATCAGAACTTTCTTTATCTTTATCTTACCTTTGGCGTTGACTTCAACTCTAACTTGGACACATGGCAAGCAAGCGTGATGCCTCAATGGGTGTACATATTCATCTTGGTCTTTGAGGCTTTACACCTACTATTAGATCTTCTTTACTTACTGTGTCTTTACTTTATCTTTTCAACCCAGGACCCATGACTTCATTTATGCCAGATGTCTTCACGACACAATACCTTAGACACTAGATGTTGATCAACTTTTCTTTAAGGCTATACGTTGTCCATCTGATCAAATAAGACTTGATCGGTCTTTACTTTATCTTCTGACCTTAGCCTTAACTCATCTTTAACCTTGGGTACCTAAAATCCTTTGTATCTCCAAGTCGCTAGATCATTTCTTTAACTATGAGTCTATCACGAGATTAAGCGACAACTGCCAGATCAAGACTGCATCGATGGCCTGTGCTAAATCTCTAAATGCCTTAGCTGACTTTGAATTTTTCCAGTGATCTAGCACCAATTGTAGATCCTTCCTGTAATCAACAGGAAAGATATCCATCGTTACAAACTCGACTTTAACCTTGAGGTACCTATTCTTGACTATGGTCAAATTTGGAGATATGGAGATAAAGAAACCTTTGAAGAAGAATTGAACTAGACTTTAAATCTGATTAAATCTGGAGATCCAGTGACAAGGATATCTCATGATCTCTGAATGAAATGGCTAAATCTAGTTTGTGAAGACATGTTTTGCCATTATTATTAAAGGAAAAATAGTTTTGAAACCATCGGTAACACCAACACCAAAAATTCAGGTTTAGTGCAACCCGACAGAAAAATTCAAGGGAACCTGACGACACAGTGCAACTCAAAAATGTTACAAGGGAACCCAACAGAGAAAATCTAATAGAGGAACCTGACAAGAAGAGTACAGTGCAACCTGAGAGAACAAATACCAGAGGAACCCGACAGACTAAAGAGCATGCCTAGCACCAATCTACCGAGAGATAGTTAGAATCCTGAGAAATGTGGATCTAACTTCCATGTCAGATAAAACACTCGTGTTTTATATTTATCCTTTTAATTATATTTAAATCCATTTCTTGAGGGACAAGCAATATAATTATAATTTTTTTAATTAGTCTAACTGATTGAAAACATGCAAACTAGGAGATCAAGGTCAAGTTGTAAACCTTTGATCATAGAGTTATGATTGTAATATGTGAAACTCATTTAGGTCAAATTCATTGTATAAATATATATGTAATCTATCAGAACACGTGTGTGTGGTGATGATTGTAGCTGAGGAGCACATCTATGGATCAGACTAAGAGTTTTATGCAGAAGAACAACAAAAGATGAAATAGGTTATGAAGAACCAGATTCAAGGCTACCGAGCAGAACATAAGTATTGATCAATCACAATAGGTGATAAATATACATGTAATCTTTATTGGATCTGTAATCAGAAATTGTAGATTTCATATACTCAGTTCAATGAATATTTTTGACTACATTCTAAAAAGTGTAGCAAATAGAATAAATCCTTGAGAAAGGTGGATTTAAAAATCCTTTGTAAATATCTTAATCAAGTGCACACTAAACATTGTTGTTAAAGCTCTTAACAGAGTAGACCTTAACTAGTCTCTACATAATACTCCTAATGGGGCAGATCATCAGAAGTGATCAAAATTGTAAGCCTTAAACATCCCCTTCCATTTTGCAGATAGTGAAGCTTTGTGGGTTTCATCTCCACCGCAGTTTTTACCTTCTAAGAGGGGTTTTCTTCATTACCAAATCTTGTGTCACATGTCTATACATTTCATGAATGTTTCTATGAATGTTTTACATGCTAATTGGTTTATGATTTGATATAGCATACACAAAGATATAATAGCATATATGGTTGGTAATACAATTGATTACTAAAAGGATTAAGGTAAGTGATAAAATTTTTAAGGGTACTAATTCACCCCTCCCCTCTCAGTACACACCATTCCATTATTTCCAACAATTGGTATCAGAGCTAGATCTCTTATTTGGAAAAGCTTAAAGAATTAAGAGAAAAGATCATACAATGGAAAGGTACAAGCTAGACAAGAGTATTGAGAATTAGAAGTTAGAGATACAGATCTTCTATGAGAAATATAAAAAAGATAGAGTCAAGATGAGACAACTAATGGATGAAAGAAAGATTACGACATCTCACTGTAATGAAAAAGACTATCATGAAGAAGAGATACCTGATTTATTTGAGTCTTCAGGATCTACAAATAGCAACACATTAGACACGTCTGAAGGAAGCATTACAAGCCTAAATGAAATCAATCAACATCTATCTAGACAAGTAAAATCACTACAAATTAGTCAAGAGACACAGATGGTAAGAATGATTGAGGTTATGAATAATGCTAGACAAGCTGAGAAAGAGAGAACACTAGCAATTGATGACACGAGGAAGATTATTGAAAAGCTACAAGAAAAAGAGTCAGAAATACAGAGACTTACAGAACATCATCATGAGATCACCAATCAGATTATTCTTATGAGTTAGGAGGAAAACCAAATGAACATAGAACTAAATGGAAAGATGGAAGCTATTGGTGAGCTAAGAGAAGAAAATGAAAGACTAAAGCATGAAGTGAGAATTCAGCAACAACACAATGACATGATCAAGAGAGCTAAAGAAAGCACCAAAAGGATGGATGATTTTATGGATGGACAAAGAAGAGTCAACAACAATACCGGACAAGGGTATATCGAGAATGGAGAATCATCATACCAAGCTGATTCAAAGAATGTCTATACAAATCCAAGACCAATAAAGTAGTCATGCAATCACTGTGGAAAACTAGGCCACACATCAAATGTTTGTAGGAGCAAAATAAAAGGTATTCCTAAATCCACACCTTCATTCATAAGAAATTGTTATAAATGTAACAAGAAAGGACATAAAGCATATGAATGTAAATCTGAGGTGAAACAACCAAAGAAGGAAAACTACATGGACAAATATTGTCCTACTTGCAACATGCATGGGCACAGATCTCTTGAATGTAGTTAGCAGAAAAAGAAAGCATGGGAGCCTAAATAAAATGAAACTGCTTATCAACCAAAAAGAGTCGGTAACTCATATGTTTGGGATTACAATACATGGGCAAACTACACAACATGTGGAAGATTTGAACACATAGCTGCAAAATGTATAAGAAAATGGATAAGCAAGTCTAGGAGTTGGACTAACCCTGGAATGGAATGTTCACATTGTCATAAATTTGGTCATCTAAGCAAGGACTGCATAGACCGAGTGATAGAGACAAGCACTTTTGCCAAAGGAAACACCATTGAAGACATCAAGAAGACAAGAAACAAAATGTGGAGGAAATATACAAACACAGATGATGCTGGACCAAGTAACACAATTGGTGACACATTATCCAAAGGATCTGGTGACATCACCACCCCCACCTAAGATGAACAAGTAAGTATGGAATTGCACTATATTAAGTTATACTTTACATCAGTTCCATTATACATAGTTAAAATGTCAAATTAGCATGATTAAAGATGCACTATGACATTACTTGTTATGATTCTGTGAATTCAATCTCGTCGGTTAATACATACTAAAAAGCATTGGTTAACATACAAAAGCTAAATAATCAATGTAACTCGAGACTCGTCGGTAATCATGTAAAATGTATTGAAGACTTTGCCACTTCCTGAGCACCATTGGTAAACCTGTCAAAGGTCAAGTAGGTTATCACTTACCTCGAGCCAAAAGTTTGTGTGTAACCCTAGAAACTCCATCTTCGACACCCGACAAGTGGGTAGAGAATTAATCACTCCACTTAGGGCATCATCTATAAATAGGGTGACATATGAGCTCATTATTCATAAAGAGATTAAGAAATGAAGAAAAGCATAGCAGAGCAAAAATAGAGCGACTAGATTGCAGATCACTCCAAGCAAATTCACGACATTCAGATTCCTAACAACAACAGCTACAAAAGGTTAAAGTAAGTAACAAGAATCACCGAGCTTGCTATTTTATTTTATGAAAAGAGCCCTAAATTCTCAGAAACAATGGAAACCACTTAAAGAGTTTCAAAGATCAAGAATGCTAAACAAAAGAAGGTTAATCTGATCAAGAACTCCACTTTTGAAGAACCAAAATATAAAATCTATCTAGAGGTTTCTTCACAACCTGAAAACGCTGGTGCATTCTCTGACATTCCACCTAGGGTTTTACTGATTGAAGATGTTCATTCCTACATACATTGCAAGATCACTGAGATAGGAGATATTGAGATTGATCAAGCTTACAAGAAGCTTTGCACAGGCAAAACCATCAAGGAGGAACACAAATACATTGAGGTCATGACATGTGCCCTAATGTTCCCAAGTGAGTTTAAGACCGAATGGATTTGGGTCGATTGAGCAGAGTGCACGACCAAAAAATGTCGCTAGATGAGCCAAAATTGATCACCAAAGATGTGATACATGTTGTTACTGGTTATCCTATAACTAACAAGTCCAAGGATCTCAAGCACCCTTCTCGTCCTGAGATAGAGAAGATGACAGGTGCTATATGGGATAACAAAGGATTGAAGGTTAACACCATCATCAATCCAGAACTCAAGTTCAGTGCATGTGTACTAGGTTAGAAGATATACCAAACCAGCAGGCTAAACATCATAACACATGGAGCAGTTGACACTGCTTGTAATATTGTAAAGAAATATCTATAATTTGATCTATCCAAGCTCAAACTGAAGCAGTTAGATGAAAATATGAGGACAATTATGTCCACAAAGTCCAATTCATGTAAGTTCAGATCACTTTTAATGTGTACATTTTTCTACTTTCAGAACTTCTTTCCATCTATAGGAAATGTCAACTAGGATTCCACTCGACTAGTGACCATACAAATCAGTGAATTCATCAAGTCACTAGGTGACAACTTTGTATCAGTCATGGATCAATAATTCACTAAATTTAAGGAAATATTATAGAAAAGAATGAGAATACCAGAAAAACTGGTAGAAAAGTATAAAACTGAAATTTTCTTTATGGTGGACACCGATAACACATTTATCAAACTAGTTGTACCAAGAACAACATGGTTAGCACCACTTGACTATGAAGTCAACATAGATCAAGCCACCAATTCTATTGAAGCATTGATAAATGAACCAGTGGAAAAGTCACAACTTAGGTTTGGAACCTATGAGGAAACCAAGGAAAGAATTAAAACAGGCTTAATTGTGAAGAATATTGACAGGAAGAAAGACAAAATGGTCAAGACACTGAAGAAAAAGTTTTTAGTAAATGATGAAGATTCTGAACAAAAGGATAACCCCGAGGGATAGTTACGCATTGGTGAAGAAGAAAAAATGAGTGACTCTAAATCTACAGAGTTTAATGCACCACCATCACTAGCAAAGAAACCAAGGACCAATGCTGCATCGAGGACTAGAATTCAGACAACAAAATTTGCAACTAACATCACTAGTAAAGAAAGGACAAGTGAGGAATTACAAGAGAAAGCCTCAAACTAGGAAAAAGACACCAAAAAAAAGAAGAAGACTCATTAGAACTAAGGAAGATATAGAGTACACTAAAAATGATGAAAAACTTGTTAAGAACAAGTTACCTACCACAATTGATGAGATATGTGTAGCTACCATCAAGTCAGGTTCAATAACAAACCCTAAGATTACGAAATGGCTAACACTAGATCCTGAGGATCATAATAAGTTAGATGAGGAAATCATTACAAAAATGTGCGTATTCAAATATGTACCAATACAGTTTGAAGATAAAATGCCTGAAGAACTTTTAGACTTTTAGACATAATTTCAGCAAGTTGGACATTTGCATTACATTTTGAGAAACAAATAAGGGAAAGAGCCCTAGTTTCTATTATGCCATCTGAATATAAGATGGAAGAGATTGAAGAAACGATGAAATTACATTCCAAAAGGTTCTCTCCAAAATTAAGAGCCTACAAAGTGCTACAGGGACATCTAGCTGAGCTTGACAAAAAAATTAAGGATGAATGGAGAAAGATACTTGATGTACCTAAAAAGGACACAAGCCCCGAGCCACAATTAGCTCTTACCAAAAAGCCACACAATGAAGAAGATCAGGCTAAACTGAGCCCAAAGCACATTTTCATAAATGATGCTGAGAATGTTAATGAAGAAGAATTGAACATAGAAGCCAACAAGGACATGGATACTGTAGATGAAATATTCACTGATAATACTATCATTGATATCACAGAAGATGATCTTGAAAATGAGGTAAAGAAAGAAGAAGATGTCACTATGGCCCCAGACCAAACCAAGGAACATGACACAACTAGAGATTATTCTCAAGTAGATCTACTGGGACAAATGCCACTATTGATACAAGCTATCAATATTATCTAAGAGAAGGAGAAATCACCCAATAAAGATGCAATCATACCTGAAGATAAGGGTGAAGAAGAGAAGAAAGACACATCTGATAAGAAGAATAAATATGGAGAACAAAAAGAAACCAATGAAGAACAAAAGGAAACAACAGGAGAAAAAAAATACAAAGGTGAAGAAAAGAAAGGTGATACCACTCCTAAGGATATCGAAGGAGATGCTACAGATAAGGCTAAGGTTGATGTGGAGACGTCCACTCCCAAATAATAGGTAGACACCGAGTAGAAGGATACAGGTACACATACTCCAAAGCCTTCACCAAGTACATCAGACCAAGCAAAGGAACTTGTTATGGTACTACATACAGGTCTGTCCACAAAAATTTCCAAGAAGAAGAAGAATAAGAACAAGAATCCAGTTACACTGGAAGAGATAATTGAGATACCATCCCGTGATCTGAGGACATTAGATCCAGAGGCACTAACAAAATATGTAGAACTTTGTCAAAGAAAACCTATCCAGGATAAGCTTAAGAAGGAGACAAAGGACACTCAGGTACTTGTGACAACAAGGGATATTCTTCAAAAAATAGTACATGATACATAAATTGATCAAAATGCATCAATCGTTGATTAACTAGCCATTATTACCGTTGCAATCCAATCATAGAATGTGGATGCAGAAAAGGCAATTGAAGAACGAGCAGAGAAAAAGTACCATTATAAATTAACCGAGAAAATCATCCATGAAGTGGTAGAGAACAAGGTGAAGCTATCTGAACAAGTAAGTGAGTTAGAACCTATCATTTCAGAAGCAATAGTCTTAGTTCAAAAGTTAAGCACATTAGAGAAATTCACTAAGGAGAATAGTGAAAAGATTGCACAACTAGATGCAGATCTAAATTATAATGCTCAAAGTCTCTCAAGAATAGACAATGCAATACAGTTGCATTATGCAAAGGTAATGGAAGCTAATAAGTTGAGAATTTAGATTCAAGAGGCAGAATCAAAATTTAGAGATGAGGTAACCGAGCTACATGCTTTACTACTACCCAATCTTACACTATTGCAGCAACATATGACAATGACAAAGCAATTGATAGCCACCCTGGAGATGTTTGTCACTGACAACATCTATGATATGCATGCAAGGATCACATTGGAGCACATGGATCTTGAACACCTTCAAGAGAAATGGGAAAAGATGATGGAGGACATGAACAACTCTCATTACCACATTTTTGACAAGCTGTAAATAATTACACCTTTGCCCTTACTATCAAAAAAGGGGGAAAATGATATGATTCAAGGGGATACAAGGGGAAAAATGATATGAATAGATGGGAAAATGATATGATAAAGATGATAAGGTGAAAAGGAAGAATAGTATAAAGGTAAGTGTACATACATATACTTATACTATACTGGCATATACATAGGGAGAGTCATAAATGACAAGGTAAACACATGGTGTATATTACTAACATTTTAGTATTTTGCACATATAAGTTTTTCATACTAATGTCAAAGGGGGAGATTGAAGACATGTTTTTCCATTAGTATGAAAGGAAAAACAATTTTGAAATTGTTGGTAACACCAACACTGAAATTCAGGTTTAGTGCAACACGACAAAAAAGTTCAAGGGAACCTGACGACACAGTGCAACCTGAAAATGTTACAAGGGAACCCAAAAAAAAAACCCGACAGAGAAAACCCAACAGAAGAACCCGACAAGCAGAGTATAGTGCAACCTGAAAGAATAGATACCAGAGGAACTTGACAGACTAAAGAGCATCCCAAGCACCAGTCTACCAAAAGATAGTTAGAATCCTGAGAAATGTGGATCTGACTTCCATGTCAGATAAAACACTTGTTTTTTATATTTATCTTTTTAATTAGCTTTAAATCCATTTCTTGAGGGACAAGAAATGTAATTGTAATTGTTTTAATCAGTCTAACTCATTGAAAATATGCAAACTAGGAGATCAAGGTCAAGTTGTAAACCTTCGATCATAGAGTTATCATTCTAATACATGAAACTCATTTAGGTCAAATTCATTTTATAAATAGATATGTAATCTATCAGAACACATGTGTGTGATGATGATTCTAGCTGAGGAGCACATCTATGGATCAGACTAAGAGTTTTATGCAGAAGAACAACAAAAGATGAAATAGGTTATCAAGAACCAGATTCAAGGCTACCGAGCAGAACAAAGGTATTGATCAATCACAATAGGTGATAAATATACATGTAATATTTATTGGATCTATGATAAAAAAATTGTAGATTGCATATACTTAGGTCAATGAATATTTTTGAATACATTCTAACAAGGGTAGCAAATAGAAGAAATCCTTGAGAAATGTGGATTTAACAATCCTTTGTAAATCTCTTAACTGAGTGCACACTAAACAATGTTGCTAAATCTCTTAATAGAGTAGACCTTAACCAATCTCTACATAATACTCCTAACAGGGTAGATCATCATAAGTGATCAAAATTGTAAGCCTTAACTGGCCCATTCCATTCTGTAGATAGTGAAGCTTTGTGGGTTTCATCCCCACCGAAGTTTTTACCTTCTAACAGGGGTTTTTTGTGTTACCAAATCTTGTGTCATGTGTCTATACATTTCATGAATGTTTCTATGAATATTTTACATGCTAATTAGTTTATGATTTGATATAGCATACACAAAGATAGAATAGAATATATGGTTGGTAATACAATTAATTACTAATAGGATTAAGGTTAAGTGAAAAAAGTTTTAAGGGTACTGATTCACCCCTCCCCTCTTAGTACACACCATTCCATTATTCCCAACAGTTTGATCATGAGATCTGTTGACCACCGTAGGATTAGAACTTGATCGATGAATTTAACTAAATCTCTGAATAGAAATGATGACCTTGACTTTGTCTAGTGACTCAACACCAACTACAGGTCTTGATCTTGGTCAACAGCCTGCGCATAATCTCATAAGACTTTCCTTAACTTTGGTTCTATTTGGAGATCATGCAACAAGCCTACCTACGAATCGTTAAATAAAACCAAATTGACTTGGCTCAACCACAGGTTCCATTATGAGATCTGGCGCCATCCACATGATCAGAAAAAGATCAACAACTACACTTAATCTCCATATCTTTCATGGGTTAAGCTTCTCGTTGCAAGATCGGGAGATAATCGTCTGATAAAAAATGCATCCATGACTTGCACTGAATTGCTAGGTCATAAGAGCATATTGTTTTTCTTTTAGAGATCAAGAGACAAACATAAGAGGTTAAAGCACACATGATTTACAAGATACTTAAGTTACCCAGAAAAGCAACTTGAAAATAGAACAAGTCTTGTAGGGTTTAGGGTACGAACTAGGTTTTCAAGACATGAATAAAGGCTTAAAATAGGCCTTGAAATATGCAAAGAACAAGGAAAAGACCAAAAAGCATGACAAGAACCCTACAAGCTGGGATCTACCCTTGTGGGAGTCTCATTTTCTCAAATTATAGCCAAATTTGGATAGGATGGGAAATTTGGGTAACATTTTGGCAATTTCTGCTGAATGTTAGCCTGCTAGACATATATAACCAGTGGCCTTATGACATTCCATTGGGAAAGGAATCTTTGTTAATCATAAAAATACATCTCTAGGAAGTAGGAGGATTGAAACCAAGAGGAGGAACGACAAACCAAAATAGGAAATGAACTATATACGAGCAGAAACAAACAAACTGTGCCCAAGCAGTTGAAGGAAAATAGGGAAACTAACCTAATCTAAACTAACTAGTATAGAAAATTGGTCAAACAAAACTATTCACCAAATGGTTAAAATAACTACCCTTCCTCATCAAGATATTTTGTATCAAATGTATAAGGATAGCCAACAATACATGAGGCACATAAAAGTATTTATGAAATATAGAATTGCCTCTTGAAAAATGGGGTCAAGCTCACTCACCTCAAATAGATCATATGAGGATGTGACTCCTCTTGGGCCAAGTATTTGATGGGGCATCCTCTTGAGATGACATACTTGGAGCTTTCTTTGTTATTTTGTGAATCCTCATGCTTGCCTTGTATTATGAATAACCATGTACACTCCTCTTCCATGGTTAGGGGACTATCATCTTTTGTTAAACAAGCTATGAGCTCATCAAAACTATCCACTCTCTGAAGGCCTTTAGGAACAACTGGTTTCCTATAATCAATCTCCAAACAAAAATATTCCATGATGCTCCCCAAATAATTTTCCCCAAGGTTTTTGTTAACTCCTGCATATTGGAAAGCTTCCTCTTTAATTGCAAGTTCATGAACTAGTTTATCACCATACTGGCCTAGTACTCCCTCTAGCTATTGCAAAATTGCAGATGTGGTCATGACCATATCTACCTCATCCTTCTCAATAAACTAGGTAGCTAATAAAAAAAAAACATAGCATCTTTCCCCTTATCACTACTTGTTAGAATAACTGAGAGGGGGGGGGGGGGGTGTTGAATCAGTGGCCTCAAAAATTAATCCAAAACTTTATACCATAATTATAAATCTCTAGTTATCTTCAGTCCTTCAAGATGTATGCCTTTAAATAATCATAACAATTAACTATTTCTCGAAGTTCACTACTTATCTCTTTCCTTAAGATTTACTGAATAACAGTTTATCCTTTTCTAGCTTTTACCGAAATGTAGTAAATAACTTAATGCTTATTGATCAATCCAGATTAGTTATGTGTAAAGAAAAAAAATAAAGTAATGAATCATAAACACATTGACACATGGATTTTTAATGTGGAAACCCTATAAAGGGAAAAACCACTTGGGACCGATAACCCAAAATTTTCACTCTTCTGAAGTGAGCTCGGTGAAGAGCCAACCCTGTTAAAGGTTACAAATACACTGTTAAGTGCAACCTTGTTAGAGGATTTATCACTAATAGTTAATCACTTGATAGCTGGCATTTCACTATGCTATCTTCATGAATTAACCTTTTGATACTCCTTGGGATGTATCTCAATATATAAAGGATTGTTAAGTCCTGCTCGGTTAAGAGAATTTATGATCCAATGGTTAAAATGAAACAGTATATGATCCATTCATATAAACAACTTAATCTTGTAGATGTTAAGATCTATTGTAAGCTCATAATACCTTTCTGATCAATGTCTCCTTTTAATACCTTTTCTCCACTTCTTTCTACCCGGTGATGTTGTGCTTCTCTGTTGCTCGGTGTCTGTTGAAATCTTTAGCTTGATTGATCACGACTGTATGAAGTCTTCCTTCACTAGTATCTCTCCAAAATATTCTTCTCTATTCACCCCTAATTCTAAATGATTTATCTTGTCTCTTTATAGACATGATTTCACCATTTTTAAGTCCTTGAATTTCTTGTTCTTGGCTTGATCCATTATTTTTGCCTTTCTTTCTTTAAAGCTTCACTTTAGTTTTATCCCATAGATTTCTCTTAGACAACTGGAATAAAATAGATTTAAATCTCTCGCTTATCTCTGGCTTTTAACTTGTCGGTGAAAACAATGTTATCAACTAGTTAACTCCATATTTAGCTCTTGCCAGCTAAGTCTTTTGTCATTTCTGAACTTTAGTTCTCGTCGGTCAACACTTCAGTTATCCTCAGGCAACACTTCAGTTCTCCTCGGGCATCTCCATCAGGGTTGTCTGTCCATTGGGAAATACTAAGAAGTTTGTTCCTGCTTAGGTATCACTATGGTTGTGCTCGTTAGTAATGCTTTCTTAGGTTTCTTGCTCGGATATCACTGTGACTTTTCTCTCGGGGTTCTCTATCCGTCGGGGTGCAATGACCGTCGGTGTTTGTTGTCACTTAGTGCATACTGATATTTTATGCATTACTAAAAGTAATAACCTTTATCTCTCTAGTTCTCTAAATTCTTTAACACTTTTTATATAACCAATCAGATAATATCAAGTTGACATCAATGAAAATATAATAAATTAACTGATTTAATGTCTTGCATTAACTTTCTGCAGCTCTGTGATCATCAACTTAACATCTTCAAACATTCAATCAGTTATAGTTCATCAATATCTCCCTTTGGCATTAATGGAAACACACTACATTAATACTAATACAATATGAAATATATTAGTTGTAGTTCACCAATCTACCAAACTTATTATATTTCTATAACCAATACAAATGTTTTGCTATCGATAAGCTCTTCTAGCTTAGATTTGATTCTTGCAGAGGGCTTTCTTCAATCTTCAATCCCTTCAGCGGATAGATGTAACAAATTTTGATTTTGTCTCTCTTCTTTTGATGTTTTCTCTCCCTTTGACTGTTCCTCTTCTTGATCATCTCTTTTTCCTTTGACAATAATATAGATATATTCTCTCCCTTAAGTCATCTCTCCCTTAGGATAACTTCTCTTCCTTTTTGGATATCTCTCCCTTACAGGTTACATCTCTCCCTTTGGATAGTCATGATAGATATTTCATACGTATATATATAATCAAGTCAGCTCTCACTTTGACAACAATGCCTAAGTATATCCTTCCTCCTTTTTATAATATACTCCTTGAATTTCCCTATCCATCAACATTACAATGACTCTAGTGTTCGGTGTAGATATATACCTTTATGTGTACTGATGTATCTTTGTAGTCCATCTCTTTGCTTGTATCAACATGAATGATCTTCTAATTTTGTGTAGGCTGATGTAGCCTCCTAGTTAGCTTACTGACCAATAGACAAGGGTTTGACCCCTAGTCTCTTTCTCAGGTACTCAAATGTATCTTTAGGCAATGGATTTGTGAATATGTTAGCTAATTGTTCCTTGGATTGAACATATTCTAGTATCACCTCTTTCTCTTGCACTTGTTCTCTTAAGTAATGATACTTGATAGCAATATGCTTAGTCTTAGCATGCATGCCAACATTCTTAGAAATGTTTATTGCACTGGTTTTATCACAATAGATAATCACTAGTTCAAGAATTTTCATATTCATACCTTCCATTAACTATTTGATCCATGCAATGTTAGAGCAGTTTGTAGCAACATCCACATATTTTTCTTCTGCACTAGATTGTGAGATGCATCCTTGCTTCTTGCTGAAGAAATTATATTTTTCCGTTAGTATATGCAAGGAAAAACATGATAAACATTGTTGGTTTATACTACACTGACAGAAAGGGCACAACACTACCCGACGCGAAGGTTACATATATTGCCAAGTACAAAGCATCCTGACACAACACTATTCATTGTTACTCGATGACAAAAAGGACAAAGGAACCCAACGAGTAACCAACATTGCAACTTGAAGAAATAGTCAAGATTGGAACCCGACAGATGAAGGGAACTCGACAATTAGTTCAAAGAAGGAACACCAACAGACTTTTAGTTCACACCGACAATCAAGAACCAACAGTCAGTTACATCCTGCAAAAAGTGGATCTGACTTTCCATGTCAGATAAATCACTAAAGTTTTATATTTATCTTCTTGATTTGTTTTAAATCCATTACTTGAGGGAAAAGCAATGTAATTATTATTGTTTTTATCATTTTAACTGATTTAAAACATGCAAACTAAAGGATCAAGGTCAAGTTGTATACCTTGGATCTAGAGTAACATTGTAAAGCGTGATTCTAAAATAGGTCAAGGAATTTGTATAAATAGATGCTCAATCAATTGTGAACATGTTATTCGATGATGATTGTAGCCACTGAGAGCATCTAAGGATTAGACAAGATAATACATGTAGCAACAAAGACAAAGATCAAATCAGTTTTCAAGAACAAGAACCAAGGCTACCACCGAGCAAGAAAATGTATTAATCAATCATTATAGGTGATATTCATATACTGTAAGCTTTAATGGATATGTAATTAGAAATTATAGATTGCATACAGTCAGGTCAAACATATTGTACACATTCTAACAAGTGGGGTACACTTAATAAATCCTTTCAAGGAAGGTGGATTTAACAATCCTATTGTAAATCTCTTAACCGAGTGCACACTACATTAGTGTTGCTAAAGCTCTTAACAGAGTAGATCCTAAAAAGTCTCCACATTAATACTCCTATTAGGGTAGATCACTAGAAGTGATCAAATTCTAAGCCTTATAACTGGCTCCCTTCCATTCTGCAGATAGTGAAGTTTTGTGGGTTCCATCCCCACCACAGTTTTTACTTCCTAACAGGAGTTTTTTGCGATATCATATCTTATGTTATGTGTCTATTACTTTCATGAATATTTCTATGAATTTTGCATACAATTAATTTTATTAATTAATACTACATGCATAAGAAAGAACATCATATTTGGTCAGTAATACAATAAAGATTGATTGCTAATGAAGTAAGGTGAAAAGTGTTAAAAGTTTTAGAGGTACCGATTCACCCCTCCCCTCTCAGTACTACTTCCCATTAATCCCAACAATTGGTATCAGAGCTGAGTCTTTTCTTGGAAAGATTAAAGGCTTAAGAGAAAAGATCATACAATGGAGAAGTACAAACTTGATAAAAATATTGAGAATAAAAAGCTTGAAATTCAGATGTTCTATGAACAGTATAAGGAAGCTAGAATCAGCATGAGACTGTTGCTGGATGAAAGAAATACTATGGCTTCACGCTATAATGAGATAGATTATCTTAAGGAAGAGATTGCATATTTCTTTGAGTCTTCAAGATAAAATACAAGCAAGGCATTAGATACATCAGAAGAAAGCATCACAAGACTAACTGAAATCAATCTACATCTGGCTGGACAAGTCAAATATCTGCAAATCGGTCAAGAGACACAAATGATAAAAATGATTGATGTCATGAATAATGCTAGGCAAGCTGAACAAGAAAGAACACTAGCTATTGATGATAGAAGAAATATCACAGAAAAGCAACAAGAAAATGACTCTGAAATACAAAGACTTACAGAGCATCACCACGAGGTTACAAATTAGATTATTCTTATGAGTCAAGAAGAAAACATAATGAATATGGAACTCATTAAAAGAATATAGATTATCGGTGAACTAAGAGAAGATAATGAAAAACTAAAGAATGAGGTTAGAATTCAACAACATAATGACATGATTAAAAGAAATGAAGAGAGTACAAAAAGGATGGATGAACTCTTGAATGCACAAAGAAGACCCAACACAAACATTGGACTAGGGTACATAGAGCATGGAGAGTCATCAAATGAAGTTGATTCAAAAGATGCCTACACCAATCCTAGACCAAGGAAGCTGACATGCAATCACTGTGGAAAGCAATGCCACACCTCAAATATTTTCAGGAGCAAAGAAAAAGGTATTCCTAAATCCACATTTACATTTATAAGACATTATTATAATTGTAGCAAGAAAGGACATAAAGCATATGAATGTAAATCAAAGGTGAAAGAACCAAAAAAGGAAACCTATATGGAAAAGTATTGTCCCACCTGCAAAATGCATGGACACACATCTCTTGAATATAGGAAGAATAAAATTGAAGCATGGAAGCCCAAAAATGAAGAAAATACATATAAACCTAGCAGAGTCGGTAATTCATATGTTTGGGACTACAATACATGGATAAACTGCACATCATGTGGTAGATATGGTCACATTTCTGCAAACTGCATGAGAACATGGACCAAAAGGTCTAGAGGCTGGACCAATCCTATAATGGAATGTTTACACTATCATAAGGTTGGACATCTAAAGAAGGACTGCAGAGACCGAATAATAGAAACCACCACTTTTGCAAATGGTAACACCATTGAAGACATCAAGAAAATGAGAAAGCAAATGTGGAGGAAAGCTT
>MU226984.1:1491652-1508292 GCA_018584345.1 Thuja plicata | reverse complement strand
TTAGGTCCACCATAATCTCAAAATAAAAATAAACTATCATCATTGATAATGCCATCATGTATATAAACCAAATTCCATTAAATATTCTAAGAATATAATTCATTAGGTAACATTCAGATCATTTAAACATTATCATTAGGATGAACGTTTATCCAACATATTTTGAAAGCATGTCATCATCTAATCAAATAAGAGAAAGCATAGAGTTCAAGTATGATGTCACTAGGGTATAAGAAATCATAATTCAAAGTAATACTAATTAATTATAAAACAAGGGTTGGATTGAATCCATAATATGATCCATCAGGTGATTTGGGTTACTCCCTAATTAATAGTTATCATCACAATTGTACATAAAATCCTACAAGGATGTTAAATATGATTAGGTAAATCATATATACACCCTCCAGAACATAGTCATAAAAGTATCTTAATCAACTTAATTCATCCCAGTGTACTCAAAACATCAAAAAGGAAGTTCCTCACACAACAATATATTAAATTGTTTCATAACACAATGTTCCTAAAATATCATGAACACATAGTTGGCACCACTACTCAAAGAGAAATATACATCAAACACTTACGTGGAGATGAGATAGATTAGAATACTAACTTCAATCAGAATCATTAGTAGAGAATAAAAGTCTCAAACTTCCAACAAGCATAATCAGGTTTTGTGAGGGTTGGAGGGGCATTACAAACATAGCCACTATGAAATTCCATCACATCAAGGATGACACCTCCTGGGTCCTGTCTAACATATATGCCCCTAATACTAGATTGGGTAGAAGTAAGTTCTAGAGGAAGTTGGAGCTTATCAATGCTCATTTCAATTGGGAAATTTGGATTATTTGTATTAGAGAATGGTGGAACATATCTGTGGAAGGCACGACTATGTTTAAGGTAGCTAAAAAATCAGATTTGTCAAAGATAAGGTCAAAAGGTGGAATAAAGAGGTTTTCGGTGACATATTCGCCTCCAAAGCTGCCATTCAGATGGAACTCATGGAAGTGCAAGAGAGGTTTCAGATTGAGGGATATAGTAATGTCTCTATAGCTACTGAAAATGAGATCCTTGCCAAATACCATGATATTATTGCTAAAGAGGAGGAATTCTGGAAACATAGATCCCACTCCCTTTGGTTGACTATTGGTGACAAGAATACTAGATTCTTTCATATGAATGCCATAAAGCACAAAGCTTCCAACAAGGTCTCTTGCATTGCTATCAATGGTACGATGTTAGAGGTTGAGGAGGATATCAGGAATGAAGCCAAATACTTCTTCTCTTCCCTTCTCACAACTGAGGATAACTTGAACATTGAAGACCAAGATTTACTCTTGGATTCCATCCCGTCGGTGATCAGGGATGAGCAAAATAGCTTCCTTTCAGCCATCCCCTCTAAGGATGATGTGCGAGCTGCTGTCTTCTCCTTTGAAGGTAATAAAGCCCCTAGCCTTGATGGTTTCCAATTTGTTTTCTTTCATCTCTTTTGGAATATTGTGGAACCAGATGTGGTGAAAGGTGTCAAAGAATTCTTTGGTGCTAGAAATATTCTTAAGGAACTCAATGCTACCTTCCTTATTCTTATTCCTAAGATTTCGGGAGCTGATTCTATGGATAGATTTCATCCTATTAGAATGTGTAAATCTTTCTATAAGATCATTTCTAAGGTCCTTACTTCAAGACTCCTTGTGCTCCTCCCCAAGCTCTTTTTTCCCCAGCAGAATGACTTTGTCCCTGGTAGGTAGATTTTGGATTCAATAATTACTGTGCATGAGAAAATCCATTCGCTGGAAATCTCCAAGAAACAGGGTTTCTTGATGAAATTGGACCTCTCAAAGGCTTATGATAGGGTTGACTGGAATTTTTAACATAGAGTTCTGCGGGCTTTTGGATTTAGCAATAAGGTCATTCAATTTATCAATCAACTGGTTTCCACTCCTCTCTTGGTTATTGTCAATGACTCTCCTACTCCTTTCTTCAGACCTTCAAGAGGACTCAGATAGGCGGATCCCATTTCCCCTATCATCTTTATTATTATGGCGGAATGTTTAGGGAGATTTATTAATAAGCTGGTGCGTGATGAGAAGATCAAAGGATCCAATCCCTCCTCTGCTAATCTTGTCTGCTCTCATCAAAAATTTGTTGATGATACTATCTTTATGGGCTCCTCTTCCATTAAAGAAGAAAGAAAGCTTAAGCTTTCCTTGAGTAGTTACAGTCAAGTCTCATGTCGACTGATTAACTGGTCAAAAAGATCCCTTTTTTTCATCAACACCTCGGAAGAGAGACAGTTTGCGGCATTGCGAATATTTTGGGCTGTCAGATAAGTCA
The DNA here is from genome assembly GCA_018584345.1 of Thuja plicata. Taxonomy (NCBI): domain Eukaryota; kingdom Viridiplantae; phylum Streptophyta; class Pinopsida; order Cupressales; family Cupressaceae; genus Thuja; species Thuja plicata. Next base: position 1,505,952 of record MU226984.1, on the reverse strand, counting down.
ACTTTCCTCCACTTATCTTGGTCTTCCTCTTTTCCTGAAACCACTAGATTCCTTTTGGAACTCTCTGGAGGATAAATTTAACAAGAAGCTGGCTGGTTGGAAAGGCACTTTGTTAGGCCAAGTGGGAAACACTCAACTCCTTGGTGGTACCCTAAATTTTGAGAATTTAGAAGTCCCAATCCATTATCAAGAAGAAAGTTTATCCATTCTAAAAAAATCAAAGGAAGGAAGCTTTATTACACAAATAAATAGAACTAACTAATCGAAGCCTTCAGAAAATGCTGCAATTTTGACCTGCTACAAAGATGATGCCGATAGAGGCTGAAGATGGTCGAATTTTAAATATCTAAAAGCGACCCAGTTCGGGAAATCAAATTTACTATCTCCACTAAAAATCTTAGCTTTTCATGATGTGTTTTGGATTTTTGACTAAAGCCAAATCCAAAAGTTAGGTAGTTATTTTTTAGTTAGTTATTTATTTTTTTAAAATAATTTGTAATAAGGGTTGTGTCTTTTACCTTAAAGAGGTGTGAAAGCCACTCAAACACATATATATACATAATGTAAAATGTGAAGACAATACAATATAATACAATTTCAAATATTTGGATAGTTTTGGATCAACAACTATAACATGGACCTAGATGTACTATTTTTAAAAAATCAATAAAGATAAGTCTTTTTCTTCATATATGAAATTGTTTCATTAATCATTTTACAATTAGTCCCTCGGATAAACCAATATAACTTCTTCAAAGTGATAGTTTGATGTGCATGCTTCCTGATATGATTCATAGTTTATATTTTCAATTGGTTTTCTCATTTTGCATGGTTAAATTCTGTTGATTGAGGCCTCAGTCAATTGGGCTGTCATCTGAGAAGTATTACCCTTTTGAAATATCTCTAAATTTATTTTAGGTTGCATGCACATTCCATAACACCTTTGAAGTGATAAGTTTTCTTGTAAAACTATCTCTGAGGTTGAACATAAGATTGGAATGATAGTGACTCTATGGCCCATGGTTGATTAAGGCACTAGTCTTTCTTGCTTATTTGGATTATAGTTATTCAGTTCATTGTTTATAGTTTTGTGATATCTTATCTATCTGTTCATTTCAAATTACATACACATTTACTAAACATTGTTTCAATTACTTAAAGTATTTCAATTTACAGTTCATGATATATTGCTTTCAGTTAGATTTCTTTCAAGTGCCTTGCCATACTTGAGAGAGAAGGTTGAAGTGTTACTTATATGCTATAAAAAGTCTTGTAACTTGAAGGATAAGTCAAGGTATAGGCCGACCAGCCTTGGTTTTGCAGAGCCAGAATTGGAGAAGTTCCAACCTTGCCTTGGTTGTGACTTGTTAGTTGGCCAAATCACTTGGGTTTCCAAGCATTGGATTGGCAAGTCCATAGGAAATCCAATCTGTTGATTTGAGCACCAACACTCCTAAAGGCCTCTCTCAGAAGCCTCCCAATGTATGCTTTGAGTCTCTTCAGAATCCCTACCAAGTTTGCTGAGGCTATTGAAAGAACCCAAAAAAAATCTTATGGTCCAGGGTGGAGGAAAAGAAAAATATATCTCTTATTCCTTGGGATAACGTTTGCAGACCCAAACATTTGGGTGGTCTTGGATTAAGAAGCATCATAACTCTTAACAAATCTCTCCTTGCTAAATAGATCTGGACGACTTATAATCAAAATGGGGAATGGAGTTCTATATGGAAAGGAAAATACCTCCATATTAATCTCTCCATGGAAGGTTTCTTCAACTCTATTGATGTCCCCACCAGATCTCTAATTTGGAATCATGTCTTAAATGCTAAATAGAGTGCTTCCCTTGGGTTGGCTTGGAGAGTTGGAAATGACAAAACAATTAGGTTCTGGGAAGACAAATGGTTGTTGGAGGCCCCTCTTAGTGAATTTGATTCTTTCGCCCCCTTCATGCAGGAGTGCAAAGCCCAATTTGGTGTGCTGGTTGCAGACTATTGGCAGAATCATCAGTGGGTTGAGTTGAAAAGGGTTAGTGCCAATCTCCTCTCGGTGCAACTGATCCTCTTTTCCATTATGCTTGTGCCTGTTATTGATGACAAGGTGATCTGGAAGGGTAACTCGTTAGGAGTCTTCTCTGTGGCATCTGTTGTCCAGATGCTATCCAATTCGCAAGAGCCTCCTCCTTGTTGGTCCAAGGCTTAGATTCGTGGCCTTATCCCCAAGGTGAATATGTTCTTTTGGATTCTATTTCAAAATAAAATTTTAACTATTGACAATCTTTGTCTCAGGGGATTTCAAATCCCAAAATGGTGCTATCTTTGCATGGAGAGTGAAGAATATGTCAACCACATTTCTCTTCACTGTCCCTTCTCCTATCATATTTGGACCATATTTCTGCAGAGTCTCAAAGTTTGCTTCATTTTCCCTCATTCCATTGAGGATTTTTTTAAGGTTTGGTGGTGCCCCTACTCTAACATTACCATTAGATCTCCTTAGGCTTTTATCTTGCCTCACATACTTTGGGGTATCTGGAAGGAGAGGAATAATTGTATCTTCAGGGATGTTACTTCCCCTTCGGACATTGTTTATGAAAATATTTTCAGAGCTTTCAAGGAGAATATTTAGGTTCTGGGGGAATCATCTGCTCCTAATAACCAATATGATCAAAATATTATGATGCATTGGAAGATTCCTTTTCAAACATCAATTGGCAACATCAGACATGGGAGAGATGGAAGTACGTGGAACTATCCACCTGGGGGATGGGTTAAGAACAACTTTGATGGGGCGGCAAAGGGTAATCCTGGGCCGGCTGGGTGTGGGGGAGTGGTCAAAGATGAAAATGGCCAGTGTTTGACAGTGATGACACTCCCCTTGGGACTCTAAAATAACCACATAGCCGAGGCGATGACAACTTATTAGACTTTGCTCCTGGCTAAAAATATTAACTGCTATAATGTATGGATTTAGGAGAACTCTAGTAATATAATTAGGTGTCTTAAGTGCCTAAACCCTCCCTCATGGACCATTAGTAACATTATATCCTCTTCTAAGGAAATAATAAAAACCTTTGAGAAGTGCCACATTTCCCGTGGTTATAGGGAAATCAATACAATGGTAGATTGGCTTGCCAATGTAGTAGTTAAAGCCGAAGCCCCTATTACGTGGAATGGTGAGGTGGCTCTCTCCCATGATGCCAAGGGCATATTAATTCATGATTGTACTCTTAGGAAAGTTGGAGTGTTTTTTAGTGATTCCAATGATCTCATGAACAAATAGTTCATTTATGATTTTAAGAGGCAGTTGTCCTATCGACAGATTGGAATGTAAGTTGGACGAGGTACCGCATGCTTTCTAGGCGTTTGTTGCCTTAATTTGGCTTCGGCTTGCTATTTCTTGGCACCATAAGAATTCTCCGTCTTCGCATAAATTGCATTGCCTGGTTTATACAAATTGGGGTTAGAAGGATATTATGGGAGGCAACACAAAATGCATGGAGTCCCTGTCTTGTGACGATTGGAGGAATAAGCCTAAGGTGTGGGGCTTGCTGAAAAAGGGGAGGATGATTGATTTCATGGAAAGGCTCCATGGTCGTAACCCTGCCATCACCAAGTTTTTCAAGAAGGATTGGAGGGATGATAAGATCACTATCTATGGTAGAACTATTAAAATTGATGAAGGTGTTATTGCCAATATCACTGGTCTTCCTCTTGAGGGAAATAAATTTTATAGAGACTGAAAATTGACTGATTCTGTGGTGAAACATTTTCCCAAGGAGGAGGATGAGAAGAAGATGATGAAGATAAATAATATCTACTACGTGCCTAAGGTCATCAATAAGATCTGGAGGAGGGTTTTTTTTGCTGTCATGCAGTACATTACGCTTGACGACATGTTTACGAGGGTTTATGGCTACCACTTTGTGCTCCTTAATCATTTCTGCCATGAAGATAAGGTTTCTCTCTTGTTTTATCTTCTCTGTTCTATGAATGTCAGCATTAAGGAAGTGAGGGCTAATCCTCACGGGTAACCCTGCGCTCCATGAAGGCCTTATGGTTTAAATCTATGAGTATTTTAAAGCTTCCACTGTTGAGAACCATATCCCTGATTATTCAGATTCAGAGGAGGATGACCCGGAAGAGGAGGATGATGATGATAAGGGTTCTGACACTCAGATGGAGGAGGAACCTGTTTCTTCCGCCCCAATTAAGAAGACTAAAAGCTTGGGCAAGGGAAAAGAAAAAGCCTCTTGTTCTTCCTCCAAGAAGGGCAGAAACCCACACTTCTCTAGCGATAGGAAACATATATCTATTGAGGAAGAGGCTTGGTCTGATGAAGAGGATGATGAAGATGAAAGTTGGGATACTGAGGCAGAGGATGATCTTGTTCCTCCTAAGAAGAAGATCAAACACCTTGGGAATTCTCCTATTCGGAGCTCGGGTATAGATTTGGGTAAGTCCCGCGCTCCTTCTCCTCCCCCGAAGGATTACATGACTGGGATTCATTCCCCCAGAGATAATAATGTTGCTCTAGATGAAGTGGTCCCTTTCTCTCCGAATGGTGAGGATAATCTTGTTGCTGGAGAGAAGATTTCCAAGGAGGGTACTCTGTCTAGTGACTTGGGAAACAATAGTAAGGAAACCCCCATGAGTGTTTTTCAGACTGCTAAGGAAGGGGCTCTAGATTATTATAAAACCATCAAGAGGGTCTTTGATGAAGTTAAAGAGATCAAGATCAAACATATGACCATTACTAGCAAGGTGGAGTTCTTGGAAGGTCTGGGTGTGCGAAAGGATAGCTCTTTTCTTGACAGTCTGAAAGACCTCACTAAGGTTTTTAATGATGTCGAAGCCATTTCTGATGCTTATGATTCTAGATTTACTACTATTGATGCAAGAATTTCTAGTCTGGAGGCTACTCTCAAGAAAATCGGTGAGCAAAGCTATAAAATTCTCAAAGCCTCTGTTGAGCATCTGAAAATTTTGTTGGGGAAGCTTTAGCAATACAAAGCTATTGGGGAAGTGAATGGTGATAAGGACACTATTCCTGAAGAAGTTGTTGGCCCGGGGAAAAGAACTCGTGCTACTACTAGGAAGAAGGCACTTAAAGACAACAAGGATATTGAAGATCTCAAGAGTGCTGAGGCTAACATGGACCTGCTGGTTATTGAGGCCATTGAGCTTCTCAAAAACTTTGAGTAGTTCTGTTTTCTGTTGTCTTTTGTCTGTGTTAGTGTGTTGGTCTTTCGTAGGCCTTTGGTCTGGTGTTGGCTTTTCGTGTGCTTGTGCTAGCTATTCTCTTTTTGGTGTCTCTTTGTCACTATCTGGACTTTGCAGATCCTATTGGTATATCTTTAGTTTCTATGATGTAAAGGGTTTTGAGTCCCTTCAAAACCTGTTTTTCACTTAATGAAAACATTATGAAAATATAACATGATTTAAACAAAATTGAAAATAAACTATTGATTCAAATAGAGAGCATAGATGCATGCTTGTAAAGACACACATCCATTAATTATACACACATTTATTAATAACCTTTAATGGTGAGAGAAGTATTATTTTACAAGCAATTGTACAAACAATTGTGCCTTGGTGTGCAATGGGTACACCAAAGAGTTGTGGAAGGCGATGGAGAAAATTCTTGTCTATTTTTCTATGCAAACAATGTTGTTTGTGCAACAATGGTCTCAACAAAGACGTGATAGCTTAAAATCTACTATGTATCCACTTACAAGGATCCAACGATGATAGAAAGTAAACCTCTGATTGAAGAAGATAATCAAGCTCCATTACCAACAGGCTCATGTTATGTTTGCAATAGGGAGAGGGAGAGAAAGGAGTAAGGAGATAAATATGAAGATGGAGATAGAGGAAAAGAGGGATTTGAAGGGGAGAGAGAGAGATAAAATGAGACGAGAGAGGGATATGTGAAGATGGAAGAGATAAAGATATAAAGAGGGAGAGAATGAGAGAAAGATAGATAAACATAGAAATAGGAAGTGATATATATAGAGAGGTAAATAGAGAGAATTATAGCAAAAGCTGTCTAACCTAACTACCATACCCACTTACATTTCTAAACGAAGGATTTGACAGACGTTTGCTGAGTGTCATACTTAATTTTTACAATCTCTCGCGCTCAAAATAATTTGAAAAATATTGATTTTTAAAATCTCTCCCGCTCAAAATAATTTCAAAATCTGAAGGCCACATTTGAAGGCGATTCAAATGCATTGGCAAGATTTGATGGAGCGGGCGTGGAGAGAGGGAGGAGCAGGGTAGCGCCAGGCAAGATGCGTGTGCAAAAAACAAGAATGTTTTCTCGTTACTATTGCATTTGATGTTTCCTTTTTTTTCTTTGTTTTTATTTTGATTCTCTTGAATTCTGTGAATCTTGTTTGCAGGATTGAATGCCTTCAGTGCAAAACAGGCGGCAGAGGGCGAGCCTTAAATGAGTCACGGGCAGAAGGGCAGAGATTTCTTCCTGTCCAGTCGAATAAAAACGGGGCTATATGAATGATCCTGAGCATTCCCATTACTGTTCGTGGGGTGGCGTTGGCGTTGGGAAGAAGTGTATTTGACAGGATGCACCAAAGAAATTTGATCCTAGAAATCGGGGCCGGAGCAATTGGATGTGGAAAACATGGTGCCGTGGATTACAACTATCGATGCGAACACTCTGGATAGAGATTTTCTGGGGTCTGTAGTTCTCGGCAATGGTGTTCGTTTTAATGAAGTGTCCTTGTATGCAAGGAAAATGCTTCCCAGAGGAAAAATGTTTTCTCTGGTTTTCAAACCCAAATGGACTGAAGACAGTAATTTGTGCCTTGAGGGAAACTTGGATTCTAAGTTTGTGAAAGGCAAGATTGTCATCTGTGACAGAGGAATGAATGCCCATGTTGAAAAAGATTGTCTTAAAATCTTCCGGCAGCGTTGTTATGTTAATGGCGAACACAGAGGGCGAAGAACTTTCTGTTGATGGTCATGTTCTTCCGGCCATTGGAGTTGAAGCTAAAAGCAGAGAATCCACAAAATGTATTTGTTTAAAGCCAAACTCTGTACACTTTGCCAGCATCCTTCTTGCATGTGCCAAAATGGAACGGGGTTTGGACATCCATCACAGGACAATGGAGTGGAATGTAAGAAATACTTATCACCAACTTTCTGCCCCATCACCAACTTTCTGCCCTGGTCCGTTGTTGTTGTCTACTGCAATGTGAGATTGAAAAAACAAACATTTGAGCTTATTGCAGGTATACCAACTAATGTTTTTGCTGTCTATCATAAGCATCTACAGTAATGGTGTCCTAACGTGATTGAGCTGCTAAATTACACCACCTGGGAGGGGTTTAAATCATAAGTAAAATTTTCTTTTTGTGCAAGGGAGTTAAGAAGAGTCTTCTAAAGGTGGTGTTGCTGTTAACATTACTGACATTCTACTCCGGCCATTGAAAATGTGAACATGTTGTTCACATGATGAAGACAATAATTGAATTTGAATGTGAGAGTCAAGGCGCTCAATTTTCTTGCATAATCATTGTACCTAGTAATCATTATCCCTCAACCTATATTATATTCTTTAGGCGCCGTTTGGTTGAGGAATTAGAATTTGATTCAAAACCTGATTATCTCAAAATAAGTTTTGAAATTCCAGTTTTGTGTATTCGGAAGATAGTTTGGATCGTTTGGTTGACCCGGATTCTGGGTTTGGTTGCCAACTTCGAAATTAGAATTGAAATTAGATTTAAAACCGTTATAAAAAAGTTGTCACATTTATAAAATATAAGTCAATAAATGTCACCTTTATAAACTAAAATAATAATAGGACAGAGAATATAATTTGATAAATTAAAATAATAATACGTAAAATATACTAAAGATTAATGTTTATTAAAAAAAAATTAATATACATAAAACTATAAAATATTAAATAAATTTAAACCTATTTAATATTAAAAAGTAAATTAAAACAAACAAAATTAAATATATCTTAATGCATATATAACCAAAATAAAAACAAAACAAAAATCACACTATTAACCTTACATCTCCATTGGCCAAGGCAATTCAATTTCTTGTTCAAAACAAATACTTACATCATTGAGTATTAAAATAATTACTATTTCAATCACAAATAAAATCAATTTAAACTTAATGGCAGCGGTTTTAGCGCATGAGCATAGCTCCAATGGCGGACAGAACAGAGAGGCGAGAGAGTTGATGGCGGGCTGCAACACTCAGTCGTTCGACGAATACATTAACATACATTAACAGCTGCACCAAACTTTTCCCAATTTTATTAATTTTTAAACACTGCCGAAACAGATGCTGCCGGACCCGACACCATATAAAATACAATCTATAAAAATTGAATTCGGGTTTTATAATTTGAATTCCACCTATTTGAGTGGAAGTGGAACTTCCAGAAGTTCAACCAAAATGAGAATTTGAAAACACAAACCAGGTTTTAAATTTTGCAACCCAAACGGTGGATTCGGCTCGAAATCGGAAAATAGACTGCCAATTCCAGTTGTATTCCCACAAACAAACGAGGCCTTACAGTTTTAATTTTAACTTCTTCTTCTTCTTCTTCTTTCTTCTTCTTTCTTCTTCTTTTTTTTTTTTGACTTATGCAGATTTGAACTTAAGACCTCCCAGTTGAGAGGCATTACATTAATTTGCATGAGTTACCATCCAATGTCAAAAATAGTTTTCTGAGTGACAAAAACTCTTAAATATTTAATAGACGTTAGTGAAGGTTTTAGAGGAGGCAACTTTGCAACATTTTTATTTTTTATGTTGAAAGTTTGTTTTTTAATGTTAGACATCAACAATATAATATATAAATGTGAATTACATTATTTTATAATAATAATAATAATTGTTTTGTTGGTAAGTGTGAGATTTTCAGCCCCATTCAATTAATGTGTATTGTTTTCTAACATTTAATTTAACCTTGAATTGTCTTTGTGGTGATACATCTATTTTACCATTGATTTTTTTATCTCATAATTATTAAAAATAGTTTTAAGTAGATTTAAAAAAAAGAAATTATAATTAATATAAATATTTTATTTTATAAAGTTAGATATAATTAATAAATTAAAATTTTATTATTATTAAGTGATGATTTTTATATATTTATGTCAATTTATATTTAATTTTGAAGCATTTTAAAGAAATTGTTTAATACAAATTTATAGTGAAAAAAAGTACAATTTGATGTGATGTTGGGTTCATTCTCAACACCTCTCTCTAATCACACTCATTCCAACATATTTGATTTGTATGTTATCTCTATTCACATAGCATACAATCATCAATTATTTATGCAACATTTCATGTAATGAATAACAAACACTACCCTAGCAAGGTCAAGTTCTATCAACTATATAGCATATAGTTGAGATACATATCTTATGCGTGTGATGAAACCATGATCTAAGTCAATGTCAATTCTAGATCCACATGCTATGACTAAACTCATGAATGAATTATGTGTTCTCTTTATGTGTTAATTTAAAATTTATCAATTTTTATTGAAAAGGATAAACTTATGCAAAAAAAATCCCTTAATTGATTGGAGAAGAGTATTATACAAACTTTAAGATCTCTATAATTACAAAAGGATATTTACACATAAAATATAAACACTACCACAACACAAGTGTACATGAGAAAGTCCTTTTAGGAGAAAATGTCATAGTCTCAAAAATGTCATAATCTCAAGTAAGCTAATGTATTATGAAATACTTATAAGAGTATCACCAAGTAGATATCTAGAGAAATTATATAGCATAACAATACATATAAACCCACAACTGATACCTCCATCTTAAGCATCTTATAAATACGAGAAGTAGTACAAAAACCACTTAATGTTAATTACAAAATTATGAGCTAAAATTATCCAAAAAAATGACAGAAAAATACCTAATACAAATCTAATACCAAAATCCCAAGATGAGTTCATAGGCTAAAAATAACATATATAATTTGTCTAAGTCTCATAAAGGTTTGTCATAAACCACTCACCAAATCAAGCCTTCTATTTTAGCTTCATTACTTCGTCCAATGATGTCTTATAATTTGTCATAACATGCATCACAAGTTGGTCAAAAAGTGCAATTCCCTCTTACAACATTTTTCTATGTCATGGACATTTTTTTATTTCCAATATAGGAGACAAAAGTTCTAGAGGCCATAAATTTTGATTCGTATGCAATTGGGTCCCCTCTTTTCATTTTATAGCTCAAAAGATCTATGCAACAAGCATCTATAGAAGTAATATTGAAATTGACATAGAGTTTTCATTTTTCCAAAAAATAAATTATGTAACAAATTTATCATTTTTTGTGTTTTATTATTCAAATGCTACATTATTCATTTACTTAAATTAGGATCTAGGTTGAGACGACTTTCCTAACATCTATAATATCTTTTTGAGAGTGGTTGCGAAAAACTTACATGTTTAATATGTGAAGTAAATGATGTAGCTTTCTTCAGTCGACTAGCTTATGCATTTTACATGTTGTAATTGTTAAAAAATACATTCACATCAGAAGTTTTTTAGATGTTATGATTTGGTCAAATTGATTAAATTAAATATTTTATTCATTTATAAGAAATTGTTAATTTGTATTTAAATTAATAAGGGTAGTAATACTCTTAGGATTAATATATTTTAGATCAAATACTTTAATTTGAACAAGTTCAAATGAAAATAGCCACTTGTGATTTATCTTCTTACTGAGAAATGGAAAAAAAGGATTTTTATGAAATTGGGAAAAAAAGAAAGAAAGGGATTTAGGTTTAACTCATTCCTTATTGTTGATATTCTCTCTCACCCTTGCTTGGTGGTTTTAGTTATTGGAAGTGGGCAATGCTTCCTTGGTTAAATTACTATACTTGTGGAGAAATAAGATCTTGAATAATTTCTTATTTTTATAATTATGGAATCAAGGAGGACTTCTTCAAATTGTGTGTGAATTTGCATTGAAATAGAAAGTATATTCCTTTCATTTAATTATTGTTTGTTTTATTTATTTTGTTACAAGTGTGGTTGTCGTTGCACCAAAAGATTGACCAGTCAATGCCTGATACAACCACTAGACTTATAGAATCCATAAGAGGTGGTTAAACCATATCACGAATCCCATGAGGGATGCTAGTGCACTGCCAAAAATTCTCCCCGACGTCACTCGCTGCAGGCCCGTGTCACTCACGGAGGAGATTCAAACCTGTGACCAAGCTCTGATACCACTTGTTACAAGTGTGGTTGCCATTGCACCAAAAGACTGACCCATCAATGTCTGATACAACCACTAGACTTATAGAATCCACAGGAGGCAGTTAAACCATGTCACAAATCTCGTAAGAGACACTGGCACACTACCAAATATTTTTTATTAACCATGATATTACTAGGTAGTTAGATGTGGAATTGTATTCTTATAATTGTAATGAAAAATTGGATATTAAAATAGATGTATGTTGTATTTTATTTATTTTAAGCTATGCATTTTAAAGTTTAAAACATTTGTTTTGGTCTTATTATGATAAAAAAATATTTAACTTATAAGTGATGGAAAAAGTGTAGTGTTGGGCACCATTTGTTAAAAAATGTTATAATTCATTTTTTGAAATTAGATTTTGAATAAATTCAAGTTTTCAATAATGCCAACTGTGAATAGTGTTTTGTACATAAATTTATCATTTTATCAATTTGTTGAATATTTTATGAGATGAAATTCTCAAGTTTGATACATAATAACCAACGTTTTCATAAAGTGTTACATGTTTTGACCATTTTTGGTGTCTTATATTTTTTAAGAGACAACTTTCATATCACTTAATCAAGACGTTTAAATTTTCTTACAATAAAACTGAGAATCAAACATTCATATCACTTAGTGTCATCCTGCCCTACAACAAAAATTACATACCTAAACCCTAATCCTAGCACTAAAACTTAACCCTAATTAAGATTCCCATACGCTCTTCCTTACTATTTTTACCTATGGTGATTCAAACCCCATTAACACTTTTGTATCTATATGAAGTTCTAGGTTGAACTACACGTTATGTTTTTCAACATACATAAACTTAGTTCGTGGTTGGTGAGATGATTTTTTTTGCTTATTTGATGTTATCTCAAATTAAAGGTTGGAAATCACAAACTTCATCTTTAGGTAAAAGAGGCATGTGCACCTCGACAATATTTCGTTGTAAATATGAATTTCTAGGTTGAACTACACGTCATGTTTTTCAATGTACACAAGCTTAGTTCATGGTTGGTAAAATATACTTTTTCTGCTTATTTGATGTTGTTTCAAATTAAAGGTTTGAATTCCTCTTTACATAAAGAGGTGTGTTCTTCTTGACAAGATCTCATTGTAAACATGAAGTTCTAGGCTTAACTACCCATCGTGTTTTTCAACCTACAAAAACTTAGTTCATGGTTGATAAGATGTATTTTCCTACTCATATGATGTTATCTCAAATTAATGGTTTGATATAAAAACCATCCACTTTATGTAAAAGTGGTATGTTTACCTTGACAAGATTTCACTATAAATATAAAGTTGTAGGTTGACCAACACGTCACGTTATTCAATGTACACAATCATGAATAATGGAAACTTACAATGTAGGGCATTTGAAAATGTGACATGTTTACCAATGTGCACCCCAATTACTGACATTCCTCATATAAATACCATATATGTTCGAAACAAAGATATGTGCACCCCAAATTTTTTTCTCCGTTTAATATTTTTGTAGGATTATGCATGTGGCTTAAAAAATTACTTAAAAGGCTTTGATTATGTATGTGACTTGATAATATATTCAATTCTAAGGGTCCAAAGGGTCACAACTAGGATGACATGGCTTACAGGATGAAACAATTTGTGTGAAATCTTAATGCAACTAATATACCATGGTAACAACGCATGTTGGTAACTAATGTTAACAACATGTGTTGGCAACTAATGTTAATAATGTGTGTTTTCTTTAGCCACTTTGTAGTTGAAGATATCAGATTGAGGTATGATATAATGGGCTGGTTTTACATATCCATAATATGGTAACACATGTCATTGGATTTGTAAGCACCAATTCACATGGTACACAAAACACACTATGTTTATATGGTACACAAAACACACTATGTTTGATATCCTATAATTTATAACACAACGATCTATAGGTCCACTTCACACGATACACAAAAAACATTGTGTTTTATATCCTATCACGTGTATAAGTTATATGAAGTTTACCCAATGTTAGAAAAAATGAGCTAACTTAGTCCCCTCTAAAGAGTCCTCCTCAACAAGATACAATGAAATCACCTTTAAGGAGTCCTCACTAATAGGCAGCTCAATTTCCTCCCAGTTCTTTACCATTAGCGCGTGTGCCCAACTTTTTCATAAGTTGTATTTTATCTATTAAAATGATAACATAATGTGTTTTTCAACCTATAGAAACTTAGTTCATGGTTTCTATGAGTTAATTTTTTTCTCATTTGATTGATAGTAATTAATGAAAAATGGAGGAATAGTTGTGATTATAATTTATAATCTGTAAACTAGGTTTAGAATAATTTTGTAAAGAATATAAATAAAATCCTTCTTGAATAATGCTTGAATCAAGATAATAGAAATCATTAAGTATCAAAGAAAGAGTGAAAAGAGATTGAAAAAGGATAAGATCATGAGAGAATTTTTCACTCCACTTCTTTAGGAGGTTTACTTATGGGTAAAAGCACAATAATCTGTCACCCTTTTACAAAGGAAAAGGACAACAAAATCAAAGTTGTTCAGCTTCAATAGTATAAAAGTGACATTTTTGTTTGGAATTTGAAGATTATGTAAACTAATAAAATGTTTTAAAATGGATGAAATTTATGATTAATATTTTTAATATTTTTTTTGAATAAGTTTTGATTTTTTTTTTTAATGTTTAAAGATGATTTTTTAGTTGCAGAAACATGCTGAAAATTAGAGGTCTAGTTCCCGCCAAAACATTATATGTAAATAAACATTTTTTCCCCTAATTTCAAAATATGTTATATATGACATATATAGCTAGTGCATGAAGAAATAAAAATTGGTTTGTGACCTATATTTTCTCTTTTATAACAATTCAAATTCCAACTCACCTGAAATCGGCAGTTTTCATCTCCCGCCATATTTTTCATAACAAATATATCCCAATCAAAAAAAGAAATATATATTCTTGAAGAGGAATTTCTCTTCTAGTGCACCATATGTTTTTCAAATTTATTTAATATGTTTT
>MU226984.1:1467857-1491552 GCA_018584345.1 Thuja plicata | reverse complement strand
TCTCGGCAGCGACTGTTGGGATTTTTGGTCGTTTTGCTGCATTTTTGTTTGTTCCTGGTAGAGGGCTACGACTCTGTTTCTTGCCTCTAGGTGTGCCTTGGCCATGTCAGCTTTGGTTTGTGACTGATCCACTGTCCTATCGGGAGGTCGTCTCCCTACCTTTGGCTGATGTTGGCAAGCTGGTTATTGCGGAGGCTCGTTGTTTGTTGGTTCCCTTTTGGATGTGGGTACCAGTAAACAGGGAGCTGCTGAGGTTTTTTCTGGTGAAGAAGCGGTTTGTTTTGGAGATGGCTTTGCTGATGGTGGTGTTTTTGGTGTTTGGGTCATCTTCCGTTCCAATGGTTCCCTTGCTTGGGAGTCATTTTGGTCACCTGTGGAGGAGTCTTTCTCTGATACCCTTTTTCCAGCTGTTGGGAGATGGGTGGTTGGCCTGGGGAGGGAGTTCCATGCCCTGTTTTGCTGTGGGTTTTGTCTTCGATTCCTTGCTTGGGTCCATATGGTGACTGCCCTGGCTCTGATTTGCCATGGTGTTTCCTGGCATCTTTTTTGTTGGGCCTTGGGGGGATCCGCGTTCTAGAGCTGGCTTTGGTTGCTGATCTTCTGCTGGTTCTGGTGTGGTATGATTAAGGGCACAGACTCTATGCATTGGTTGGTGCTGCTGAAGAATGATGGGTGGCTGCAGAGATATTGTGGCAGGGTTCTTCCTGTTATGGCCTTTTCCTGGGACCCTCAGGTGAGGGTTTCCTTTTGGGCCTTAGACTCTCTCATAGTCTGTGGGAGTTTGGTGGTGGGTTTTTCGTTCCGGTCCAGTTTGGGATCCCTATTGAGGTGGGGTTCCTCACTTGTGCCATTTGGCAGTGGAAGGATGATCCTTGGATTTTCTCTCAGACCTCTTTTGGGCCGGTTTGAGAAGGTTTTTGATTGCACAGGCTTTTGCTTGCCTGCTCTGCCCCTTTTCTTTTTATGGGTGTGCTTTTAGTCTTCTGTTTTCAGTTTGTTGTGGACCTTCCCCCTTTGGGTGGAAGAGGTAGGGTTTTACTCTTTTCTAGTAGCCAGGGGACGACTGATAGTTTTAAAGGGATCCCTCTGGTTTGGTGTTTCTGGTTAAAGCAGGCTGCTTGCTGGGAGGCTGGGCTCTACCCTGTCATTGTGCATCTTGGTTCCTTCTCCGGGCTTTGGGCTTCGTACAGACAGTTGTCTTCCTTCTTCATGGTTCCTATGGAGGTGGATCAACTTCCTATTGAGGTGGAGTGTTCGTGAGAGATTCTGAAGGCGGCTGATTCTCCTATGGAGGTGGAGAGTGTTGGGCCTTTTTTCTTTGTTCCTATTGAGGTGGAACACTTTGCTTTAGAGGTGCATTGGGAGATTGAAACTTGTGTTATGCTCGACTGTCAGGGCTATGGTGGGGCTCAAGGTGCTGTCATTGTGCAGCCTAAGGTGCTGTCAATGTGTTGTCATGTGCAGACTATGTGCTATCATGGTGTGCTGACTATGGCTTTCTATTGGTTCCTTGATTTTCCCCCTTAACTGCACTTTGGCTGTAGTTGTTGTTGCAGTTTCCTTTGTTCCTGTTAATGTGTTGTTAACAGGTTCATTGTGACTCTGCTTTGTTGTACCACGGGCCAACACCCTCTTGCTGCTTTTTTAATCAAAAACATCAACATATTCTTCTTTCTTATTCCACCTTGTCTTCATCTTCTCTAGCAGTATTATCTTCAATTTTCATAACATCATTTTTAGTTGTCATTGACTCTTAATGTATGCGGGTCAACGAATCTTCCCATTTTCTATTTCTAAAACAAATGGAAATTTTTTTGATTTTATATTAAAAAGGATAGAAAAACATGTCCATTCTGAAATTATGTTTGAAGGACGCTATCTTTTGAAAGACATTGTGTTTGAAACCACAAGTTTTGAAACACGTCGTATTTTGAAAAATAGAGTGTTTTGCAACATATTATTTTTTGAAACCAAGATAAAAAATAAACCATATCAACTTTTCCAACATTTATTAAAAAAGTGAACTATATATGAAAGTGAACAATACAAATTTGTTGGGGTGTCAATTTTATACACACGTGCTTTTGATTTTCTGCCTTTCCTTTTCGCCTTGAACCCTTCCACTTTCTATTTCCCTAGCTTGTAATTGACAACATGATGTATTTTTTGTCCCCTGCTGATTGTAATATGACATGTTTTTTGTCCCCCGCTGATTGTAACACGAATTTTAATGCACTCTACTCTTTGTTTCACTTTCTCATGCGTCATGTTTTCTTCTGCTGCATTTTCCCACAATGCACATAATGCTTTTATATAAAGAGGAAGGTTCTTGATACCCAACTTCTAATTTCAGATAACATCAAATAAGAAGAAACAATACATCTCGCCAAATAAGAAAAAGGTTTGTGTACATTGAACAACATGTCGTGTAGAGAAACTTAGAACTTCATTTTATAATAAAATCATGTTGAGGTGCATATTCCTCGTGTACCTAAAGAGGAAGTTTGTGATATCAAACCTTTAATTTGAAATAACATCAAATGAGAAAAAAGTACACCTTGCCAACCATGAACTAAGTTTGTGTAGGTTGAAAAACACAACGTGTAGTTCAACTAGAGATTTATGTTTAGAATAGAGATGCACTTGCATCTTTTACATCATGGAGTAATTCTATCTCATCATTTTAAAAAAACTATGTGAAATCATTAGTAGGTAAAGAAGATGAATCAATCAGTTTAGTGAACTCATGAATCAACATGAGATAACTGACTAACAATTTCCACCTCTCCATATCCACTTCACCATCAATGGGATTTAAATCACTACCAATATCAACTCCTAGCCCTCCATCCATGCCAACAAAAATGTATAAATAAAAAATAAAGCGAGTCAGTTTTAAGGAATAATCTTGTGTGGATGCAAATTTATACTACTACTATGAGCACCCACTTTTACATCTTACATATAACCATAATCTTAACCCATAATCCTAACCATAATCTTATCCTAACCTTTTCCCTATCCATACACCAAATCCTTGACCCAACCATTGTGTAAAGCCATATGTACATTACTATAGATATAGTATGGGATACACGATAGGGGAATCTACATAGTGTTTCCAAACATGACGTGTTGGCAACTAAGCCATTGCACATAAAATTAGACAACATTTGTATGAATTTGAGAGGCTATCAGGTCATTGTTGACCTTTTGAATCCAAACTTGTGCTATTAAGAAAGTACATGTGGTGTTGTTAATCATGCGACAATCTACACCATCCACATGTGTCAATCTAAGGGGAATTAAAACACACATTGTAAACATTAGTTGCAATTATGTTTTGTTAACATTAGTTGCAAACACAATTTCTTACTAATTTTTAAATTATTATTTTATTGATATTTATATTTGATATAGTTTAAATTTGCATTTAGTTTAATGTATATTAATTTTTAATTTATATTTAAGTTTGAATTTTTTTATGTCTTCTTATGAAATTACAAACAATAATTAAAAGTTGTTAGGCTGGTTTAGTTTATAATTATTTGTCATTAAAATTTTATTAATTGTAGTATAATCATATTTAAATTTTTAATCTCTCTCTCTCTCTCTCTCTCTCTCTCACACACACACACACACACACACACACACACACACACATCTTATATGTTTATAATTTTATCTATCCAATCTCCACCTCTATCTGACTCTCTTACTTAGCTCCATCACCTTCTTTTTCTCTAACTCTCACCCCTCTATCTCTCCCTCACACTATATATCTATATCTCTTATTCAATCCATCTCCCCCTCTATCAATTCTACATCTATATTGTATTTCATACCATATCTATAGCTATGTGTGCATTTCAAGTTGGGAATATTTACAACTACCATGGTTGGTACATGATAATATAAATTTTGATTTGGGCATGTTTTATTTAACTATAACAAATCTAAGAAAAATAAATTGATGACATATGTTACCATATTTATTATATTTCCAACTTTTATTACCCAATTTCTGTGATATTTTATCCTCACTAATTGCTAAGACTAGTGCTATTTAGAAGTACTTGATGGAGATTTCTAAATCTCTAGTAGGTGGAAGCATAAAGCCATGCACACAGTTATTCAAGCTTATCAAAGAAAACACTGTGCAGTAAAATTATAACGACAAAGTTATTCAACACTCTTTCTTGGTTGGTGAGTTAGTGTTGGAAAGAGACATAGATGGAGTGATTGTATGTTGTCATTGATGGAAAATACAAATATTTCATATGATTGGCTAACACTATTTTGTGATACCGAAGGCCAGATAGTAAATTTGGTCAAGTATAGACTTGCTAGCACAAAAATACAGTTTTGGTATTTTGATCGGTATGAACACATGTGATAGAATTTAGATATGAGATTTGAGGAGATGATTCATACGACATGCACATATCTATGTCTATGATCAATGAGTGTGATGATAAGATTTGATGGAGTTATGATTTGTTGAGTATCGAGTTAACATGCTAGAGACAGAGACAAAGACAATTGACTATTAGATCGAGCAACGATCCTATTGGATCAATGGTATAATCAGTTTTATCGATGAAGTAGTTAGAGATGACATAATACACCATGTACACGCTATGATTTGGGTTATCATGGAGATTTGATAAGGTATTGGGCCGACACACTTCACATACCTATTTTGATATTATGGCCGACAGTGTTGAGAAACAAGTTGATATATGAGATCGAGTTTTTGAGATGGATCATATGGATAGTGATAGATATTGTAATGCGAAGACTAATACATGCAATATATTACTAAAGGAACATCATTTAGAATTTTTCCTATCAGTTGATTAGTTGTACACCTCATTGGACCTTTATTAACATACTTGATGTTGTTTGTCAGTTCATGACTTGGACAGTGAGTCGTATCTATTTTGTATTAGATTGTTGAGGCAATAAGCCTTGTTGGTGATTTTATAATTGAGTAGTGAGTTCTAGGCTATAAGACTCAATGCATGTGCATTCCCCTCTTATGTAATCTTACCCTTCACTGGGCACCTTTATTTCTGCAAAAGTAAAACATATTGTGGGTTCTATCCCCATCCTGTTTTGCCCTAGCAGGGTTTCCATGATAAAAATTATGGTGTTATGATGTTATGATTTTTGTGTTATGTTTTTCGTTCATTTGTATTGATTTCATTGATATCCAAATTGTGGTTAAAAGTTAAATCTACTGGAACAACGATTCACCGCCCTCTCTTTAGTGTTTTTCAATCCTAACAATTGGTATCAGAGCTTTGGTCCTTGGAATAAGTCTAACCGCTTAAGGAAGGTCTTGATGACAGATTTGACAGTTCTAGCAGTGCACAGAAGAAGATTTTGGTTGCACTTGATGATCTTGACAAAGAAAACAATTATAATTCAGAATTGAAGAGAAAGATTAAGGATGTTGAAATTTTCGTTGAAAACCTAAAAGACCAATTGAACAAATCTAGAGATAAGAGGAAAGACATTGTGTAAGAGTTGTAGTAGAAAGAAAGTTCAAATGGTTCACAATCCCTAAAAGAAAAATATGACGAGCATGAACAGATCACAAAGGAGAGAGACAATCTGAAACATGAGTTGGAAGCTGTGGTAATGAAGTTGACTAAAGAGATTGAAGAAAAGAAGTATCTTGAATAGACCCTAAAGGAGACGATAGAAGAATGATACAGATTGAATGGAGAAGTTGGACAATTGCAGATCTACCTTGAGGAATCCAAACATAATTAGCATGAACTTGAAAGAGTTAATGAAGTTCTTAGGAGTGAACTTGTTACTGCCAATGAATTCAAAGAAAAATTCAAATCAGGAACTACGAGCTTGATGAGAAATTAGAGAGACAAAGACTAGTTGGAGATACACAAGGCCTTGGATTTGAGAAAGGTGAAAGCTTTGGATTGACAGAGAAAACTAATTCATTAGAACAAAAAACTGAAGAACCAGTGAAGACACCTATGAGACAACTTAAATTCAATGGGAAATGTTTTTCATGTAACAATATTGGACATAGAACAAAGGAGCGCAAAATCAAATATAATAATGCTACATTTTCTAGCTATTGTTACACATGTAAGAATTATGGCCATAACGCAAGTGAGTGCACATCTGTTAGATTGAATTTAGAATAAATGAGAGGGAGGGGGGTTGATTTATTTATCCACAAGTCTAGATGTGCCCATTTAAACTCTATACCAATTTGAACAACTCAGATCTGCTCGACAACAATAACATAAAACAACAACATACATATGCAGTTTACTGTTCAGATGTAATCAACTTGTAGAAAATTAACAGTAAAACACAACATAAAAATTCACACAAGTTGACACCAGTATTTAACGTGGAAACCCAATATGGGAAAAAACACCAATAACATGCTATCAACTTTTCACTCTTCTGAAGTGAGCTATGTTAGGAGCCAACCCTGTTAAAGGTTACAAAACACACTACTAAATGTGACCTAGTTAAAGGATTTAATCACCCTGTCAAGAGTGGCCTTGTTAGAGGACTTAGAACATTCCACCTAAATGTCACCTTGCTAAAAGGATTTATACAATGACTGTTAGGTCAACCTAGTTAAAGGATTTTGACTGATACAATGGTTAGAAAGTAATTAACAGGTGTAATCTGATACATACAACTTACTTTGCAAATCCAGATCCAATTCAACTCTAATGCTAATTCACTGAGTGGCCTCCATTCTCATTTCAATCTTTAGATCTGCTTGGAAATCTGTCAAACAATCACTCTTGCAACTCTCTGCTCCTCTGTTTAGCCTTCTCTGCTTAGATCATGCAAATCAGTCAATTAACTATGCAAACCTCTTGCATACACACCATCCATCATGAATAACCCATTGAGGTTATCTTATACCTCTTCATCTAGGTCAGACAAATCTTTCTCCACTTAATCAAGATTGTAGATCTTAGGTTAGGTCAGATCCAACAGATCTTTCCATCTTTACATTTAATTTACTTCTCCAATGCAATCACATATTAAATCTTTGATCCATGCATTAATTACGGTTACCAGTGCATTTAAATAGTGTGGGTCAATCATTCTTATCCTTAATTAACTTTTACATATCCCAATAAAATCAATTATGTCGGCCAGAGATCTCAAATCTCAATCAATTACGAAAATACTGCTGCTTAGCCAACACTGTGTTCCTCAGCAATTTACTGGCGCTCGATCATCACTGACTTTGCTCGACATTAAATGGCGCTCGACACAAACTGTTCTCAGTAAACTATCATCAAAAGATAAAAAACAGATTACTTTTCCAATGTGCCAACTGATCTAGTACCCTTGTGATTTCCCATAACTCAACCATTCCACTTGGTCTTCTTGTTAAATCTCCTTCATCAATCAATAGATATGGTACTCAAACAGATAGCAATAGTCTCACCAGTTAAGGTTTGACATCAATGAGAAAACAACAATTGTTTCCATTGTAGCTTTCCAACAATCTTTCCAACAATCTCCCTCTTTGGCATTGATGACAACACTAAACAATAAATTAATAACCATAGTTACCATACGATCCAAAAAGTCAGCTTGTGTTCCTTGATATGAACAAATTAGGGTGTTTTTTAGTGGCTAATGTTCGCCAATTGGCTAATTTTCAAAATTTGAGAACGCCAATTGGCTAATTTTCAAAATTTGAGAATCCAAATTTGGCTAATAATTCCATATTTATGGTAACCTAAATAGCCACATTTAAAAAAAAAAATATTTTATAAATATTTAAATCGCCAAATAATTTATTTTATTAAAAAGTTGAACTCAAAGATTCACCACAATATTTTATACATGATTAGATTTGCTTCGCCTCAATTTTATAAGTTATTGTAGAAATCTAAATTAATTCACCAATATTATGTCATAATTATTAGTTATTGTAGGATTGTATAACTAATATTTAGTATTTTTTATTAATTTAAAATATAAGTTATGATCCTCATTATATTTTGTGAGGTAAAAATGTTCCTATTTGATTTATAATTCTTATGGGGTTTCAAATTTCATTTGGATTGTTGATCTCAATAGAAATCAATATTCTTGAAGAAAATTGAGGTCCCATTAGTACGTTTATCTCACACAGTACAAATACAGTTATTACATTATATTTTAAATAAATAATAACAACTAAATATTATATAGTTTAGCCCTTCAACCCATCACATATTTCCACATTTAGCCCAATAATTTTCTATAAGAATTTTTTTTTTAATTAAATTATTTGACATGGTGAATAATGAAATTTTTTTGTTTTTTAATATTCGCCAATATTTTCTACAAAAAGATTGTGATTAAAAAATAATTCCCAATAGGAATAATTTTTATTTTTGAAAAAATGAGAGATTCGCCAATAGAAATTAATATTTTTCTTCAAGAAAATGAAAGTTGCCAATATTTTATATTTTTTTTGGGAGGGGGGTTTCTTAAAGTTTTCCCTTGAACAAATCTTCATTAATGTCTTTAGCTTCATTCTGATTCTCATTTGTAAAACATTTCTCCCTCTGTGTCTGTGATCACACTGAAATCTTTCTGTGTGTGTTCATCTGTAGACTCCCTCTTTCAGTAAATTTCTCCTTTTTTTAATCTTCTTTTCTGTAATCTCTCCCTCTTTCAGTAAACTTTTCCCTTTTTGACAATAATTCCAAAGACATTGACATCTTCATCATGCAGATTCATCTGTTCTAAACTCTGTATCATGTTGTTCCTGTCATCTTGCTTATGACTAATCCTCTTTTCTGTCTTTCACAGCTTTAGGCAGCATCCTAAAGTGTGACTGCCTGTGCATCAATGTGTCAAATATTCTGAATGTAATATTTGATGCAACAGTATCATTCTAAACTTAATTAGCCTCAGTTAGGAGAATCACCCTTATTTTACCTCGCAGATACTCATGGGCATCCTTGGGTAGTGCCTTTGTAAATATGTCTGCTAACTGTTCTTTTGTATTCACATATTCTAGTCTCACTTCCTTTTTCTGAACTAGCTCCCTCAAGTAATGATACTTGATAGCTATATGCTTTGTCTTAGAGTGCATTACAAGGTTCTTAGAAATATTAATGGCACTCGTGTTATCACAATATATGAAAATTGGTTATGTGATCTCTTCTTTCATACCTTTTAGTAGTATCTTCAGCCACACAATATTAGAACAATTAACTGCTGCTGCCACATACTCGACTTCAGCTGTAGATTGTGAGGTGCAATTCTGTTTCTTGCTTGTCCATGAAACCAATCTTTTTCCCAGAAGAAATGCTCATCCTATGGTGCTTTTCCTGTCATACACATTTCCAGCCCAATCAGAGTCCGTGTAAACTCTAAGCTCAAACTTATCATTCCTTTTGTATTATGGACCATATTAATCTGTTCCTTTCAAATATCTCAGAATCCTTTTTACTGCCATCATATGTGTCTCCTTAAGATTGGGAGAAAATCTTGCAACAATACCAACAGCCAGTGCAATATCAGGTCTACCGTGTACAACATATTGCAGCTTTCCAATCATTGATATGTAAAGGGTTTGATTCACTTCTTTTGTATCATCATTTTTTGTTAACTCCTGTCCAGTAGCCATGGGTGTACTCACTGGTTTTGAATATTCCATTCCAAAAGTTTTTAGTATCTCCTTGATATATTTTGATTGAGTAATATAGATACCATTCTTCATCTGATATATTTGTAAGCCAAAAATTTTTTTTATCTCACCAAACATAGACATCTCAAATTCAGTTTGCATCTCTTTTGCAAATGCTTGGCATAACAAATCTTGTCCACAAAAGATAATGTCATCAACAAAAATTTCAGCCAATAAAGTACCTTTAATTTGCTCTGTCTTCAAATACAAGTTTTTGTTGTCATTGGTTCTTGCAAATCCAATCTTTATCAAATAATTGTGCAATCTATCATACCATGCTCTTGGTTCTTGCTTCAATCCATTTAGTGCTTTGTGTAATCTGCAAACCATGTTCCTCTTTCTTGGGTCAACAAATCCATCAGCTTGCTCAATGTATACTTCTTCTTCTAATATTCCATTTAGAAATGATGAATTTACATCCATTTGATAGACTTTAAAACCTCTGTAGGCTGCATATACAAGTAAGGTTCTTACTCCTTCCAATCTTGCAACTAGGGCGAATGTTTCTCCATAATCAATTCCTTCCTCTTGTGCATAACCCTTGCTTACCAGTCTAGCTTTGTTTCTTGTTACCTTTCCATCTTCATTCAGCTTATTTCTGAATACCCACTTAGTACCAATTACATTCTTGTCGTTTGGCCTAGGTACAAGTGTCTAAGACTTATTCTTCTCAATCTATTCAATTTCTTCATTCATGGCTGTTATCCAGTCTTCATTGTCTAAAGCATCTTTTACTGTTTTAGGCTCAAAATCACATAACAAACATGTATCTTCTCTCAACTTACTTCTTTTCATGACTGCAGAACCCTTCGATCCTATGATTTGATCAGGTTTATGGTGCCTCCTTACATATTTTTCTAGAATAGGTTCTTTTTCTGCTTTGGATTGATCATTCATGTTCAATTCAGGTTGATTCTGTGACTCGAAATCTCCTTCAGATAGCTCAACAATTACCTCCTATTGCTCGACAACCTCATTCTGTGACTCGGCAGGTGCTTGCTGTTGCTCGGCAACCACATTCTCAGTTTCAGGTAATGTATTAGAATCTTCCTCATCCATATAGACAAATGATTTGTAACTTTTAGGTTCCTGTGTGCTTTCAGCTTCATTTCTTTCTGCATAATCATCAATTCTAACATTTGCACTTTCCATAATTTTATTAGTGTTAGAATTCAAACACTTATATGCTTTACTTTTAGTTGAATAACTAAGAAATATGCCTTCTTCACCTTTAGCATCAAGTTTTCCATTTCTGTTATCCTTCAGTATGAAACATTTTCTTCCAAAAACTTTTAAATACCTTACATTAGGTGCATATCCACACCATAGGTCATAAGGTGTAGCATTAGTACCTTTCTTGACTTGTACTCTATTTAGGGTATAGAATTTTGTACTTACAACTTCTCTCCAATATTTCTGTGCAACATTCTTCTCCATCATTAATGTTCTGGCACAATCCATGATATATCTGTTTCTTCTTTCAACAATACCATTCTATGGCGGTGTCCTAGGCGCGGACATCTGTCTTTTTATCCCTCAGTCATTGCAAAACCTGTTAAACTCATTAGAAATAAACTCACCTCCTCTGTCAAATATTAGACATTTTAGATTTTTACCTGTCTCCTTTTCAACTTTTGCCAAGTACCACTTAAATAACTGGAATGCATCAGATTTTTCTTTAAGAAACATAATAGTCATCATTCTTGAGTAATCATGAAAAAATAGAATGAAATATTTATCTCCACAGTAACTTTTCTCTCCAATGGGTCCACAAAGGTCAATATGAACCAATTCCAGAATTTCCCCAGAAGTATGAGTTTTGCTTTTGAAACTAGATTTAGTCATTTTTCCTAATTGACATTGCTTACACATTGCATTTTCAGGTTTCTTTAACTTAGGCAGCGCTCTAACCTTTTTCAATTTGCTTATGCTTACCAAGTTATCAAAGTTTACATGACACAACCTTTTATGCCATAACCAAACATCATTATATTGTGCAAACAAGCATGTCTCATCAGCTAAATCCAGATAGAACAAGTTACCTTTTGTTTGCTCACCACTTCCAACTAATTCTCCAGTGACATCATAGATCTTTGCTTTCCTGTGATGGAACTCAACTCTGTAACTAGAAGTATTTAGCTGTGCAACACTCAGTAAATTATATTTAAGATCATTAGCCCAATATACATTGTCACATCTGATCTTGTCAGTCAAGTTATTGATCCTTTCCCTATAACAAGACATGGTGCATCATTACAAAATTTAACATAACCACCTTTACACTGATCTTAGGTTTCAAATTTATCTTTATCACCAGTCATGTGATGTGAACAACCACTGTCAATAATCCAATGGTCACCTTTACTCATATAAGAAATTAATGCAGTTTTCTCATCATCATCAAAATCATCTCTCATAGAAACATACACAACTTCTATATCATTTTCATCAGAATTTGCAGAATCACTGTCAGAAGTTTCTTCAACTATATAACAAGATTTCTTACCTTTGTCTTTGTAATCCTTATATTTTCTAAAGTCTCAGTCATCCTTTCTATCTTTGTACTTGCTGTCCCTTCTTTCATCTTTGTCATTCTTACCAGGACATCTAGCAACAATATGACCAACTTTGTTACATGAAAAACAAATGATAGGAAGTTTACCTTTGAATTTTCCTTTTCCTCTAAATAGTCTTCTTTCCATGAGTGCTTCAAGTTCTTCCAGATCATCATCTATGGTGTCGCTGTCACTGTCCACACATTTCTTTCCTTTCTTTGATTTGTCAAGGACCAACTGAGATCTGAATGCAGATTCAATAGCTTGTGGAGTGTAGTTATCAAAATTTGACATTTCAAATGTAGTAAGTCTTCCTACCAGACCTTCCAAAGTCAAATTATTATTAGGAGTACATCTTAACTCTTGAATTGCAGAGAATATAATAGCATATAATAGCATCTAAGAGTCCTCAATACCTTGCTCATAATGGTGTTATCATCAATGGTTCCCTTAGCTCCTCTGATAGCATTTACAACTTCCTTTATCCTACCATAATATTGAATTATATTTTTTCCTTTTTTCATTTTCATTTCATCAAACTTACCTCTTAAACTTTCAGATTTGGCTCTCAACACATTTGTATCACCTCCATATATGGTTTCTAGGGTGTCCCACATTTGCTTTGTAGTTGTACAATTCTTTATGTCTTCAAACTCATGATAGTTCAGTGATGATTCAATCTCCAACATTGCTTGATTGTGTTCTTGCTTTTCTCTTAACTGTGCAGCTGTGGCAGGTGCAGTGGGGGCTACATAAGCATTTTCAACATAGTGCTTAGCTAAATCACCAATACCAACTAGATGTAACTTCATCAAACTTTTCCATGTAGGGAAGTTATCTTTGTTCAACTTTGGTACCTCCTTTTTATACATCTTGATCTTTTGCTCCAAGTACCTTCAAATTGTTTTCAAGAGACCAATGCTCTAATACCAATTGTTAGAATGAATTTAGAATAACTAAGAGAGGGGGTGAATCAATTATCCATAGGTCTAGATGTGCCCATTTAAACTTTATACCAATTTGAACAACTCAGATATGCTCGGCAACAATAACATAAAACAACAACATACATATGCAATTTACTATTCAGATGTAATCAGCTTGTAGAAACTTAACAATAAAATACAACTTAAAAATTCACACAAGTTGACACCAGTATTTAACGTGGAAACCCAATATGGGAAAACCACCAATAACATGCTATCAACTTTTCACTCTTCTGAAGTGAGCTCTGTTAGGAGCCAACCCTGTTAAAGGTTACAAAATACACTGCTAAATGTGACCTGGTTAAAGGATTTAATCACCCTATAAGGAGTGGCCTTGTTAGAGGACTTAGAACATTCCACTTGAATGTCACCTTGCTAAAAGGATTTATACAATGACTGTTAGGTCAACCTGGTTAAAGGATTTTGACTGATACAATGGTTAGAAATTAATCGTCAGGTGTGATATGATACATACAACTTAATTTGCAAATCCAGATCCAATTCAACTCTAATGCTAATTCACTGAGTGGCCTCCATTCTCATTTCAATCTTCAGATCTACTTGGAAATCCATCAAGCAATCACTCTTGCAGCTCTCTACTCCTCTGTTCAGCCTTCTCTACTTAGATCATGCCAATCAGTCAATTAACTATGCAAACCTCTTGCATACACACCATCCATCATGAATAACCCCTTGAGGTTATCTTATACCTCTTCATCTAGGTCAGATAAATCTTTTTCCGCTTAATCAATATCATAGATCTTAGGTTAGGTAAGATCCAACAGATCTTTCCATCTTTACATTTGATTTACTTCTCCAATGCAATCACAAATGAAATCTTTGATCCATTCATTAATTATGGTTACCCATGCATTTAAATAGTGTAGATCAATCGTGCTTATCCTTAATTAACTTTTACATAACCCAATAAAATCAATTATGTCGGCCAAAGATCTCAAATCTCAATCAATTATCAAAATACTGCTACTCAACCAACACTGTGTTCCTTGGCAATTTACTGGCGCTCGGTCATCACTAACTTTTCTCGGCATTAACTGGCGCTCGACACAAACTGTTCATAGTAAACTATCATCAAAAGATAAACAACATATTACTTTTCCAATGTTCCAACTGATCTAGTACCCTTGTGATTTCCGATAACTCAACCATTCCACTTGGTATTCTTGTTAAATATCCTTCATCAATCAATAGATATGGTACTAAAAAAGATAGCAATAGTCTCACTAGTTAAGGTTTGACATCAATGAAAAAACAATAATTGTTTCCATTGTAGCTTTCCAATAATCTTTCCAAAAAGATCAAGGATGAATAATCATAAGAACATAACCTGTTACAAATGCAACAACTTTGGTTATATTGAGAAGCAATGCAGAATGGGGAAAAACCTTGTAAACACAAGGTATGTTAATGTGACATGTTTTAATTGCAATAATCATGGTCATATTGCTAGGAATTGTAGAATGAGCAATGTAGGAGGATTAGTAGAAGGAAACAATGTGCATAATGATAGAGGAAAGAAAATTGTTGATGTGAGTGAGGTTACAAAGGAAATGAGTAAGGTATCGTTTAGAAAATAAACAATTTATTCTACTGGCAAGATCACACCAACTTCTAGTATGGTTATCCCTTCTTAGAATTGATTAGATCATTTATCTAATGAGAATTTATTTATGAAAATATTTATTTGACCCATGAATCTAACAAAGAAGAAGATGCGAAGGCATAGAGAGTTACATAAACACAATTTACATCATATATACCAATCACATAAACTTTTGAGATATTTGGAAGGATCACAAAATGATTTTACATACTCTGTTCTAAGACATTTTTTATGAAGTGTAATGCAATTCATGCAAACATCTTTTTACATCATGAAAATTTACAAAAGGCTTCCGTTACTTTCATTATACACCTTTCATACTAGTGAAGGAGCTTGCAGAGCATTTAAGGCAATTTAGCAGCAGTTAAAGGCAATTTCATCTACATATTTCATATATTCTCTAGAATTTGTCAAAAGAGGTATTTTGACTTAAAAAACTACATTTGCAAAGATTTCAGTATGGATACTCCTATAGTCGTGGATATTACTGAGAGACCTAGGCCAATATTTAAGAAACACCCTGTGAAATCCTTTTTTGATGACCCAAAAGGAGATTTTTCTTCCATGCCCTACTATGTTTTACATGTTGAGGAAGTGTGAGCATATATTCATTGTCCTTTGGAAGAATTTGGAGAGAGATTGATTGATGAGAAATGGAAGGTAGTTTCTCCAGATTCGGTTCTGAAAGATGAGTACAAATCTTTGAAAGAAATTTTTTTTACTCAGGTCATGTAATTTATAAATATCTTTGAAATGTAGTGGATAAGGCTTATTCTGAGCCATGTGCATGATCAATTCATCTGGCTGAATTCACCGCATAAGATTACTAAAGAGTTTATGAAGACACTAACTAGATTTCTAGACATTGGTGATGTACCCTCACTTACAACTACACAGAAAGACTTAGTTACTCAACTCACAGATTCACAATGGGATAAGTGTGCAATGACAATAAACAATATTAGACAACCAGATGTGAAATTTTCTTCAACGGTTTTGGGCTATAAAGTTTTTCATTTAAGCAGAGAGAATTCAATATCAGGCACTATCATCTATGTGGCATACAAAATGGTGAAGGAAAACCTAGATTATCATATATGAAAAAAATTGAGATTAGTTGACTAAGAATCTTGAGAAGTGTAACCTAATTTTACCTATACGCTCAATCAATTAGAGCCTTTGTATTGCAAAATCAAAAGGTACATTTAAACCTATTTTACATTGTGTATGTTAACAATCAAATGCAATATTCTTGATTTTTCTGCTATATAAGTAACTATTAAATTTAATGACAGAAAGAACACAACATAGAAATCAAACCATTTTTGAAAATTCCTTTCTAAAAATATAATTTGTATTTATCAAGTTATTGTTTTCTTGCTTCACACAAGCTGTGAAACTAGCTAGAAAAAAATTATCATTTTGAATTCAAAATACACATATATGTGTGTAAAGGAAAAAAACATAAATGAAAAATAGGGCCAGTCATTGCCTGAATGACTGACTGATGTTTGGTTGGCCCTGATGTCTTGTGCTCCCGCTATCCCACATCTTCACTTCTTTGTTGCCCTGCATCCTGAAAGAAAAAAACACAAGGGGGGTTAGATCCAATGGATCTAAGCAATGACTAGTTCTACTTCACATCTATACTCTACACGTGCATACATATTTCAAAATCAAAATACACGATTTATTTATAAAAGTTTGTTTCATGTGTAGTAATCTTGTTTGTCAATGGCATGTGGATGTAAATGTGAATCCCATAAGGGTTTGAGCCCAGCATGCCATTGAGAGACAAGACGCAGGTATGGAGATCAAGTGTAAAGCATTAATCTAATTTCAAGGGACATGAGTTCAAAGACATGAAACCTTTTATTGCATTCAAATGCAAGCAAGTGCAAGAAAGAAAACATACTGTTTAAGGGAAAATTAATCATAAATTAAAATCTTACAGTTTAATAAAAGAACATATAGAGGATAACATGCAATCAACATTCAATGAATCAACAAAAGTAGCAAGGAGATATTTAGTCACAATGTGCATATATTGTTTATTGATGATGCAAATTAAACAATACAATCAACAATGCTATCAGAAAATAGTCAATTGATATAAGGAAATTAAAGCACATAAGTAGTCATTTGCAAATGAAATATGTCATGAATATCAAGAGTGAAAATCAGTTACAAAGTGGCAAATTTAAGGATCCATAACAACAAAAAGGGACGGGTGCTCACTATTAGGTTACAAGTGACATAAGTTTCAAAGAATGGATTCTTTGATCATCTTGAGTCAAAATATGTATGGAGTACCAAAAACAATCAAGTTGATATGTTGACATCATAAAATGTACAAGATATTCTTTATATCAAAGTACAGGTACAAAAGAGGAGAGCCAAAATTCACAGTTCAAACAGATGTTTGAACCCAAATTCCTCAAAGGGTTTATATTATTCACTCACAATGGCGACAAAATTATTTTCATAAATCCAAAATGTAAGATGGTTGCCAAGATCAGCTTAGGGTTTCTATTATATCCTATAATCTTCTTGAGAAAACCTATGTTTTGGTGGGGTTTTTTAGTTAAAAATCCAAGTCACCTAATTTCAGGACCCCGCGAGTTATCCTTCTAAATTCCAAGTATAATGCCTTAGTCAAATGTGCTTTGTGTCAATATTATTGTTGAGCATTGTTTTTACACAAGTCAATGGCTAGGATCTTGAGATTCAATTTCCTCTCAGAAAGAATAACGAAGTTATTCCCAAGGTTCTCCGAGGTCATGGTATGACATGCTTGATTACTTAGTTGAAGATAAATGTTAATGTTCACGAGGAGGCCTTTGCTGGTAGATTTAAGACATCAAACTGCAAAACAACTTTAGTACTTTTTTGGTTTTTTTGATTAATCAAAGATTCATTTTTTAACTAAGGATGCAATACTATGTTTTTAAAGATGATTACTTTCAGATTTATGACAGAATTTAAATGAGTAAGGTAACAAGAAATGAAATAAATTTTTGATAATGAAATCCTAATGGACATAAACCATTTGTCGATCTTCCCTTGCAAATTGAATGATGAAGATATTTGGAACAAATCCACGAAGTATAAATCAAAGGATGTCATAATTCTATACTCGATAGATGCAATCGTTTGGAGAGAAAATGTATTTTCTCATGCAAAATTTTCAAAACCTATCAAATTACGAAGCCACCAAGATGCACACACACATGAGATGGATTTATCATTAAGCCCAATAGATGATGTCTTCCATGCATTTGTCACAACAAGGTAGATAGATAACAACAAACTCATATTAATAGAAACACAAATTCAAAACACAATAAAACAATTGGCTCTTTGAAATAATGAATAAGCATACACACATTCATCGATTTTGCATAGATAGTAGAAAATATCACACCATAAATGAGGCACCAAATGTAGATCTTTATTGCATCAAGAATCTGAACCTATCAAATTGCTTTTGATAACAATATATAGAGTTCTGATCTACAAACTTTGAACGTTGAAACTAGGGCATCAGAGGCTCTAAAAAAAATGAAAACAAACTAAAACTAAAGTTTGCTACAAGAAACTATTTCTAAACTGATACTAAAATACTTGCATGGATCCTTGATCCGCTTACAATCAAATTTCCCATGAAAATAAAGTCAAACTCATTAAGAAAGAAGAAAGAGAGGAGCTAGAGTTCCCTTGTTTGTAACTGGAGTCTTCTTCTTGATCTCTGAGTTCTCCCTTGGAATCTTCATATGGGGTTCTCTTCGAGGTGGGAACTAATAGAAGACCCTTAATAATTGCAAAATGAACTCCAGTTATGCATCCATCTAATCAGAAGTTCTATTTTCATGCAAAAAAGTGATCACACTGGAATGACCCAAAATTTGGACCCCGACCTCTGCCCTGAAATTTGCCAAGTGTGGAACAAAAATTTGGGACCCCCAAAATTTTAGACTTTTGGAGGCCGAAAGGTCAAAAAACCAAACTTGAAAAAATGGCTAAGTATAAAAAAAAATAGCCCCTTCAAAAAAAAGGCTAAGTGTCAAAATCTCCACTTTGCGAAATTTGACTAAGTCTAGAAATGAATTTTTTTGGGAATTTGGGATTTCAGGGTTTTAGGATTTCGGGGTTTCAGGATTTTGGGATTTTGGGGTTTTAGGATTCCAGGGTTGTGGACATCTCTGAAAATCCAAAAATCTCATGAGTGAAAAAATGGCCACGTGCAAAAAATGACCAAAGTCCACAAAAATGACTAAGTATCAAAATGACACTTAGTTTTCTAGAAGGATGTTTGGGTGAGCTTTGTGGAATCTCTCTGCAACTTCTTGGACTTCATAAAAAATGAGCAACTTCATAAATTTAGCTTCCCCTGTTGCCTTTCATGATTTTCTTCATATTTTCTTTGAATTGGAACATTTCTTGCAAATCTTTCTCTGTGTTTACATGCAATAATAATTCCTTTTGAGGTGTTCGAATTATGTTTCCTATGGAATTGAGTCATGACCTAGGTCTGTGTCAGTGGTCTCACCGTGCAAATTGTTGGACTTAATGGGAAGTAGTACAGAGAGGGGAGGGGTGAATTAGTACCTCTAAAATTTTTAACACTTTACTCAATTCATCATTAATGATCATTCAATTCTAAATTACCGACCATTACTGTTATTCTTTCTTATGCATATATTGTTTGTTAACAATCTTTAATAGTTTTCAATCATTCATAGAAATATTCATGAAATTGATAAACACATAACACAAGATATGGTATCGCAAAAAATTGCTGTTAGGAAGTAAAAACTGCGGTGGGGATGACACCCACAAAACTTCACTATCTGCAGAATGGAAGGGAGCCGGTTAAGGCTTACAATTTGATCACTTCTGATGATCTACCCTGTTAAGAGTATTGAGGTGGAGACCTGTTAAAATCTACTCTATTAAGAGTTTTAGCAACACTAATTTAAGTGTGCACTCAGTTATGAGATTTACATTAGGACGGTTAAGTCCACCTTTCTTGAAAGGATTTCATTATTGTACTACACTTGTTAGAATGAGTACAAATTTTTGACCTGGCTATATGCAATCTACTATTGCTGATTTATAGATCCATTCAAACCTTTACAATAATAATATCACCTTAAGTGATTGATGAATACCTTTTCTCTGCTTGTCAGTAGCCTCTTTTCTATTCTTGAAAACTGATTTGAATCTATTTTTGTTCTATTGCATGAATTCTCTGATCTGGTCTTTTTCTATTGTTCTCCGTGGCTACTATTCCAACTTCTTTTTCTCAATGGATTGAGCACCTATTTATACAAGTACTTTGACCTATCTTGGAATTCATGACTTACAATGTTAACTCTCAGATCTAAGGTTTACAACTTGACCTTGATCTTTAGTTTTCATGTTTTAAAACAGTAAAATGATTTACAAAAATAGAGATTACATTGCTTCCTCCGCACATAATGGATTTAAAGAAAATCAAGAAGTTACAAGTACAACTTCAGTGATTAATGTGACATGGAAAGTTAGATCCACTTTTTAAAAGATGTAATTGACTGTCGGTTCCTGGCTGTCGGTTTGAACTTGCAGTCTATCGATGTTCTTTGACTGAATTGATCATCGGGTTCCCTGTATCTGTCGGGTACCTCTCTTTGCTGTACTGTCGGGTAGCACTATTGTTACTCATTGGGTATCATTTACCTTTTTGTCATCGGGTAACACTTAACAGTGTTCGTCAGGTAACATTGGCATCAGATAGTGTTGAGCCCTGTCTGTCGGTGTAGGGTAAACCGATGGTGCAGATCATGTTGTTCTCTAAGTATACTAATGGAAAAATATAATTCCTTCAATCTCCCCCTTTGACATTAGTATAAAAAACTGATATGTGCATAATACTAAAATATTTACACCATGTTTTATATCCTTGTCATAATATGACCCCCCCTTATTGTGTGCATCGGTGTAGTGTATGTATATGTATATGTATACTATCTATTCTATGAGTGTACATTATTTCTCCATTCTTCTACTATACATATGATTTCCTTTTTTTTTTTAGGTAATGTACATATCAAATTCCCCCTTTCTTTGATACCGATGACAAAAATGTACAACTTACAATATGCCAAAATTGTGACAAAAATGTGTAACTTACAATGTGTCAAAGATATTAGAATGGGTAACTTTGATATCTTCCATTAATTTCTCCCAATGTTCGTTCAATTATTCTAGGGCCATGTGTTGTAGCTCTAGTCTAGCGTGCATATCATAAATGTTGTCTAGGACAGACATTTCTGGGATGGCAATTAGAGTACTTGCATGTGTCACATTTTTTTGCAGGAGTGTAAGTGTCGGTAAGAGCTTAACTTGTAGCTCATTGACCTCATCTCTATGTTTCATCTCTGCAAAATAAATGTCCTGTCTCTGTTTTCTAGCTTGTACAATCTATTGATTGTGCAATTTAAGTGCTTCTTCGGTGGTGGCTAGATTCTGTGCACTGGACTGAAGATCAACATCTATTTTTTCTATCTTTTTGGTATACTCCTTAGTGAGTTGATCTAAAGTGCACAATTTCTTGATTAAGGTAACTACTTCTGATTAAATTGGTTCAATTGTATTTATCAATTCAGATAGCTTGACCTTTTTTGGTGCAACTTCTTGGTTTATCTTTTCTGCAAGCTTGAATTCATATTTTTGTTCAAGTCTCTCTTCTATTGTTTTCTCAACATCTGTATTCTGAGATGTTATTGCATCTTTGAGTGTGACCAGTTGATCAATGATTGGAGTTTGTTGATCAATGTTAATGTTTGGTACAATTTCTTGTAGTATATTTCTTGCTACTTCCAGTACCGTTGCCTCTTTTGCAACTCTTTTTCACTTGTCGTGAATGGCCTTTCTCTCACATAACTTTGCATATTTTTTTAGTGTTGTCGGATCCAATGTTCTTAGATCACAGTCTGGAATCTCAATGATTTCATCTAGTGTCATTGGATTCTTATTCTTTCCTTTCTTTCTTTTTGAGATTTGAGGGGATGCAGATGTATGAACTACCATAGCTAGTTCATTTGTTCTCTCTGAGTTTCTTGGGGAAGGCTTTTTTGATGAAGCATCTTGTGTTTTCTACATTGTGGTCACCTGTCAGTTATGTGAAGATGTCTCTTCATTAACTTTGGGTGTTTGTGCAGAAAGTGCTTCTATTTTCTTTTCACTCTCATCCTTCTTTTCTTTTTCTCGTTTCTCTAAAGGCTTATCCCCTGTTTCCATTTGAGTGTTTTCCTTACTTTGATCAGTAGAAGCATTCTTCTAATCATCAGTTGCAGCTTGGTCTGTAGTAGTATCTATTGTTCCTTTGGCTTCTTCATCACCCTTGTCTTTGGGTGTTCTTATCTCTTTCTCATTTGATCCTTCATTGCCCTCTAGTATGTTTAGTGCCTTTATTAGGACAAGCATGTTACTTTGAGTTACTATTTGAGCTTTGTCAAAATTGATGTCCTGCTCGTTGGTTAGTGCCTTGTCAACATTGACATCCTCATCCTTTTGTATATTTTGTGCAGGGTCTTGCACAAGTGGATGCAAGATTGATTTGTCTTGCATTTTCTCATCAGTAATGTCAACTATCTTGTCATTTGATGTCTTCAGGATTTGATGAATTTGTTGATCCTTGAGTGTGATAAATATCACATCATCTTTCTTCTTTGGGTCATTGTTAGAATCATAATGAGTGATATCTATGATATTATCATCCAAACATGTATCTAAGTTCATAGGCTCATCATCACTTGATTGTCCAGAGCAATATGCCGAGGATTTGGATTTTCTGATTCCTCCTCTTTGTGAGGTGTGTTTGTGAGAAGTAATTTCTTCTCAACACTAGTTGACTCTTCTGGTAGATCTAGGAGATGTCTCCATTTGGTCTCTGACATTGAATCCAATTCTATGAATTTTCTCTCTAGTACTTTGTAAGCCCTTATTTTGGCTACAAATTTTCCTGAGTGCTTCTTTAATACTTCTTTTATTTCTTCAAACTTGGATTCAGGTGGCATCAGTCTCACAAGAATTCTTTCTCTTGCTTCTCTTTCTGTCTTCAAGGCATATGACCACTGTTGGTATATCCTTTTACCTAGATTTTTAGGTATTTGATTTATAAATTCAGTAGGGGCATACTTGTTTTTAATCATTGATTTTATGACTACTTTTTGTATCTTATTCTGATCCTCTAGATGCAGTGTATCCCGCTGCCTGATCTTTTTATCAGTCATTATGCCATGGGTAGCAATTGATTTGGCAGCTTCATCTACCATTTGGTTCCTAGAGTTCTTCTTTACTACTTTTGGTTCATCATCTTTTGAGTCGTCTAAGTCATCCTTTGTCCTGACAAACCTTTTTCTTCTTTTTGGTGGTGTGGTTTTGACAGGTTGTTGTCTTATTCTTTTTGCTGGCTGCTTCCTTATATAGGTCCTCACTTGACCTTTCTTAAGTGGTGTGGTATCGGTTGCAGTAGTCTGACTTCTTGTTCTTTGCTTCTTTGCAAGAGGTGGAGATAGATTTGCATCAGATTCAGTAGCCTCTGTATCTGATTTCCTTTCTTCTAGTGCTTTACCTATTTTGTCCTGTGTTAGCACTTTTTCTTGTATCACAACCTTAAAATGACAGTATACTGATTATACTTGAATGATAACTCCTTTTTGACAAGAGAAAGGCTAATTGCTAAGGATTGGATAATATCCTTCTTCATTTTTGAGCTCCACATACTCAGGCAGGTATTACCTAGATAGTTTACTATGTTTCAAGTAAACCTCAAATGGTGGAT
>MU226984.1:1431209-1464075 GCA_018584345.1 Thuja plicata | reverse complement strand
CTTTTATTTTACACACACTTTCACCAATACTCATCTCTACACTGCATATGGGATCTCTTGATGCCTTTAGCATTCTAGATTTTTTCCATAAGGAACAAAATGGTGACCTTATCCATTTTAACATTTTACGCAAATCAAGCACAATATAGCAACTGGCTTCCTGAAATAGTCTCAAAAATTCACTGAAACAAGTAATCAGACCCTGTCATTTGACAATAAGACTCATTCATCCATAACAAGCATGCATGCGAAAGGACTCCTTCAGATTCATTCTCCGACACAAGATATAGCAATGCAAACTTAGCTTCCCAGAAGACTACATAGGTACAACTGCGGAATCACCATAAATCCCCTTATTGACCATTGCAAAATGATTAAAACACATTCGGGATCTTTGCCATGAAGTCAGATAGTACATTGATATGCAATGAACATGATGCCTTGATTTGTTCCTGAAAACATCCCTCAGACATAAAACTATCATTTCCCAAAAATGACCATTTCTTTTCCGCACTACAAACATATTGTCAAAAAATGATTTTAATCGTCGTAATTGATTTTAAAAGGTTGACAAACGGATTAATGGGGGGCTCAAATCCGAACTGGAGGTAGTGTGTCAGCTTTGCAAGACAATGCAAAAAGAAATTC
Organism: Thuja plicata; assembly: GCA_018584345.1. NCBI lineage: Eukaryota > Viridiplantae > Streptophyta > Pinopsida > Cupressales > Cupressaceae > Thuja > Thuja plicata. Next base: position 1,463,427 of record MU226984.1, on the reverse strand, counting down.
GTCAAAAGAATCAACCGGCAAAAAGTTATTCACTGGCAAAGTAGGGCATTTCATAAACTTAACTCTTTTCCGCACTGCAAACTGAACAAACTGCCTCTGAAGCATGAATTCATAGGGTCATCAAAAAGATCTTCCAAAAACTCAACCTCTGGATCCTGAATGAATGTCATATGTGGAACATAACCCCTCAGTGGTCTTTCTCTGAAAAGAAACCTCTGAAATGATACCGATCTGCAAAGATAACACTTTGACACTTCCTGAATTTTAACACAGTGAATATGTAGAAATCGGGTTCGGAATCGGCAAAGAAAAGTGATAAACCAGATTGGTCAAGGCTTGGGAATCTTCAAAGGAGTTCATTCCTAGGTCTATAATGCAAATCCATATTCAATTATGTTTGACCTCGAACTGGGTGCAAATGGGGAAAGGCCAAAGTATGTCATTTAAATCTGGATTCTGCACTTAGTGAAACTTTAATAAATTGGGAACGGAAAGGCTCTGGCAAAGTGGATAAATAGATTGGTAGGAGTCTATAAATCTTCAGGTAGGTACACTCCTATGTTTTCAATACGAGGGACAAGTCAATTATCCAAAATGTTCACCCGGGTATAGACTTTCAAGACCTCAAAATAGGTCACTTAGTAATTCTGAATTTGAAAACACAGGAAATCAGAGTTGATCACTATCAGAATGGTTCTTGAAAACTTATCATCTGATTTCATAAAGATCTATAGACTGGAACATATGGAGTGTGTGACCAATGGAACACAATGCAAAAGGAATTTTCTCAATTGGATGAATTGGTCAAAAGTTATAATGCGTCAAAATGGGCTATTCAGATTTCTAGGCAGGACAAAAATGCAGACAGTTCATGAACAACCAACTTTGGGAAGTATGAAAACTTATCAAATGGATTCGGAATGACCTGAGGTTTAAAACATAAGTTCTCTGATATGCATGCTAAACATTACCAAAGTGACAAACAATGAAACTCAACAGGGTGTAAGATACTCAGAAGCAAAGTAGGCTCCGGACAGCAAATTGACAATTAAGCAACATGCAGATTTAGGTGATCCCCTCAAAATGACTACTCCACAAACACTTCAGAACTAAAATTCAGGAGCTAAGGCCCACTGCATATGACAAATGAAAGGCATTAAAGCCTCCTCCAAATTTGTATCTCATGAAAATCATCCGAGCATCTTTTACAAACACTCCAACTGAGCCTTCTTACACAATTTTTCAAGGGTATTGACTTTGCTCAACTGCAAAATTTAACATGGTCACTCCAAATTTGTTCCAAATTTAGGAGTACCAACATCCTGTTCATCGGTTTCCTCCTTTTGATCTTGCTCTTCTTCTTCAATAACCGATAGAATCTTCTTGAGATTCTTAACCATTTTATCTTTCTTGTTTATAGTCTTCTTGATTTCTATGCCATGTTTTATCTTAGATTTGGCCTCTTCATATGTACCAAACCTTGGTTGCTTCTTATCAATGGGCTCATTGAGTAGTTCCTCAATTGCATTTGTAGCTAGATCAATATTGATCTCATAGTCCAATGGTGATAACCAAGCTGTTCTTGGTACAACTGGTTTGATGTGTGTGAAGTCTGTGTCTGCCATGAAACATATTTCATCTTTGTGTTTTTCAACCAGTTGTTTAGGAATCCTGGTTCTTTCCATCATCTTTTCCTTGAGTTCAAGGAAGTAAGCAGACATTACCAACTCAAAGTTTTTTCCTAGTGACTTAATTAGCTCACTAATCTATTGGGTTACTAGTTTGGTAGAGTCCCATACAAATTTTTTTACTGAAGGAAAGTATTCTTGAAAATAGAAAAATATACACATAATAAGTGATCCAAACTTACATGTGTTTCTCTTTGAAGACCTGATTTTGATCATATTTTCATCAAGTTGTTTTAGTAGGATCTCACATGGATCCATCTAAATTCCCTTTGTTACAATCTTGTATGCTGTGCTTACTGCTGTTGCAGAAATGCTGTTCATTCTGCTAGCCTAAATTTTTTTGTAACCAATAACACATGCACCAAATTTATTCATCGTCAGTGATTGTGTTTACCTTGAGACCTCTGTTGTCTCCTTCTGCATTGGTGAGTTTTTCACTTCTTTCATGGATGGATGTTTGTGTGCCCTAGGCTTGTCGGTTATCGTATAACTAGTGACAACATGAAAAACATCCTTTGTTATTTTCTTGGGTTGGTCTAGCCATAGTTTCTTGTCATGCATTCTGCTCAAGACAATCTTGATCCATTCTGTCTTAAATTCCCTCAGAAAATGTAGGGCATTAGTCAATCCTTTGACCTCCAAGTGTTTGTGTTCTTCTTTCAGATTTCCCTCAGCATCACATAGCTTCTTATAAGCTTCATCCATTTCTAAATCACCTAACTCTGTGATCTTGCAATGAATATAAGACCTAACGTCTTTTATGAGTAAAACCCTAGGCGAGATTTTTGAAAATGCGTTGGCTTCATCGGGTTTTGATGCAATCTCTAGGAAGATATTGTATTTAGGTTCTATACATGTGCTTTTCTTGATTAGTTTCACCACATTATTCTTTTCATTCTTCAACTTAGTAGTTCTTGATGTAGTTGCCATTGTTTTCCAAGTACTCAGGGTTTTCTTGAATTTAGGGCTTTTCTTGACAAAATAGTAACATAAATCTTTCGGTGTCTTTGGTACTTACTTTGATTTGCAACGGTGATGAGGAATCTATTCTCTGTATGTTGAATCGATTTGTAGACACTTCTACTTTTTTTTTGTGAATCGCTTTGATGTCGCTCTTCTTTTCTCTTCAAATTGCGGGTGAAAAATGAAGTTGTCCCATTGACTATTTATAGACTTTTTGACCTAGGTCTTTGCAATAAATTCTCAACAGCTCATCGGGACATGAAGATGGGTTCCATCAGGAGGATATTTCAAATCATCATCGGTGAAGACATGTTGCTTTGGTCAGTAGTTAATCTTTGATTTTACCGACAGATATCGGTATTCTATTACGACCACTTTTTGCTTTCTTACCAATGGTCGTCGGGTTATACTGGCAATTTTCATTTTTACTAGTTGACTGACAATTTCCGGTAAGTGTGAATAACTCATTTATTGTGTTCACCGATGATTTTTGGTAAGTGTTACTGACTTTGTTTCTTTCTTAGATTAGTAACAAGTAGAGTAGTATGCATCTTTGATTCATGCAATTTTTGACAATTTATCAATTTATATAATGGAACTGATGCGAAATATAACTTGGTATAGTGTAGTTCCATACTTGTTCAATTTAAGTGGGGTTGGTGATGTAACCGAATCCATTGGATGGGGTGTCACCATTTGCATTGCTTTGTCCAACTTCATCATTGCTTGAAGCTTTTATCCACATTTTGTCTCTTGCCCTCCGGATATCTTCAATGGTGTTACCATTGGGATATGTGCTTGTTTTTGTCAATCTGTCTTGGAAATCTTTCTTGAGATGACCAACTTTATGACAGTGTAAGCATGCCATTCCGGGGTTTGACCAAACTCTAGATCTTTTTGTCCATGCTCTCATGTAGTTTGCAGCAATGTGACCATATCTTCCACATGCTGTATAGTTTGTCCAAGTGTTGTAATCCCATACATATTGATTACCGATTCTCTTTGGTTGATAAGGAACCTCTTTACCTTTTGGCCTCCATGCTTGCCTTTTCTTTTTCCAGCATTCTTTAGATGTGTACCCATTAATCTTGCATGTAGAATAGTATTTGTCTATGTAGGTTTCCTTGGCTTTTCTATCTTTCTCTTGCATTCATAAGCCTTGTGTCCTTTCTTGTTACATTTATAACAGAATCCTATGAAAAAAGATGTAGATGAAGATTTAGGAGTACCTTTCATTTTACCTCTGCATGTATTTGATGTGTGCCCTTGCTTTCCACAGTGCTTGCATGTTTTCTTCCTTGGTCTTGGATTTTCGTAGACATTCTTTAGATTTGATGATTCTCCATTTTCGGTAAAGCCTCGACCACTATTGTTGATGACTCTTTGTTGTCCTTCAAAAAAGTCATCCATTCTTTTATTGCTTTCTTCAGCCTTTCTGATAATCACATTATGTTGTTGCTGAATTCTAACCTCATCATTTAGTTTTTCATTTTCTTCTCTTAGTTCACCGATAGTCTGTATTCTCTCAATGAGTTCCACATTTATTCTGTTTTCTTCTTGACTCATAAGGATAATCTGATTTGTGAGATCATGGTGATGATCAACATGTCTCTGAATTTCCATTTCCTTTTCCTGTAGCTTTTCTGAAATCTTCCTTCTATCATCAATAGCAAGTGTTCTTTCTATTTCAGCTTGTCTGGCAGAACTTATCACATCAATCATTCTTACCATCTGGGTCTCTTGACCAATTTGTAGCATCTTTATTTTCTCTGTCAGATGTAGGTTGATCTTCTTTAGATTTGTGATGTTCTCTTCTAGTGTATCTGACACATTACTTGCATTTGAGCCTGAAGATTTAAGGAAATTTGGAATCTCTTCTTCATGATAGTCTATTTCATTGTTCCTGGTAGCCATACCTTTTCTTTCATCCAACAGCTCTCTCATTTTGATTCTCGCTTCTTTATACTACTCATGGAACATCTGTATCTCAAGATTTTTGTTCTCAATATTCTTATCAAGTTTGTACTTCTCCATTGTATGATATTTTCTCTTAAGCCTTTAAGCTTTTCAAGAAGATACTTAGCTCTGATACGAATTGTTGGACTTAATGGGAAGTAGTATTGAGAGGGGAGGGGTGAATCAGTACCTCTAAAACTTTTAACACTTTACTAAATTCATCATTAATGATCATTCAATTCTGAATTATTGACCATTACTGTTATTCTTTCTTATGCATATATTGTTTGTTAACAATCTTTAATAGTTTTCAATCATTCATAGAAACATTCATGAAATTGACAAACACATAACACAAGATATGGTATCGCAGAAAACTCCTGTTAGGAAGTAAAAGCTGCGGTGGGGATGACACCCACAAAACTTCACTATGTGTAGAATGGAAGGGAACCGGTTAAGGCTTACAATTTGATCACTTCTGATGATCTACCTTGTTAAGAGTATTGAGGTGGAGACCTCTTAAGATCTACTCTGTTAAGAGCTTTAGCAACACTAATTTAAGTGTGCACTTAGTTATGAGATTTACAATAGGACGGTTAAGTCCACCTTTCTTGAAAGGATTTCATTACTGTACTACACTTGTTAGAATGAGTAAAAATGTTTGACCTGGCTATATGCAATCTACTATTGCTGATTTATAGAAACATTCAAACCTTTACAATAATAATATCATCTTAAGTGATTGATGAATACCTTTTCTTTGCTTGTCGATAGCCTCTGTTCTGTTTTTGAAAACTAATTTGAATCGATTTTTGTTCTACTACATGAATTCTCTGATCTGGTCTTTTTCTATTGTTCTCTGTGGCTACTATTCCAACTTATTCTTCTCAATGGATTGAGCACCTATTTATACAAGTACTTTGACCTATCTTGGAATTCACGATTTACAATGTTAACTCTCAGATCTAAGGTTTACAACTTGACCTTGATCTTTAGTTTTCATGTTTTAAAACAATAAAGATTACATTTCTTCCTTCGCACATAATGGATTTAAAGAAAATCAAGAAGTTACAAATACAACTTCAGTGATTTATCTAACGTGGAAAGTCAGATCCACTTTTTGCGGGATGTAACTGACTGTCGGTTCTTGGTTGTCAGTTTGAACTTGCAATCTGTTGGTGTTCCTTGAATGAACTGATCATCGGGTTACCTATATCTGTCAGGTACCTCTCTTTTTTGTACTGTCAGGTAGCACTATTGTTACTTGTCAGGTATCATTTACCTTTTTTTCATCGGGTAACACTTAACAGTGTTCGTCGGGTAACATTGGCATCGCATAGTGCTGTACCCTGTCTATCGGTGTAGGGTAAACCGATGGTGCAGATCATGTTTTTCTCTAAGTATACTAATGGAAAAATATAAAGCCTTCACTAATTTCCCACTTTAGTGGGGGTTTGGTATCATTTGAAATGGTACTTCATTGACATAGTTGTTGTCTTTTTTGGCATTCTTTTCACTGGTTGAGGAGTTGACATCTTTATATCATGTATGAAAATGCAATTTTTAGCAACATGTTATTGAAAACGAGAGATTATTCTAATCCACCAATCTAATTATGATCTAAATTAAAAATTAAGACTAGAAAACTACCAAAACTACAAAACATTATATAAAAAATTAGGTATTCTTGGAGAAGTCATAACTTCTTGCCCCTAGCTCGTAATTGCAAACCATTTACTTTGCTAGAAAGGTCTCCAAAAGTTATAGATTTAGTCCCTGAAGGAAAAAGTTGAAGGTGGATTCAAGGCCCCAAAACACCCTGAAGACTCCTAAAAATGTGAAGAACTAAAACATAGAAAAAACCCCAGAAAAAAGACGCTTCAAAATCTGAGACTTTCGAGCTCACTGGACCTTTCAGACTTTCAGACCTTTGCAGTGTGAAAGGATCCCAAACTGCGAAAGTATGAAAACCAAAAATGGTGGCTGACGATAACAAAATCAGAGTTTCAGAGTGTTGCAACACTTTGGAGTTCTGGAGGAAGAAAATTTGATGACCTCGAAGGTGCGAGGATTGGGCAAGCCTGGGCCATTTGTGAGGTGTTCTTTTCGAAGTTTTAGACTCCAAAAGTCCAAAAAAACAAAACTCATGCCTAATTAAATTTGAAGGATGCAAGAGGCATTAGGCCTTTGGGCTTCTAGGGTTAGGGAGGTCCTAGTAACCCCGCAACCCTAAAAGTTTTAAAAGGGAAAAAAGGACTTAGGTCCAAAGTGGACTTCAACAAACAAAAACTAACACAAATTTAACCCTAAAGCTGACCTCAGAAGGAAAAGTTCAAAAGGTGAAGAAGGAAGACCTTAAGGGAAACCAAAACTGACATCCAACTATCAGGAGCACACCGGGGGCCCACAATCTGACTCACTGGGTACCTAGCCAGGTTTACCCTAAGGACTCCAATCAACCAAAAAAGGATGAAAGACCCAAAAAAAGGGGGTCCCCATTAGGCCAAGTGGCTAAAGTGGGGTGTGTGTAGTGAAACCACAAAAAATAGACTAGACAAAAAGAGAAATGTTCGAGGTATTTCTTTATTAGCAAATAACTTTTGGAAACTCGTCTTGCAATAAATTGAACCCAAGTACCACTCATGGAAATATTCTTTTGCCAACTTTCAAAATTGAAGTCTTCTGTTGTTTCTTCCTGTGTGTGCACTTGTGTATTCATTCCTTTGACATTTTGAAAAATATAACTTAAATGAATATAAGTCAAAACCAACCTTCACAATGTTGACAAGGGCTTCCCGAGAAGAATTCTACTACTAGTTAGGCATCCATAGCCCCGAAAAAGGTTCCCTCAAGTCTCAATCTAACCTTTCTCTACTGCCAGTTAGGCATCCATAACCCCAATAGAGATTGTGAGAGTCACCCTTCTCTGTCTTTTGACGATATTTGACGAAAAGAAACAAGAAACAAAACTAACTACTAAAACACAAAGAAAAAAAACTGACACCTACCTATTCAAAAATAAAGATAAATTATATACAAAAGACTTAGAAGAAAAAGAATATGAGTTATTGGTTAATTGATTTTCCTCTCCATGCAGTAGCAATAATGCGCCTTGTATAGTTCTAAGGAATGCAAACTCATCTTTGTACTTAGAGAAATAAAATTTAGACAAGTTTTGCTCAAATTATGGGTACAAATTATACAAAATCAGAAGTTTTGGCAACTCTCCATGATCATGGTTAATCCACAAACAAGTTTTTTCACCCTTGACATCATTAGGACTAACCAATCCAACCATGCACATGTCCTTTGAATTGTAAGAATCATTAGTATCATCAATCGTATCATTGTCTCCCTCAAGCCTTAAAGAAATATGCTCAAAATCACCCTTATCTTCTAAAGAAATCTCCCAAGCTAGCATGAAGTCAGGACAACTTACTTCTAGATGTAGATCAAATGGATGCACTCTACATGAAATCGCTACTGCAAGGTGTGATATATGCATGGAATACCCATGAATGGACATTTCTTTGCTCAAACATGATACCAGATCAAGCACTTTATCTACCTGTAAAGATAGAGAGTCATCTTGTTTGTCGATTGGTAAGTCCCTCGTTCTACATTGTTGGCCATGTGTGAGTGTTGCAAACCCTAGGACAACCCTTTGATCATCCTTTTGAAGCTCTTGTATCTCCCCCATTTTATTTTCATCATGATTATCATTCAAACAATAAAGGGCATCACCACTCATGATTTCATGAGAATAGACTTCTTCTTTTTCACTTATCATGATAATGTCTATGAATGTGTCTATCAGTGATTTTTTTAGTGGCTAATATTCGCCAATTGGCTAATTTTTGAAATTTGAGAATCCAAATTTGGCTAATAATTTAAGATTTAAGGCAACCTAAATCGCCAAATTTTTACAAAATTTTATTTTAGAAATATTTAAATCGCCAAATAATTTATTTTATTAAAAATTTAAACTCAAAGATTCACCTGATATTTGATACATGGTTAGATTCAATTCGCCTAAATTTTATCAATTATTATAGAAATCTAAATTAATTCACCAATAATATATCATAACTATTAGTTATAGTAGGGTTTTGTCACCAATATTAGTTGTCATTCTTGATTTAAAACATAATCTAGTAATCTTCATTATATTCCATGAGGCAAAAATATTACTATCTTATTTGTAACTCTTATGGGGGCTAAGATTTCCTTTGGATTGTTGATAAATCAATGACATTGAAGAAATTTTGGGTTCTATTATAATAATAAAAATAATGATACATTTATCTCATACAATACAATGAGGATTATTTGATTATATTTTAAATAAATGGTAGCAACTAGATACTATAGAGTTCCCTTAAACTCATCAAATACTTTCATAGTTAGCCTAGTAATTTTCTATAAGAACTCTTTTTTCTTTAAATATAATTATTTTCAATGGTCATTAATGAAATTTTTGTTATTGTTTGAGATTAGCCAATATTTTCTACAAAAAAATTATGATTAAAAAATAATTGCCAATACAAATAATTTGGTTTCCCAAAAAAATGAGAGCTTCGCCAATAGGAATTAATTTTTTTAAAAAGAAAATGAAAGATTCGCCAAGATTTCATATCTTTTTCTAGAGGGGGGTTTCTTAAAGTTATCCCTGGTGTCTATAATTTCATTCTCTACATCATTTTGAATTATCTCACCATCATTATTTTTAATGTTGTCCACTTTAACTTCCTCATCAAGCAAGCAAATATCTTCCAGAGTCTCATGGGTTTGATCACACTAATATTCTTCCTTCCGTGATTGACTATCCCAATTATCCACTATAGGAATTAATATGTCTTCAATAGTCATCTTTCCTTTCAAATAGAAGTCCATCTTCCCAAGGAAAACATGGAAATCCACCTCACAATGTTGGTTAGTGAGGTGTATCCTACATCCATCCATCCATGCAAAATCTGATAATGACATTGGAATACCCAATTCTTGCAACCTCTCATTCAGTCTATTTTGCTCAAGTGGAATATCCACCCAACATAGATTATGAGTATCCGCATCTTCATCATTTGAACCTTTCTCAATCTCAAAAGAGTCATCCAAATTTCCTTGTGAATATGTCAAATATTTCTCACTTGCTGATTGTTTGTGACAATGATTCTGGGGAAGCATTGAATATGTCTCATCTTCTTGGATTTTTCCATCATTTCTTGATACATGATGATTGGTTTTTGCAGAAAAATCATTGGGTGACTTGAGTTCTTGATTAGTGTAAAATTTTAGACCCATTTCATCTTCATTGTCGCAGGACTTATCATTCTCATATGACTGACCAACAAGCTCTCCATTTGAAGAATCATAATGGATTAATGCATTAAGTGTTGGAGTATGACAAGAATATGACAATATAGTTAGAGGACTATCATTGGGAGATGAAATTCTTGCATCCAAGGTTTTAGCATGGGAATTTTGATTCCAACTCTGATCTTGAAAATGATTGATCTGATTCTTGCTATCGGTTGATTGTGTATTTTGGAGATCAAGTGGGCGATAATTGGTCACATGAGATGATTGTAGTTGATTTGATGTGTTTATTGGATTGACATTGGGTTGGAATGATTGGCAACATTTAATAAATTGCATATTGAAGCTTCCATCTAGACTATTCGTACCATTTGTAACATCGCATCCACATTGTGCCAAGAAAAGAGCCTTGCTGAATGCATCATGTAAGGTAGTAATCTTACTCAAAGATCTAATTGTGCTTGCAAATGAGACATCCAAACACCATAAATAACGTTCTTTTAACCTCAAATCATGCACCATTCTTTTTGAATCTTGGAGCCTTTGATACATGTGAAGGAATTGATGATTAAATTGGGCAACAGACTCTTGAGGCATCCTTCTTACAGAAGAAAAATAGAATACAAAATATTGCGCACTCACATTGAAATCAAATTGCATTAAGAATAAATCCTTTAATTCAACCCATGAGAAAATAGAATTGGATGAAAGACTCTCGTACCATTGGAGTGCTACACCTTTAAATGTCTTTACAAATATATTGCAAACAACATCTTCATGTTCGATTTTAAGAAAAAGAATTTGATCCTTGCAAATCCTCACATGGGTTGCAGAATTTTGTCCATTATTGGGGAAGAACAAGGGAATCCTATTGTGTGCATGTAAAGGAATATGATGGAAACCTCCTGGTATACACAAAGGACTACTGATAGAAGCTAGATCTCGTCAAGATCCAACCCATTCAAGTGTCCATGTAAGCATGAAATCTTTTGATTTGTCCCTCCTTCTAGAGCCACTTCTATTGGCATGATGATGGAGGGTTTGCATGACACCAATTATCTGATTTTGTAAGTTCTAATATTGGTTTATGGCTGCGAGGATAGTCAGGACAATGATGTGTGATTTCTATCGGAGCAGATTTTGTGGCTCAGTGTGATGGTGAGAGGGGTTCTCTCTTGAATTTTCTTTTTCGCTGGGAGCTCTGCGGTGATGAGTGAGATCAAGGAACTCACCTCTTTTTAGAGATGATCCAAGCACTCGCTTGAACTGTTCTGGAGAGAAAGATCCACTAGCTTTCAGAGTTTAGGCCCTCCTTCTAGTGCCACTTGTGTTGAACATTGTTTTTACACAAGTCAACGGCTAGGATCTCGAGATTCAATTTCCTCTCTTGAAAGAATAATGAAGTTATTACCAAGGTTCTCCATGGTCATGGTACAACCTTCTTGGTGGATAAAAGTACAAACCCGTGTCACACTTTTATAAAGGAAAAGGACCACAACATGCAAACTATTCAACTTTAATTACATAAAAAGTGGCATTTGTATTTATAATTTGAGGATGATGTAAACTGATGAAATGTGTAAAAATGCATGAAGTTTATGGCTATAATTTTTTAAATTTTTTTTGGACAAGAATTGACATAGTTTTTTAATTTTTGAAGTCCATTTTTCAATTGCTGAAAATCTAGGGTCTAGTTCCCACCAAACAAGTATATGCAAATTATCTATTTTTCCTCTAATTTCAAAATATGTTATATATAAAATGTATAGCTAGTGCAGAAAAGAAGAAAGATTGGTTTTCAATTTATATTTTCTCTGTTATAACTGCTCAAATTTGAACTTTCTGAAATTGATAGTTTTCATCTCCCACCAAATTTCCCCAATCAAATCTACACTATTCAGAAAAAAAATTACATATTCTTGAAGAGGACTCTCTCCTCTAGTGTTAAATATAAATTTTAAATTTTTTTGATATGATTTACTATTTTTTTACTCATTTGAAGCAACATCTTCTCGAATGTTAAAATACCTACTTGTATTTTGAAATTATAATATATTAGATCTAATCAAAATACTATAAACTTTATATGACAATAACCTCGACTCTAAGCTCTACAAAAGGGTATTTTATATTTTTTTTTAAAATATCATTAAAAAGAGTAGGGCTTATTGAAACATCAATTTTCTGAAATAATTTTGTTTATTTGGTAATTGGTATAAAACATGCATTTAATAGACATTTCCAATTGGAAAAGTTTAACCACTTATCTAGCTTAGCTAGAATGAATCTAGCTAGACCATATGTTTGACAAAAATTAATTTTTATTTAGAAACACTCAAATTTAGCTATGCTGATAAATGGTCTTGAAATGTGACACAACTTTGTGCTTTTACCCTGGTTACTCAGGTGAAGATAAATGTGAATGTTCATGAGGAGGCCTTTGCTGGTACGTTCAAGACATCAAACTGCAAAACAACTTTAGTACTTTTTTGGTTTTTTTGATTAATCAAAGATTCATTTTTTAATTAAGGATGAAACTCTATGTTTTTAAAGATGACTAATTTCAAATTTATGATAGAATTAAATGAGTAAGGTAACAATAAATGAAATAACTTGCTGAAAATGAAATACTAACAGACATAAACCATTTTTTGATCTTCCCTTGCGAATGAATGATGAAGAGATTTGGAATGAACCCACGAAGTATAAATTAGGCGATGTCACAATTCTATACTCGATGGATGCAATTGTTTGGAGAGAAAATATATTCACTCATGCAAGATTTTCAAAACCTATCAAATCGCGAAGCCACCAATATGCGCGCGCACACATGAGACAGATTTATCGTTAAGCCCAATAGATGATCTCTTCCATGCATTCATCACAACAAGGTAGATAGATAACAACAAACTCTAATTAAAAGAAACACATATTCAAAACACAATAAAACAATTGGCTCTTTGAAATAATGAATAAGCATGCACACATTTATCGATTTCACATAGATAGCAGAAAATATCACACCATGAGTGAAGCACCAACTATAGATATTTATTGCATCAAGAATCTAACCCTATTACATTTCTTTTGATTACAATATATAGATTTCTAATCTGCACACTCTGAATGTCGAAACTAGGGCATCAGAGGCTCTAAAAACAATGAAAACAAACTAAAACTAAAGCTTGTTGCAAGAAACTATTTCTAAACTAATACTAAACTACTTGCATGGATCCTTGATCCACTTACAATCAACTTGCCCATGAAAATAATGTCAAACTCGTTAAGAAAGAAGAAAGAGAGGAGCTAGAGTTCCCTTGTTTGTAACTAGAGTCTTCTTCTTGATCTCTGAGTTCTCCCTTGGAATCTTCATCTGGGGTTCTCTTCGAGGTGGGAACTGATAGAATACCCTTAATCATTGCAAAATGAAATCTAGTTATGCATCCATCTGATCGGAAGCTCTATTTTCATGCAAAAAAGTCATCACGCTAGAATGACAAAATTCAGACCCCGACCTCTGCCCCAAAATTTTCCAAGTGCAAATTTGACTAAGTGTGGAACCAAAAGTTGGGACCCCCAAAAATTTAGACTTTCGGAGGCTGAAAGGCTGAAAAACCAAAATTGAAAAATGGCAAAGTATAAAAAAATGACACCTTAAAAAAAATGGCAAGTGTCAAAATCTCCATTTTGCAAAATTTGAGTAAGTCTAGAAATGAATTTTTTCGAGATTTCAGGATTTTGGGGTTTCAGGATTTTAGGGTTTCAGGATTTCGGGGTTTTGGGATTTCAAGATTTTGGGGTTTCAGGATTTTGGGGTTTTGAGATTTTGGGATTTCAATATTTTGGGGTTTCGATATTTTGGGATTTTGGGGTTGTGGACATCTCCGAAAATCTAAAAATATCATGATTGAAAAAATGGCCAAGTCCAAAAAATGACTGAAGTCCACAAAAATGACTAAGTATCAAAATGACACTTAGTTTTCTAGAAGCATGTTTGGGTGAGATTTGTGGAATCTCTCTGCAACTTCTTGGACTTCATCAAAACTAAGCAACTTCATAAATTCAGCTTCCTTTGTTGCCTTTCATGATTTTCTTCATATTTTCTCTAAATTCGAACATTTGCTGCAAATCTTTCTCTATGTTCACATACATAAATCATTCCTTTGAGGTGTTTGAATTATGTTTCCTATGGAATTGAGTCATGACCTATGTCTGTGTCGATGATCTCACTGTGCAAATTGCCCACCTTAGTGAGGGTGTGGTATCCTTTGAAATGGTACTTCATTGACAAAGCTGTTGTCTTTTCTGGCATTATTTTCACTGGTTGAGGAGTTGACATCTTTGTATCCTGTATGAAAATGCAATTGTTAGCAAAATGTTATTGAAAACAAGAAACTACTCTAATCTACCACTCTATTTATGATCCAAATTACAAATTCAGACTAGAAAACTACCAAAACTACAAAACATTATATACAAAATTAGGTCTACTTGGAGAAGTCATAACTTCTTTCCCCTAGCTCTTAATTGCGAACCCTTTACTTTGCTAGAAAGGTCTCCAATAGTTCTAGATTCAGTCCCTAAAGGAAAAAGCTGAAGGCAGATTCAAGGCCCCAAAATGCCCTGAAGACTCCTGAAAATGCAAAGTACTAAAACATAGAATAAAACCTTGAAAAAAAGACCCTTCAAAATCTAAGACTTTCGAGCTCACTGGACCTTTTGGACTTTTGGACCTTTGCATTCTGAAAGATCCCAGACTGTGAAATTCTAAAAACCCAAAGTTGTGGCTGGTGACAAAAAAATTGGAGTTTAAGAGCGTTGCAACACTTTCAGAGTTCCAGAGGTCAAAACTCTGATGACCCTGAAGGTGCGAGGACTGAGCAAGACTGAGCCATTTGTGAGGTGTTCTTTTCAGAGTTTCAAACTCTGAAAGTCCGAAAATAAAAAAATCATGCCTAAATCAATTTGAAGGATGCAAGAGGCATCAGGCATTTAGGCTTTTAGAGTTGTGGAGGTCCTAGTAACCCCACAACTCTGAAATTCCAAAAAGGGCAAAAATGACTTAGGTCCAAAGTGGACTTCAACAAACAAAAACTAACAAAAATTGAACCCTAAAGCTGACCTTAGGAGGAAAAGGACAAAAGGTGAAGAAGGAAGACCTAAAGGGAAATGAAAACTTGTATCCAGCTATCAAGAGCACATCGGGGGCCCAAAGTCTAACTCACCGGGTACATGGCCAGGTTTACCCTAAGGAATACAATCCACCAAAAAAGACTGAAAGACCCAAAGAAAGTGGGTCTCCATTAGGCCAAGTGGCTAAAATGGGGCGTGTGTTGTGGAACCACAAAAAATAGCCCAGAAAAAAAGATAAATGACCGAGACATTTCTTTATCAGCAAATAACTTCTAGAAACTCATCTTGCATTAAACCAAACCCAATTACCAACTCATGGAAATATTCTAGAAACTCATCTTGCATTAAACCGAACCCAATTACCAACTCATGGAAATATTCTTTTGCCAACTCTAAAAATTGAAGTCTTCTATTGTTTCTTCCTGTGTTGGCACTTGTGTTTTCATTCTTTGGAAATTTTGATGAAGATAACTTAAATGACTATCAGTCAAAACCAACCTTCACAATGTTGACAAGGGCTTCCTGGGAAGATCTTTGCTGCCAGTCAGACGTCCATAGCACCAAAAAATGTTCCCCCAAGTCCCAATCTAACCTTTCTCTATTTCCAGTCAGGCATCCATAGCCCCAATAGAGATTTCTAGAGTCACCCTTCTCTGCCTTCTGATGATATTTGAAGTAGATGTATTTGGAGGATTATCTCTTTGGAATTATTTCTTCTTTCTTGATTTGTGACCGATTCAGGCCACTTGTGCTTTGAGTATGCTACTTCTTGAATGCCTTCATTTTATTTCTTTTGATAAACCTAGGTAGCACTTAGACTGTTCTACCTTGGTATACGATTTTGATCATCGTGGTGAACATTGCTTTGAATGATTCATTTTTCTCTCACATTCTTCTCCTTTTTATCTTCTCTTTCTGTACTCCCATTTTTTTAGTTAGGTTGTAGATGGAGAAGGGTTCTGGGACTGGTGGGTACCTACGTCAAAATGCTACTACTTTCTCTAACTAACAATCACCCAAGAAACCAATGTTTCCAATGTCGTATTTTAATATGTCTCTTGATTTAGGATAATCAATGTTGAACATCACCTTGGTTTCCAAGAAAAGGTATCGCCATTTCTGATCTCTGTGTAGAACTTCTTGCAAGATACATCTCTTTGGAAATTTTGACTAAGAAATACCTTTGCCTCTCATCAAAGACCAGTTGGGATGGACCACTTTTTGGTAATAGCCCTGACAAAACTTACTTACCCAAGGACTGCCAAACAAAAGGAAGAAAAAACAACCAAGCAAAAAGGAACAAAGAAAGACACGCTGACGAAAAGAAACAAGAAACAAAACTAAGTACTAAAACACAAAGAAAAAAAATGACACCTACCTATTAAAAAATGAAGATAAATTACATACAAAAGACTTAGAACAAAAAGCATATGAGTTACTGGTTAATTGATTTTCCTCTCCATGCAGTAGCAATAACGCACCTTGTATAGTTCTAAGGAATGCAAACTCATCTTTGTACTCATAAAAATAAGATTTAGACAAGATTTGTTCAAATTCTGGGTATAAATTATACAAAATCAGATATTATGGCAACTCTCCATGATCATGGTTAATCCACAAACAAGTTTTTTCACCCTTGACATCATATTTAAATAGGAAATTATCAAACTGTAAGGGATAATAGAAAGATATCACCTGATTTAGTGAGTTCCCAACTATGGGAGTATACTCACACAACCTACTTGCTTCTTCTGGAGGTCTTAACTCATGGTACACAACTCCATCCTCATTTAGTACATGCACACCATAAGAAAACATAGGCATTGGTGATGTATGATACCTATCATTACAACAAAATTCAAAAGGAAAAGCATCAAGACTGTGATCCTTTCTATAATCATCATTAGTCCTAAATAATAAATCATCACATTTGATCTCATTAGGACTAACCAATCCAACCATGCACATGTCCTTTGAATTGTAAGAATCATTAGTATCATCAATCAAATTATTGTCTCCCTCAAGCCTTAAAGAAACATTCTCAAAATTGCCCTTACCTTCTAAAGTAATCTCCCAAGCTAGCATGAAGTCGGGACAACTTACTTCTGGATATAGATAAAATGGATGCACTCTACATGAACTGGCTACTGCAAGGTCTGATATATGCATTAAATTCCCATTAATGGACATTTCTTTGCTCAAACATGATACCAAATCAATCACTTTATCTACCTCATCCAATGATAGAGATAGAGAGTCATCTTGTTTGTCAATTGGTAAATCCCTTGTTGCACATTGTTGGCCATGTGTGAGTGTTGCAAACCCTAGGACAACCCTTTGATAATCCTTTTGAAGCTCTTGTATCTTCCCCATTTGATTTTCACCATGATTATCATTCAAACAATAAAGGGCATCACCAGTCATGATTTCATGAGAATAGACTTCTTTTTCACTTATCATGAAAATGTCTATGAATGTGTCTATAATTTCATTCTCTGCATTATTTTGAATTGTATCACCATCATTATTTTGCATGATGACAACTTTAACTTCCTCATCAAGCAAGCAAATATCTTCTAGAGTCTCATGGGTTTGATCACACTCATCTTCCCTTCCTTGATTGATTATCCCAATTATCCACTATATGAATTAATACGTCTTCTATAGTCATCTTTCCTTTCAAATAGAAGTCCATCTTCCCAATGAAAACATGGAAATCCACCTCACAATGTTGGTTAGTGAGGTGTATCCTACATCCATCCATCCATGCAAAATCTAATAATGACAATGGAATACCCAATTCTTGCAACCTCTCATTTAGTCTATTTTGCTTAAGTGAAATATCCACCCAACATAGATTATGAGTATCCGCATCTTCATCATTTGAACCTTTATCAATCTCAAAAGAGTCATCAAAATTGACTTGGAAATATGTCAAATATTTCTCACTTGCTGATTGTTCATGACAATAATTCTGGGGCAGCATTGAATATGTCTCATCTTCTTGGATTTTCCTATCATTTCTTGATATTTGATGATTGATTTTTGCGGAAAAATCATTGGGTAACTTGAGTTCTTGATTTTTGTAAAATTTTAGACCCATTTCATCTTCATTGTTGCACCACTTATCATTCTCATATGACTGGCCAACAAGCTCTCCATTTGAAGAATCATCATGGATTGACGCATTAAGTGTTGGAGTATGACAAGAATATGACAATATAGTCAAAGGACCATCATTGGGAGCTGAAATGATTGCATCCATGGTTTTAGCATGGGAATTTTGACTCCAACTCTGATCTTGAAAATGATTGATCTGATTCATGCTATTGGTTGATTGTGTATTATTGAGATCAAGTGGGATGTAATTGGTCACACGAGATGATTGCAGTTGATTTGATGTGTTGAGTAGATTGACATAGGGCTGAAATGATTGGCAACATTTAATCAATTTCATATTGAAGCTTGCATCTAGACCATTCATACCATTTGTAACATCACATCCACATTGTGCCAAGTAAAGAGCTTTGCTGAATGTATCATGTAAGGCAGTAATCTCACCCAAAGATCTAATTGTGCTTGCAAATGAGACATCCAAACACCATAAATAATGTTCTTTTAACCTCAAATCATGCACCATTATTTTTGAATCTTGGAGCCTTTGATACATGAGAAGGAATTTCTTATTAAATTGGGCAATAGACTCTTGAGGGGTCCTTCTTATAGAAGTAAAATAGAATACAAAATCTTGCGCACTCACATTGAGAGAAAATTGAATTAAGAATAAATCCTTTAATTCAACCCATGAGAAAATAGAATTGGATGAAAGACTCTTGTACCATTGGAGTACTACACCTTTAAATGTCTTTATAAATACGTTGAAAACAACATCTTCATGTTTGATTTTAGGAAAAAAATTAGATCCTTGTAAATCCTCACAGGGTTTGCAACATTTTGTCCATTATTGGGGAAGAAAAAGGGAAGCCTATTGTGTGTGTAAAGGAATATGATGGAAACCTCTTGGTATACACAAATGACTACCCATTGAAGCTAGATCACGTCAAGATCCAATCCATTCAAGTGTGCATGTAAGCACGAAATATTTCAATTTGGCCCTCCTTCTTGAGCCACTTCTGTTGGCGTGATAATGGAGGGTTTGCATGCCACCAATTCCCTGATTTTGTAAGTTTTGATTTTTGTTTATGGCTGCGAGGATAGTTGGGACATCGATGTGTAATTTCTGTCTGAGCAGATTCTATGGCTCAGTGTGATGGTGAGAGGGGTTCTCTCTTGACTTTTCTTTGTCACTGTGAGCTTTGTGGTGATGAGTGAGTTTGAGGAACTTGCCTCTTTTTGGAGATGATCTGAGAACTTGCTCAAACCATTATGGAGAGAAAGATCCACCAGTTTTTTAGTATTTAGGCCCTCCTTCTAGGGCCACTTTTGTTGATCATTATTTTTACACAAGTCAATGGCTAGGATCTCGAGATTCGATTTCCTCTCTTGAAAGAATAATGAAGTTATTCCCAAGGCTCTCTGGGGTGATGGTACAACCTGTTTGGTTACTCAATTGAAGATAAATGTGAATGTTCATGAGGATGCCTTTGTTGGTACGTTTAAGACATCAAACTGCAAAACAAATTTAGTACTTTTTTGGTTTTTTTGGATTAATCAAAGATTCATTTTTTAACTAAAGATGAAATTCTATGTTTTTAAAGATGATTACTTTCAAATTTATGATAGAATTTAAATGAGTAAGGTAACAAGAAATGAAATAACTTTCTGAAAATGAAATCCTAATGGACATAAACTGTTTGTCAATCTTCCCTTGCGAATTGAATGATGAAGAGATTTAGAACAAACCCATGAAGTATAAATCAGGAAATGCCACAATTCTATAGTCGATGGATGCAATTGTTTGGAGAGAAAATATATTCACTCGTGCAAGATTTTCAAAACCTATCAAATCATGAAGCCACAAAGATGCGCGCACACATGAGATGGATTTATTGTTAAGCCCAATAGATGATCTCTTCCATGCATTCGTCACAACAAGGAAAATAGATAATAACAAACTCCAATTAATAGAACCACAGATTTGAAACACAATAAAGCAATTGGCTCTTTGAAATAATGAATAAGCATGCACCCATTCATTGATTTCACATAGATATCAGAAAATATCACACCATGAATGAAGCACCAATTGTAGATCTTTATTTCATCAAGAATTTGAACCTATTACATTGCTTTTGATTACAATTTATTGAGTTCTGATCTACAAACTCTGAACATCAAAACTAGGGCATCAGAGGCTCTAAAAACAATGAAAACATACTAAAACTAAAGCTTGCTACAAGAAACTATTGCTAAACTGATACTAAACTACTTGCATGGATCCTTGATCCGCTTACAATCAACTTTCCCATGAAAATAAGGTCAAACTCATTAAGAAAGAAGAAAGAGAGGAGTTGGAGTTCCCTTGTTTGTAACTGGAGTCTTCTTCTTGATCTGTGAGTTCTCCCTTGGAATCTTCATTTGGGGTTCTCTTCGAGGTGGGAATTGATAGAAGACACTTAATCATTACAAAAAGAACTCCAGCTATGCATCCATCTGATTAGAAGTTATATTTTCATGCAAAAAAGTGATCACGCTGGAATGACCCAGAATTTGGACGGTGACCTCTACCCCAAAATTTTCCAAGTGCAAATTTGACTAAGTGTGGAATCAAAATTTGGGACCCCTGAAATTTTGGATTTTCAGAGGCCGAAAGGCCGAAAAAAAAACTTAAAAAAATGGCTAAGTATACAAAAAAAATGACCCCTTCAAAAAAATGCTAAGTGTCAAAATATCCATTTTGCAAAATTTGACTATGTCTAGAATGATTTTTTTTGGGATTTCAGGATTTCAAGGTTTCGAGATTTTGGCATTTCAGGATTTTGACATTTCAGTATCTCAGGATTTTTGGGTTTCAGGATTTTTTGGTTTCAAGATTTCGGGGTTGTGGACATCTCCGAAAATCTGAAAATTGTTGGAAATATTGCTACAATGTAGACAATTATTATTTTTTCATTGGTGTCAAACCTTAACTGGTGAGACTATTGCTATGTGTTTGAGTACCTTATCCATTGATTGATGAAGATTTGAAAAGAATGGGATAAAAAGAAGACCAAGGAAATGGTTGATTTATAAGTATACACAAGGGTACTTGATCATTTGGAACTTTGGCAAAGTGATACATTGTTTATCTATCACTGACAGTTCATTGGAAGGTCGATGCCGAGCAAAGCAAATTCGATGCCAAGCAAAGTGAAAGGTGATGCCGAGCAAAGAAAAGATGATGCCGAGTGCCAGTGAAATGCCAAGAGGAACAAAGAAAAGCCGAGCAACAATATTTTATTAAATGATGAGATTTGAGATCTATGGCCGACATAGTTGATTTTATTGAGATGTGTGTTAATTAAGATTGGTCCACATTAATTTAAAGCATAGGAAACTGTTATTAGCACATGGATTCAATGTTTAATTAAGGACTGCATTGGAGATGTAAATTAAATGTAATAATAGGAAGATCTGTTGGATTTGACCTAACCTAAGATCTATGATCTTGATTAAGAGGCAAAAGATTTATCTGACCTAGATGAAGAGGTATATGATAACCTGATGTGGTTATTGTTATGTAATCCAAGAGAAGGAGCAGTGGAATGCAAAGTATTGCATGGTTAATTGACTGATTGTTAAAGACCTAGCAGAGAAGGCTAAGAAGAGAGACATAGAGATTGCTTGATGGATTTCCAAGTAGATCTAAAGTTTGAGATGAGAATGGAGGCCACTCAGTGAATTAACATAAAAGCTGAAAACTGGATCTGAATTTGCAAAGTAAGTTGTATGTATCAGATCACACCTACTGATTAATTTTTAACCATTGTAATAGTTCAAATACTTTAACAAGGTTGACCTAAAAGTCATTGTATAAACCATTTGACAAGGTGACATTCAGATTGGAATATTTTAAAATCTCTAACAAGGACACTCCTGACAGGGTGATTAAATCCTTTAACCAGGTCACATTTGATAGTGTGTTTTGTAACCTTTAACAGGGTAGGCTCCTCACAGAGCATCACTTCAAAAGAGTAAAATTTTGGTAGCATGTTAGTGGTGCTTTTTCCCATATTGGGTTTCCACGTTAAATCATGGTGTCAAAATGTGTGAAAGTTATTTTTGTGTTTACTGTTAAGTTTCTGCAAGATTATTTCATTAGCACAGTAAACTGCACACTTTTATTGTTTATTACTGCCGAGCAGATCTGAGTTGTTGAAGTTGTTTTATAGTTTTATATGGGCACATCTGGACTTGAGGATAAATTATTCACCCCCCTTAGATTTTTGGAGGCCGAAAGGCCGAAAAACCAAACTTAAAAAAAATGGTTAAGTATAAAAAAAATGACCCCTTCAAAAAAATGCTAAGTGTCAAAATCTCCATTTTGCAAAATTTGACTAAGTCTAGAAATGATTTTTTTGGGGATTTTAGGATTTTGGGGTTTAGGGATTTTGGCGTTTCAGGATTTTGGCATTTCTGCATTTCAGGATTTCAAGGTTTCAGGATTTTTTGATTTCGAGATTTTGGGGTTGTGGACATCTCTGAAAATCTGAAAATACCATGACTGAAAAAATGGCCAAGTCCAAAAAATGACCGAAGTCCACAAAAATGACTAAGTATCAAAGTGACACTTAGTTTTCTAGAAGGATGTTTGGGTGAGCTTTGTGGAATCTCTCTGCAACTTCTTGGACTTCATCAGAACTGAGCAACTTCATAAATTTTGCTTCCCCTATTGCCTTTTATGATTTTCTTCATATTTTCTCTGAATTGGAACATTTGTTGCAAATCTTTCTCCGTGTTCACATGCAACAATCACTCCTTTGAGGTGTTTGAATTATATTTCCTGAGGAATTGAGTCATGACCTATGTCTATGTCGGAAATCTCACTGTGCAAATTGCCCACCTTAGTGGGGGTGTGGTATCCTTTGAAATGGTACTTCATTGACAGAGCTGTTGTCTTTTCCAACATTCTTTTCACTGGTTGAGGAGTTGACATCTTTGTATCATGTATGCAAATGCAGTTTTTAGAAACATGTTATTGAAAACAAGAAAGTACTCTAATCCACCACTCTAATTATGATCCAAATTACAAATTCAAACTAGAATACTTCCAAAACTACAAAACATTATATACAAAATTAGGTATGCTTGGAGAAGTCATACCTTCTTGCCCCTAGCTCGTAATTGCAAACCATTTACTTCGCTAGAAAGGTCTCCAAATGTTCTAGATTTAGTCCCTAAAGGACAAGCCAAAGGCGGATTCAAGGCCCCAAAATGCCCCGAAGACTCCTGAAAATGAGAAGTACTAAAACATAGTAAAAACCCCTGAAAAAAGACCCTTCAAAATCTGAGACTTTTGAGCTCACTAGAACTTTCAACTTTTGGACCTTCGCAGTCTGAAAGGATCGCAGACTATGAAAGTTTGAAAACCCAAAATTGTTGCTAGCGACAAAAAAATTGGAGTTTCAGAGCATTGCAACACTTTCAGAGTTTCGGAGGCCAAAACTCTGATAACCCCAAAGGTACAAGGACTAGGCAAGCCTGAACCATTTGCGAGGTGTTATTTTCATAGTTTCAGACTCCAAAAGTACGAAAACACAAAAATCATGCCTAATTCAATTTGAAGGATATGGGAGGCATCAGGCATTCGGGCTTCCAGGGTTGCGGAGGTCCTTGTAGTCCCACAACTCTGAAAGTACGAAAAGGGAAAAAACAACTTAGGTCCAAAGTGGACTTCAACAAACAAAAACTAACAAAAAATGAACCCTAAAGCTGACCTCAGAAGGAAAAGGAAAAAAGGTGAAGAAGGAAGACCTAAAGGGAAACCAAAACTTTCATCCAACTATTAGGAGCACATTGGGGGCCCAAAATCTGACTCACTGGGTATCTACAATCTGACTCACTGGGTACCTGGCCAAGTTTACCCTAAGGACTCCAATCCACCAAAAAAGGCTGAAAGACCCAAAAAAGGGGATCCCCATTAGGCCAAGTGGCTAAAATGGGGTGTGTGTTGTGGAACCACAATAATTATAAGGTAGGGTAAGGTTAATTTTGATGTTAGTGTTAGTAAATGATACTAATAGATATTATATTTATTTGACTAATATCATTATTATTTCCCTATGTCACCTTATTTGTTGTATTTTATATTTTGATTAATAATTATATGTTGAAATCGATCAACATTTAATTAGTTAAATTAAAATATTAAGACTAGGGGCATATTATTTTTTGCATTGTTATTAATTTTTAAGACCGAAGGACGTTATTGGTATTTTATAAACCATTAACTCCTTATGTTTTTTGAAAACCATGCAAAAGTGCGGATTTTAACATGTGTTATAAGTGCCAAGTCTAAGAGGTTGGATTGAGATTTTATGAGGTTGACCTAGTATCTAGGGTAGTTTGAGGAAGTTGTCAAACATAAGGAGTGGATCTAGGGACTTGTTGAGTCTATTCTGGGAAGGGTTGAGTTTGACTTATCCTGAGGTTTTGATTGGGCATTTATTGGTTGTTAGAGCATTTTGAGGGCTATTTTAGTGAGTTATTGGATCATTTATGGTATGAGGTGGACTCTTCTCATTGGGTTTTGACTCCTATTTTTGGGCCTATTTTTTGGTATACAACCCCAGTTGGTTGGAGAAGGTACTTAGTGAGTTTCTCACTCATTTTTCAGGGGTTCTTACTTTTGGTAGTTGAAGAGTTTTAGTGAATAGTTTTGCAGTCCTTGGCTCTTACTGACATCAGTGCTGTAGCACATTTTTGTAGATACAGTAATACATTGGAGATCACTTTTAGACATTTTTGGTCTTCTCATTCATTTAAGAATTAGTGTATTGAATATATGATTGATATGATTGTTAGTGGAAGCCTATTTTCCTTTTAGTATTTGTCTCATGAGTGTAATTGTTTTGTGGTTATGAAGTTTTTTGATGTAGGTTGTAGTTACCATTAAAGGATTTATACTATTTTGGTATAGAGAAAGTTTATCTTTACTTTCTAAATATATAATTTTTAGTAATAACTGAGAGGGGGGGGGGGGGGGGGAATNGTGAATCAGTGGCCTCAAAAATTAATCCTTAAATCAACCCTTAAAACTTAGAACCATAAATTATGCCTCTAGTTATCTTTAGTCCTGTAAGATGAATGTCTCCAAGTACTTATATCAATTTACTACTTGTTGGAATTCTTTGTAAAACCTTCTACTGTATGTTTACCGATAAGCAGTCTTTCAATTTACTGAAATACAGTAAATAGCCAGTGTATACTGATCAATCTAGAGTTAACTATGTGAAATGCAAATTTGAAAAGAAATAACTCATAAACACATAACACATGGATTTTTAATGTGGAAACCCTGTTAAGGGAAAAACCACTGGGACCAGTACCCCAAATTTTCACTCTTTTAAAGTGAGCTCGGTTAAGAGCCAAACTTGTTAAAGGTTACAAACACACTATTAGGTGTGACCTTGTTAGAGGATTTAGATAGATAGTTTGTCACTTAGTATCTGGCATCTAATGCTACCATCCTTGATCAAACATTGACTTGGCCTGTCAATAGGTATCGGGCATATCCAATGCTACTTTGTATGATCAAAATTTTTGATACTCCTTGGGATGTATCTCAATTATAGAAGACTGTTAAGTCCTGCTCAGTTAAGAGACTTGAAGCTTCAATGGTTAAACTGAAATAGTAAAGTGATCTTCTCACACATGCAACTTGAATTGCATATTTTTAGATCTATTGTAAGTGCATTACCTTTCTGATCAATATATTCAATTCAATACCTTTTCTCCACACTGTTGTGCTTTGTGATGTTGTTTCACTATTCGCCGGTGTCTACAGAATCTAGCTCTTTCCTCAGCTTGTTGATTAGGTCTGAATGAATACTTTCTTCTCCTTTAGATTCTCTTCAACATCTTTCCTCTTTTCACTTTCTTTCTTCTCCCCCCAAATTCATAATGAATTAGGTTATCTCTATATAGACATGATTTCACCGTTTCTTGGCTTTCTTGATCCTTGACATGATCCACAATTCTTGCTAATTAGATTTAAAGAAAAACTCCAATTTTATCTCATAGAGATATTCTTGCCAATTGTACAAAGCAACTTTAAATCCATTACTTATCTTTGGCTTTATCTAGTCGACTAAAACAATGATAAGTATTAGTTAAGTCTATATTTAGCTCTTGACAGCTAAGAATTTTGTCATTTCTAAAATCTCTATTCTATCGGTCAGCACTTTAGTTAGTCATTGGTGATA
Organism: Thuja plicata; assembly: GCA_018584345.1. Classification (NCBI taxonomy): domain Eukaryota; kingdom Viridiplantae; phylum Streptophyta; class Pinopsida; order Cupressales; family Cupressaceae; genus Thuja; species Thuja plicata. Next base: position 1,437,008 of record MU226984.1, on the reverse strand, counting down.
AATGATTGTTCTATCAGTGTGACTTTAGTTATCTTTGGGATCTCCGTCTGTCAGGAAACACTGTAATTATGTCCTTCAGGTTACATTGTGCTTTGATCGTCGGGTAACACTATGCTTTGCTTGTCGGTAATGCTATGCTTTTGCTCGTAGGGTAACATTGTGGCTTTTCTCATCGGGTTTACTCTGTCTGTCGGTGTGCACTCTGTCAGTGTATACAGTCACTTTGTGAATAATTGACTTATATGCATTAGTGATAGCATAGCCTTTGATTTATTGGTTCCTTGAATTCATTAGCAGTATATACATGACCATACAACTTATATCAAGTTGACATCAATGAAAATACAATCCATTAACTACTTTAATGTCTTGCATGATCATCAACTAAACATCTTCAAACATTCAATCAGTTACATGTCATCAATCTCTCCCTTTGGCATTGATGGAAACATACTAAATTATCATACTATACTATCACTAATACAATATGAAATATATAGTTTCATCAAGCTTTCCTAATGTAACTATTACAAATGTCTGGCTTTTGGTAAGCTCAAATAGCTTAGATTTTTCTCATGCAGAGTGGTTGTCTTCAATATTTAATCCCTTCTTTGTATAGATGTATCATCTGATTTATATGTTTTGATATGTGCTCTTCCTTGACTGTTCCTCTTCTTGATAATCTCTTTTTCCTTTGACAACATTCTTCCTCTTTTTTTGAACTCTCTCCCTTTGTTGCTTCTCTCCCTTAGATTATCTCTCCCTGTGTTTGTATGATAATGAGATATTTATGTCCCTTTGACAACAATGCCAACTAGAATTAATTCTCCTTTATTTATCATGTTCCATCACTTTGCATAATATATTCCTTGAATTTCTCAATCCATCAAAAATGTAACAACTCTGGTGCTTGGTGTAGATAAATACCTTGCTGTGTATATATGTATCTTTGAAGTCTATCTCTTTTCTTGCATCAACATGAATGATCTTATGATAATATGTAGGCTGATGCAGCCTTCTAGTCTTCTTACTGACCAGTAGACAAGGGTCTAACCCCTAGTCTCTTTCTCAAGTACTCAAATGCATCCTTGGATAGTGGATTGGTGAAGATATCAGCTAATTGTTCCTTTGATTGCACATACTCAAGTATCACCTCCTTTTCTTGAAAGTGTTCTCTAAAGTAATGATACTTGATGGCAATATGCTCTTTTTTAGCATGCATGACTAGATTATTGGAGATATTGATTGCACTGGTATTATCACAATAGATAATTACTGGTTCTAGAATGTTCATATGCATACCTTCCAGTAATTGTTTGATCCATGCAATATTTGAGCAGTTTGCAGTAGCAACAACAACATACTATGCTTTTGCAGTAGACTGAGAGATGCATCCTTGCTTCTTGCTGATCCATGTGGCAAGTCTATCACCCATAAAGAATGCTCCTGTAGATGTGCTCTTATGGTCATCAATGTTTCCAGCCCAATCAGTGTCGGTAAAGACCTTAAGTTCAAATTTTCCTTCTCTTCTATACCGTAAGCCATATTCCTTGGTATTCTTCAAATATCTTAGGATTCTTTTCACAGAAGTAATATCTGGTCTAGTATGTACAACATACATGAGTTTTTAATCATTGATTTGTACAAAGTTTGATTTACCTCTGTTGACTTGTCCTCCTTTGTTAGCTTTCATCCAGTTGCCATCGGTGTTCCAACTAGTTTGGAATCTTCCATCTTGAATATTTTTAGCACTTCCTTGATGTACTTGGATTGTGTAATGAAAATACCTTCATCTTGTTGTATGATCTGTAGACCAAGAAAGAATTTGATCTCTCCAAACATAGACATCTCAAATTATTTTCTCATTTCATTTGCAAATGATTTTCATAGTATATCATTGCCTCTGAATATGATGTCATCAACAAATATTTCAGCAATCAAAATGTTAGCATCAATATCTTCCTTGAAATAAAGATTACTATTTTCACTAGTCCTTACAAATCCAATACTTATGAGATAGGAATGAAGTCTTTCATACTAGGCTCTAGGTGCTTGTTTCAATCCATACAAGGCTTTGCTTAGTTTACATACCATGTTCTTCTTGTCTGGATCAACAAACCCTTCTGGTTGCTCAATGTATACCTCTTCATCAAGTATTCCATTTAGGAATGCAGACTTGACATCCATCTGGTACACCTTGAATCCTTTATATGCAGCATAAGAAATTAATATTATTACTCCATTTATCCTAGCAATGGGTGCAAAGGTTTCTCCATAGTTAATCTCTTCTTCTTATGCATACCCCTTGCATACTAGTCTTGCTTTGTTTCTGGTGACTTCTCCATTCTCATTCAGCTTATTCCTAAATATCCATTTTTTACCAATGACATTCTTGTCATCTTGTCTTGATACAAGTGTCCATGTCTTGTTTTTCTCAATCTATTCAATTTCTTCATTCATAGAATTAATCCATTCTTTATTATCAAGTGCAACATTGACAGATTTTGGCTCAAAGTCACAAATTAGATATCTTGTGTTTAGAGACTTACTTCTGGTTCTCATCTAGCTTTCTTGTCTCCTATGATCTAGTTTTGTGGATGGTTTCTTCTGACATATCTGGCAAGTACAGGCTCAATCCTTTGTCTATCATCTTGATCATCATTGTGTCCTTCATTCTGATCTTCATCGCTTGGCACATCATTTTGAGCAATATCATGATTGTCGGTATTTTCCATCTGATGCTCGGGTGCAATGATTTGTTGCTCAGAAGCTCTACATTGTTGGTTGGGTAGAGTTTCAGGTTCTTTATTGTAAGTAAACATGCTGTAGTCCTTTGGTTCTTTTTTGCTTTCCTTTTCATTCTTCTCTACAAATTCATCTATCTTTACATTTGCACTTTCAACAATTTTTTTAGAGGCTTTATTGAGACATTTATAAGCCTTACTCTAAGTGGAATACCCTAGAAAGATACCTTCATCACTTTTGCAGTCTAGCATTCCATTTCTATCATCCTTTAAAATATAACATTGAATACCAAAGATCTTGAAGTAACTTACATTGGGTGTGTGACCATACCAAAGCTCATAGGGTGTCTTCTTGGTGTCTTTCTTCAATTGTACTCTATTTAACGTGTAAACAACAGTACTGATAGCTTCCCTCCAGAAGATTTGGGTGATGCCTTTCTCTATCATTAGTGTCCTTGCATAATCAAACAATGGATCCATTCCTTCTTTCAACAATTCCATTTTGCTGAGGTGTTCTTGGTGCAGAGACCTGTCTTTTGATACCATGCTCATTGCAATAGTCAGTGAATTCCTTTGATGTAAATTCCCTTCCTCTATCTAATCTTAAGCATTTTAATTCCTTACCACTTTGTTTTTCTACCATTGCTTTGTACCATTTAAACATCTTAAATGCTTTTGATTTATCTTTTAGAAACATGACTGTCATCATTCTAGAAAAATCATCAACAAAGAGAATAAAATACCTATCTCCATAGTATCTCTTGGTCCTCATTGCTCCACATAGATCAGTATGGAATAATTCTAGAATTGCATCAGATGTATGGGTTTTGCTTTTGAAACTAGACTTTGTCATCTTACCTTTTTGACAATTTTTGCACATGATATTGTCAAGCTTGGTCATCGTCGTTAAGCCTCTTACATTTGTTTTTTTGCTTATCTTTATCATGTTTTCAAAGTTCACATGACAAAATATTTTGTGCCATAGCCATATGTCTTCATTTTTAGCCATCAAAAAAGTGGTGTTAGTATCATTTAGATAGAATAAGTTACCTTTTGTTTGCTCACCGGTACCAATCAGACTTCCTGATTTTTTGAAGGTCTTTGCCTTCTTATCTTCAAATGCTACTCTGTGACCTGAATTATTCAACTGAGAAACACTCAATAGATTATAATTCAATCCTTTCACCCAATAAGAATTTTCACATTTAATCAGGTTATTCAACATTATGGTTCCTCTACCATAAACTAGACAAGGTGTATCATTACCCATTCTTATTGAACCACCATTATAGTATTCAAAATTCTCAAACTTTTGCTTGTCACTGGTCATATGGTGAGTACAGCCACTATCTATGATCTAGACATCATTTTTACTAACTTTAGATATGAGTGCAGTTTCTACATACCTTTCTTCATCTTCATCTAAATCATCTTTTACTACCACAAACACCATCTCAATGTCTTCATCAGATTCAGTGTCAGTATCTTCATCTTTGCATTTAGCTAGGTAACTGGCCTTCTTTCCTTTTTTCTTGTAGTCTAGGGTATCTCTTCTTTCTGATTGTTGGTAGCTTCTGTAATCACCTCTATCAAAATTCTTTTCAAATGATCTGTCATTACTTTTGTCATCTTTTCTTTTGTTAGGACATCTTGCAGAAAAGTGTCCAATCTCTTTACAATTAAAACAAATAAGTGGTAATTTACCTTTGTATTTACCTTTGCCTCTTTGCATTCTTCTAGCCATAAGTGCTTCAATTTCATCAATATCCTCTTCTTCACTTTCACTATCACTATCTTTTCTCATAGTGTGTTTATGACTTGATTTACTTATTCTCATAGAAGTTTTGAATATAGACTCTATGTTTGGTAAGACACTATTATCAAATTTATTCACCTCAAATGAAATCAGTCTTCCATTCAAACTATCTAGAGTAACATTGTTATTTGCTACTGCTCTCATTTCTTGTATGGAAGATACTCTAATAGCATAAGTAGGCAGTAAGGTTCTTAGAATTTTACTTACCACTGCATCTTCTTCTAGTACACCTCCAACTCCTCAGATAGCATTGACTACCTCTTTAATTCTTGTGTTGTACTGTGTGATGTTTTCACCTTCTTTCATTTTGAGATGATCAAACTTTCCTCTAAGGATTTCTTCCTTGGCTCTCAGAACATTCTTGTCACCACCATGTACAAGCATCAATTTATCCCACATCTACTTTGCAATTTTGCAAGTTTTGACATTTTCAAATTCAACATCGGAGAGTGAGGAAGCAAGCTCTATTATCATGCAGTTGTTCTCATTCTTCTCTCTCATTTGTTCAATTGTGGGTGCACCTATGGGAAACACATATTTAGTATCTAAGTATTGAGTAACATCATTTCTAATACTTGATAAGTGGAGTCTTATTCTACTTTTCCATGAAGCAAAGTTGTCTTTGTTCAACTTGGGCACATCTCGTCTATTCATCTTGTGATCTTTTTCTTGAACTGTTAAACTCCCGTTCTAAGCACACAAGCTCTAATACCAATTTTTAGTAATAAATGAGAGGGGGGGGTGAATCAGTGGCCTCAAAAATTAATCCTTAAATCAACCCTTAAAACTTAGAACCACAAATTATGCCTCTTGTTATCTTTAGTCTTGTAAGATGAATGCCTCCAAGTACTTATATCAATTTACTACTTGTCAGAATGCTTTGTAAAACCTTCTACTATATATTTACCGATAAGCAGTCTTTCAATTTACTGAAACACAGTAAATAGCTAGTGTGTACCGATCAATCCAAAGTTAACTATGTGAAATACAAAACTGTAAATAAATGACTCATAAACACATAACATGGATTTTTAACATGGAAACCCTGTTAAGGGAAAAACCACTGGGACTGGCACCCCAAATTTTCACTCTTCTGAAGTGGGCTTAGTTAGGAGCCAACCCTGTTAAAGGTTACAAACACATTGTTAGGTGTGACCTTGTTAGAGGATTTAGATAGATAGTTTGTCACTTAGTATCTGGCATCTAATGCTACCATCCTTGATCAAACACTCACTTGGC
>MU226984.1:1378307-1416747 GCA_018584345.1 Thuja plicata | reverse complement strand
GTGGTTATGGAATAGAGGAACACTTATGGGATGTCACGAATCACGAGTGACTCCTAGATGCACTCTTCATCTCCATCCCCTGAATAATGCCTATAAGTACCGATGTCTCCTACTTGGCCACTATGAGCTCATGTTGTGGTTTCTCCCTCTCCTTTGTGAGCTCCTATTGTAGTCACTCCCTTTCTTGTTGATAAATCTACAAATCTATTTTCATGGGATAGAAAATTTCCTTAGGCTATCCTGCACCCTATTGTGATCTAGGAGATATCTAAAAAGACCATGGGATGTATACAAATGTGATCATATCGCCAAGCATGTAACCCACTAGGTCACGCCATCCACGTGTAGTGACAAAAAGTCTAAAGTAAAAAATGAATATTAGCAACATCATCATGTATATCTAAATCAAATAAAAACATCAAATATACAAAAAATTCACATCTTCTTACTTAGATATGATCATCTTTCTTCTCCTAAGCCCTCATTTTCCTCACTCTAGATCAATTTTTCTCATCCTCATCTTCTCTCTGTGCAACCTCATGTACTGGCCTAACCCATAACCTACAATATCATGTAGGGTGAGCCTCAAGAAAGATGGGTAGTTGTCCCATCAAGCTCTAATATCTAATATAATATCTTTGCACACCAACATCATCAACATCCCAAGGAAGGCCAACATCATGTGCCCCCTCCTCATCATCTATAATTGCAACATATATTATTGTAGGTCTTGTAGGAGCTCTTGGTCTTGTGACACTCTTAAATATCACATGTAAATTCGTACATCAGTGGGGACACCCTATTCCTAGCAAAATTTGTGCATCACTCTATCATAGTAAAAATGAAGAATACTTTAGCTATGGTGACCCTTTAGGAGATATTCTCATTGAATCATCCTTAGTTGTACATTCATTCCTCCCCAATCCTCCATACACCTATAAGGCCTCCATGTAATAGCTTATGGCTGTAGGTGATCAAATATAATTGTCTAATAAAATGAATCACCTCTTTGCCAGGGTCTCCCACTTGGCATGCATGTAGACATGGGTTGGTATAAGAGATCTCAATAGGGAATCTAATTGGCCTGGTACATGTTATGTTTTCTAATTTCCATACTTGTAGGAGAGTTCATGTCATCAGACTCTTCCCCTCATACTACACATATCTACCGAGTTGTGATAAAAATGTGCTAGCATACTTCACCCCAAGGGTAGACTATATGTCTCTCCTCCATGCCTTAGATAATGTGAATAAATCCTCCTAGAAGGTGAGTTACTCATCAATACAACATGACAACCAACATAGTGGTAGTGATGAATATCTTCCTCACAAGAGGTATATCTACAACAACATGTGGAGACCACTCTAAAAATATACAAAATCTACTATCTCTAACGGTGGCTTGACTGATGCAATATATGTGGTCCTTAGCCATGGTATAAGATTAAAGTAGCCCCCTCAATCTGACAATCTCTCCTTGCATTGGAAGTGGCATGATTGCAATAGACATCCTCTAAAGTGATTTCCATCTCTCTTATAGGAAAATGGAAAGTAGAGGTTTTTTCATCCCATCACTCTATTAGTTCCATCAACATAAAAACATTGTATCATATGATAAGAATGCAATACACCTAGTCTAATCCAAGAAATCTCATCAAATATTTCTCCTCATGAGAAAGATCTATCATCTAACTCTGAAGATAATTGAGCACATGGGTTCTTGAATGCTCTCACATTGTGGGACACACATGAAAGAAAATATCAACACTCATCATAAGTATTTATCAAAGTGCATCACAGTTGAAATCCTTACACATTGTTGAAGGCCCACTTTGGGTCTATGACACCTAGATGGGTCCATGGTGCCTAGCTAGGTCAATGAAACTTACCTAGGTCCATGGTGCCTAGTTTGAAGGCCCATAGCCTGACTTATGGTTGAATGTAAAAATTAAATTTCAAAAAAAAAAAAAAAACAAGGCAAAGTAAAAAGGCCTACATTGTGTATCTAGACACCATCCTCGAATTAGCGCCTTAGGACCTTTATGCTTGTGGTTCAATATGATCATCTTCTTAGTATCCCGACCTTGGTAGACCCCTTTTCTCTTCAATAAAAAAGATTAATGAGACAAATGAATAGTGGACTTTCCACTATTTAAAGGTATGTATCCCTAAAATCTTAATTTACCTTGTTTTACTAAATCTCTCATAACGTAAGCTAGTGAACTATAATTTTCATGTTGTTTTTTGCATTGGAATAAAGATTTAGTTCTCTCTCTTACCAAATGTAATAAGATTAGTTTTGAACCAGTATAGAATTTCATTGATAGTATTTGTTGAATAACCTATACTTCACAATTTGATGTGGTAAACTTAGTACTCTTTTTCCACCTCCAAAATAGAAAGCTGAAATAGAGGGGGATATATATCTACCCTCAAATTTATCACACTTAGTAAGTATTCTAGGTGATTTTTGATTTTACTGGAAAATTAGTTTTGGAGTATGTGGTCCCTAGCGTTGCATTGCAAGTATTTTCTACGTTGGAGGTTTCCTTCGATACCTTTGGAAATTCCTTTTTTACATGAATATTTACCTTTCTATACTTTATCTTGCATATGCATGTATTTTCTTATGACCACTAAAGTAGGGGTTGAATGTAACATCATAAATTGTACACCTTTAATAGGGTGTCTTATTCCATACTATCCTTCACTCTTTTTAGTGTGTTCTCTTCTATTATACATTATAGGACTTCAATATGAATTTAATTAATAACAAATTCAAGAACACAAGTCATCTCTTAATTTAAAGATCATCACACTCTTATTTGAACCCTTAATTCTATTTGTGCCCTTTAGCTTTCATCATTTTAATTTATTATAAATCTTACCTCATTTAAAATTTAAAGACGCATTTCCTATATTTAAAAATCATATATTTCCATGAAATTATGTTTGTCTTACCCTTTCCAAAACTATCCCCAATGAAAAATTATGATAATTCTAAGTAAAATTTTCTTCAACTCAAAGTTATAACCTCATATCTAAGAAATTAACCTTCCTTATTGGTGATATCTCTAAAAAATTGGTTAATAAATACAACAATTGGAACATCAAGCTCTGTGAATTGGAGATATTCTTATCAAGTGAAGATCTACAAATACAAAGATAATTTGGTAAGCATCAAGTATTCAATCAAATTTTATACATCACCATATAATCTTCAAGAGATGTTGGTGGATGATTAGGAATCACTGACTAATACTTGACTTGTACCTCTCCTTAAGGTGTGATATCGTTTCATGTTATTCTTACATTTCTCCAAATAAGATTCAAATTTGAGTTTCATTATTTTAAGCTATGTGATTCATTTATTCTTGAGATATTTTTAATCATATCATTTATAGTATTTCTCTAATACAATTGAGTAGGACTCTAAGTTACATTTTTATGCAATTTAGCTCAAAGAAATCTTAGACACACTTAAGATTCAAGAGCACACACATTGTTTCAATCTCTATATTAGTTATTTATGGAGTTGGAAATCACCAAAATGAGGGGTTTACTAAGGAAATTCACTATATATCTACACATACACCCTTTCTCTTTTTTGCAGGTTCAGTTATGGGTCCCGAAAAAGATGAATGATAGAAAGAGACTTAAGAGATAGAAACAAAAGTTCACACCAAAACCTAGTAGAAAACACCAAGACAAGGGCATCCAAGGTGGGCCCCTAAATTAGCTCAAGGGTTATTGGGGTACCATTGACCTCCAAAAATCAGTTGGAGTTTTCCACAAACTTAGTACAAAATCCCATTAGCCCATATCTTGATTGGTGTGCAGAGATTAATCCATCTTAGACTAGGGTTCCCTGACCAAGAGTAACCTCCAAATTTTAGCTCAGATTTCATATGCAGGTGCACCACACAATTCTCCTTTCATTTGTGTACATGCTTTGCAATTATCACTTTATATACTAGTTAATATCATTCATTTACACATAGATCTCGATTGTATATTTTTTAAATCACTCGAACAACCATTTAGAAAAATAAAGGAATAGAAGCCCTAAAGATAAAATACTAAATTGGCTCTCTTGGAAAAAGAGTTTGCCAATCATATTTATCTCTTGGAGGCTTCGTATTCCAATGTAATAAAGGGAAATTGGTCTATTTCCTAGCTTTCATACACTCTAGTGAACCCATTTTCCCAACATTACAAATACATATTAAGTTTGTGTGAAAGTAAAATTTGACTTGATAGGGGGATGCAAATTATTATAGGATGACATTGAAGAACATGGCCTTATTGATCTCCTTATCTTTAGATCAATAGTTCTTACAATACTCATTTTACCATGTAAAAGTTCAAGATGGATCATATTATCTTCAAAGTCTTATTAAGTAGATATCTTAGAGTATTATGGTTAAAGTTATATTTGAATCTTGATAATAAACATGGGATTAGTTTCCCTATACTCTTGTTTCCTTTATATAAAACTTTAATAAACTCAAGTATGCATGTTTGATCAATATGTGTGATTAAAAGTGACTTTTTTCTTGCACCTAAATATTACGGAGATATGATATGTCGTATTATTGTTAAGTATACTTATGGATTTGCATCTATTGAGGAACTTGTGTATACTTATGCAATTGTTTTATGCCTTTGTGATATTATGGTTGTTTTGAAAACTTTTACATGTGTTTTCATTTTGTATTATGTGTTTAGGACGAGTGCCAAATATGTGGAAAAAGAGAAGAGTAAGTTTCTAGAGAAGATTGAGTCTCTACATCAACTTATTTGCTAGTTAGTTGGCCCAAAAATATACTTTAGCTGAAGCTTACTTAGACCTCTTAGTATGTTCTTATTATGTGGATTATATGTTATTTACTCTCTCATGTATTAGGTTGTCATTACATTAGCACTTTAGAATGTAGATAAGACATGTTGCACCAAATTCTATCACCCTACCAATTATGAGTTGCTAGGTGTCCTCGTTATAGGGCCAAATATTCATTGTGTCAAGAAGGATTATAGGGAAGCGTAAATGCTTCATGATTGGGAAAAAAAGTGATCCAATAATTTTCTCACCTGTGATGTTCTCAAGGGAGATAAATTTTGGGAACTCCTATTAGGATCATGATTGAAGCTGAATATTCTATATACACTAGTTATTCAACTGTATGGTCTTTTACAAAATGAACATTTTCCTTATGTTTTACAGACCGGGATTGAGTTTTTGAGGGAGGACTATATTTTTACAACCATGTGGGTTTCTTTATCAAACCCTAAAATGCAAGGTTTAATTATGTGGAAGAAGTGCCTTCCAAGGTTCCTATTTGGGTTCGTCTATCATGGATCCCTCTTGAGTTTTGGCAGGAAGATATTCTAAAACAAATTGTTGCTTTGCTTGGGAAATCCACTGCGATTGCTCAACAAAACCTGGATAAAAAGGTAATTTCCCTTTCCCGCATCTATGTTGAGATTGACTTAAATAATCCATTTCTAGATTATTTGGAAATCTTCTTGGGATCTTCATCATGGATTCAAAAACTTGATTATGAATCCCTCCCTTTGTTAGGGTTTGATAGATCCAGAATAATATAAGACTAAACAGTTATATGTAGAAACAAAAGAAGAATAAAACTTAACATAGATAACACACAGATTTAATGTGGTTCACCCAAAACCTAGGCTACGTCCACCTACACATCCATCCAACCTTTCTTATTATCTAGCAAAAAAAGTACACCAACATTACTATGAAGTATGCATCTCAGCTGCTTATAACATGCATTTTAGGGAAACCTCTAAAATCAGCCACAATATCAACACCCACTACATGATCAGTCACCACAATATCAACACCCTTTTCATTGTCGGGTTTGTCATGAGTATGGGCATCTCCAATGCCAATGCCCTCGAGTAAAAAGAAATGTTGCTTCTTCTGTTGATCACTCTCCTCCTCCTTATTTTCCTAGGGAAGATAAAGGACACAAGGGTAAGGCCCCTATGAAGGGTAATGACCCATATAAAGAGGGTTTTATGTTTGTTAAGCCCCAAACCAAGGGGACTGGTAAAACAAGATCCTTTAAGGATAGACAGTTTAATAATAGTTTTAACCATTTTGATGTGTTAGATTTGTTGGATTTGGAGGAAGGTATTTTAGTTGATGCTTCATCTAGGGCATCTATAGTGGGTAAGGATATTGTGCAGGAGCTAAAATCACAAGTTTTGAGTTAGATTGTTGGGCCTCAACAAGATCCTTTAAGGATAGGTAGTTTGATTATAGTTTTAATCGTTTTGAGGTGTTAGATTCATTGGATTTGGAGGAAGGTATTTCAGTTGATGCTTCATCTAGGGCATCTACAATGGGTAAGGATATTGTGCAGGAGCTAAAATCACAAGTTTTGAGTTAGATTGTTGGGCCTCAATAGGATGGTTCTTCTGCTATTCATGCATCGAGGGTTCCCTATGCTCCCACTACTGACTTACATGACAAAATTGTGCTGACATATTTGGATAAGAAGGAATTTTTGTGCTCATTATTCAGTTTGGGTTTACAAAAACTCCCTCATAATAAAGTCTCACAATTCTTCTAAAGGTGGTCATAAGAAGGATCAAGAGAAGATTAAATCTGCTGGAAATTTGTTAGTGGAATTTGCGACTGTCAAGCCCATTGATGTTCACTTCTCCTAATATTGTCAATGATTGTTCTTTCTTGGAATGTTAGGAAGTTGAATAAAATCCCTTGACAAAAGTCTATTCATGATTTGGTTACTTCTCATTCACTAGATATTCTCTACGTTTAGGAGACTAAGGTTTTTTTTGATGATATATATGCTTCACTATGCTTCTCGTATTTGGTATTTTGGTTAGTGTCAATACATTGGTTCTCAGGGGACTCCTAAAATTTTGGCTCTTTTTTTGGATCCCTGCAATATTTTTCCCCTTTGGTAGATTTCTTATCATTATTCTATTTCAATGGTTTCTACTTCTTAGGATTCTAGTGAGACTATTTTAATTACTAATATTTATGCTCCAATCGATGTACATGGTAAAATCCACCTTTGGGCTCATATAAGGTATGTATGGTCATGTACTCCTTATCTTCCTTGGATCATAGGCAGTGATTATAATTCTTTGTTGAGTTTGGATGAGAAAAGAGGGGGGTTGCCTAGGTTAGGTCCAAGCTCTAATTTTTTTTGAGGTCAGGTGAATTCTCTTTCTTTAGTGGATGTCAAGCCTTCTAATGGATTTTTACTTGGAACAATAGATGGAGTTGTCAGGAGGTGATCTCTGAACGGTTGAATAGGTTTCTTGTCTCCTATTTTTGGGTTGGTGGTGGCCTGGTTACTAGTTCTAAAATTCTTGATTAAAGAGGTTCTGATCACTGACCAATTAAATTATTTGCTTCTTCTTTTGCTTGTCCCAAGAATACTCCTTTTAAATTTCAGCTTATGTGTCTTCGGGATTCTTTTCTGCATGATTTAGAGGCTAAGAGGTGGAGAGAGCGTGACCTTGCTTATGGCACAACTATATTTGTTTTTGTGAAGAAACTTCAATATCATGTCAAATATCATCTTAAGAGATGGAATACATCTTGTTTTCATAACCTTCAATCTAGGAAGAGGAATACTCTTGACTTTATTATGGTGATTACACACTAAATTCAGGATTCTCAGATGCTCTTGGAAAATCTGAATCCCAGGATATGGAGATGTAGTGGAATGGGAATGCCAGGAAGAGATTTAGTGGAAACAGAAGGCTCAAATTGATTGGTTGCAAGAAGGGGATAGAGATACTACTTTATTTCATCATTATGTTTCGAATCCTTGGAATAAGGGATATATTTCCTCACTTGTTACTTTTGAAGGGCTTCATATCTCTTCTATGTCGGCTATGAATCGTGAGATTTGTCAGTTCTATTTTTCTCTTTTGATGAAGATTACCCTCCTACTATTGTTGAGGAGAGTTTGAACCTTTCATGCATTCCTTCTCTTGTCACTAATGCGATGAATTATTCTCTCATTCACCTGATTCTACTACCTGAGTTAAAAGATGTTTTTGGGACGAACAAAGGTAAAAATCTGTGCCCAGCTGGCTTCCTTGTTGATTTTTTTAAGGAATTCTGGGATATCATTAATTTATATCTTTTGGAGGTTGTTAGAGAATTTATTTGAAATAATCAGATGCTTCGAGCCTTGAATTCTTCCTTCTTGACTTTAATTCCCAAAAAGGAAGGTGTGTACAAACTTGATTTTTTTGACCTATTGCTCTTTGTCTTCCTATGGTGATCTATGAGGAACAAGGGGGTCTTGTGGGTGGTAAACATATTTTGGATGGAGTGGTGGCGGCATCAGAGGTTATTCACTCTATGACAACTTCAAAGGAGAGATCTATTTTATTTAAATTAGACATGGCCAAGGCTTATGCCAGAGTAAAATGGAATTTCCTTCAAAAAAATCTCTTAGCCTTTGGTTTTAGCAGAAAATAGGTGAGTTGGACTATGAGTTGTTTTACTTCTGTCTCTTTTTTGGTTATTGTGAATGGAGAACCTTTAGAGCCTTTTGGTGCTTCCAGAGGCCTTTTCTAAGGGGATCCTCTTTCCCCTTAAGTCATTATATAAAGTTTCATGTTGATCAAGGCTTGATTCATGGGTGGCAATGGTGCAATATCTTGCAACCACTCTCACATATCCAATTTGTGGATGACACGTCTCTTATGGGATTGGCTCATCTTTGGGAAGATGAATATTTTAGGAAAGCATTGGATTTTTACCTTGCAACTTCACGTTAGAAAATCAATGAGCGTAAATCCTCCATTTTCTTCAATACCCCTTAGGCCATTCAGAGGTGTATTGCTGACTTTCTGCGGTTCCAAATTGGGTCTCTTCCCTTTATCTATTAGGGAATTCCTCTCATTGTTGGTAGACATCCCAGGTCCTCTTGGAATATTTTACTTGACAAGCTTTGTAGAAGGTTAATTAGTGGACTTACTGTTGGTTATCTTTTGCTGCTCGATTGACTCTTTTAAATTTGGTTATTCAAGCTATTCCTATATACATGTGTTTTGTTCAGGATGCTCCCATGTATTTTCTTCAGGAATTTGATGCCCTCTCTCTTCAATTTATTTGGAGTGAGAATTTATCAATTGCTAAATGGAGCCTTGTAAAGTGGGAAACTATGTGTTGACCTAAGAGTGATGGTGGCATTGGCTTACGCTCTGTTATTTTAAACGGGAAAGTTCTTGTAGCTAAGTTATATTGGTGCTAGTGTATAAAGCCAAAATCAGCTTTAGGCTTGTATTCTCACCCTTAAGTATCTTCTAAGTGTTAACGTGGTTGATATTTCCCATTTTCCTTTGGAGGGAAGAGGGTCTATGATTTGGAACACTTTGAAACTTGGGGCTCAGTTAGTTAAAAATGGTTTCTTTTGGATCTGCCATTAAGGATCTCAGGATCCTTTTTGGTTGGATTCTTGGGATGGTTATCCTTCTATCCTTTTTTCTCATCCCCACCTTCAGGCCTTTTTGATTCATTTTCTGCTGCTGGCTGGGACACTTCTGACCATTATAAGACTACCCATAATTATGGGTTGGCAACTAATTTTCGCTAGAAATATCCTTTTGAATGGCCTCCAGGAGGATCTGAGGAAGATATGCAAGAGCTAGATCATATTTTTGAGTCTCAGGGGTGCACTTCCTTGGCTATAAATGATGTCCTGGCTTGGGAAAGTTGTCATTTGTTTGGAAATTTTTATGTTTTTGCAAGTTATGTTGAGCTGGTTTCACATACTTTTGGGGACATTCAAGTTCCTTGGTGGAAACATATTTGGTACGAGTTCTCATGGCCCAAGTGTGATTTTTCCATGTGGTTGGTGATCCACAATCATTTTCTTACTTGGGATAGTTTATCTAAGCATGATTTTCTAGGCCCCCCGATGTGTGTGTTATGTCGTAATAGTGAATAAATCGTCTCTCATCTCTTTTTTCAATGTTCCTTCACTAGAAATATTTGGCACTTTTGGTAGGATGTGTGGAATCAAGATTGTTGTCTTGTCTCTTCTTTGACTAAGTTATTTGTTCGATGGGGAAAGGCTCTTGTCAAGACTTCTTTTATTCATGTTGCTTGGACTCTTGGCCCTTCTTTTATTATTTGGCATATCTGGTTGGAGAGGAATCATAAGATCTTTCAAGATATTTTTTTGGGGGCTCACCACTTGTGGTGGAAAATTCTCCATTCTCTAAGAGAAACTATTTCAGCTAAATGTGACTTGTCGGAGGTTGTGGATCCTAGTGGAAGATTCTCTATTCTCTAAGAGAAACTATTTTGGCTAAATGTGACTTGTCAGAGGTTGTGGATCCTAGTGATGTTATTTTCTATAACCGTCTCCATTTTTTCATCCACAACGCCATCTCATGGGAAATAGATGCAACCACCCTCTTCAAAAGATAAACAGGGTGGGGAGGTGGAGTCCTCCTCCGCAAGGCATTCTTAAAATCAATGCAGATGTGTCTTCTTAGAGAAAATGAGGTCCTATAGGCATTGGTGGAGCTGGTCGTGACAGCTTGGAGATTGCTCATTTTATGTTTTTTTGTTTATAAAGGTCATCATACTAACAATTTGATGAAGGCTATTGTTATTTTGTATGTTGTGGAGCGTGCTTGTGCTCTTAATTGGAACCGACTCATTTGTGAGTCTAATACATAGGTGGTGGTGCATATGTTGACTCAACAACATTATGAGGATGTTAGTTGGTAGTTAGTGTTGGTTGTTAACCCAATTCTTCATTTGTGTGCTTTTTTGGATTCTGTTACTTTCACTCATATTCCTAGGGAGTGGAATGGTGTAGCGGATTGTCTGGCCAAATGAGCTTCTGATCACATGCAAATTTGGAATATTGTGGATAAGGGTCAATTACCTGTGGATTTGTCTCAATAGTTATACCACTTAGTGGATCTTTATAGGACTATTTGATGCCCGTGTTCTGTATTTCTTCTTTTTTTGAATATATTTTAACCCCACTTTTATTTAATTTAACCATTTTGCTTATGTACTTAGACTCTATCTCACAATATAACAACATGTCTCTATTGTGATGTTTTCAAGAAAATAGATTTAATGAACTTTCTTAATTATGTGTGAGATTATGTGTATTTATGTAATCAAAGATTTTATTTAACATGGATGACCTATAACTTACCAATGAAAATTAATTCTAATGCATTAACCCAGAGAAAGGTGTAATTTAATAGGGGTCCCACAACAAGCCAATCTACCTATAGATCCTTGTACCCCCATACATTGGCATTAACAACATTTTTGAAGAAAAACACGGATCACAAACATTTTCTCCAAAGAAAATTTAGTTTATTAAAGATTATTAATAACATGTTTTTGAAATTGGATGAGATCTTGGGTAGTCTTTTAGTGAGTGAAGCTATCCAAACCCCTAGCATTCAATGAGATATCTCACACAGCTTTTTGATAAGGGGAGTTACCCAAACCCCTATAAAATCAATTATTACATCATGACAACATACTAACTATTAAAATTTCAATATAAGATCATATATATTTTAATATTTAAAATTCTTATATTTATTCTATGCTTATTATCCCTATCCAACTCTCAAATTCAAACATACTTTATTTAATTGATTTCTATCCAATTAATCTTAATATTTATGCGAAGGATGATACTATTCCCTACACACTAAAGAAACTAAATAAATTGTTATTCCATAGTGGGTAGGGTATTAATAAAAGGATAATGATAAGCTATGATTAATAAGTACTTTAATGGAGAAAAAGTGAGATGATGAGCTAGTGAAAATTACACATATTATACTAATTCTTTTGTGGGCTTTTGTTATCATGACACAAGTGGTGAATATTTAACCCAACATAAAAAGGAAAATTTCATATTTCTTTTTCAAACAAAATAATAGTTTTCACTTTGAATGAGATGCCTCTATAAAATAACAAGAGAGGCAATGTGCCAAGTTCCTACCAATAATTGTATTAAATAATTGAAAGTTAAATTTAATTTTAAAAAATAAAAAATAAATAGAAAGTTGAAAAAAATACAAAAAATAAACTTAAATTATATTGAAAATGTTAATGCTAAAATTTTAACTCTTAAATTAAAGTTACAAATAAAATCAAACTTAAAAAAGTTAAATATAAAATACCTATTAAAAATTTAAAAAGTAAATTTTTAATTATTTTAAAGTTTAAAATTTGTTTAAAAAATTAAATACTTATATCTCTCAATTTTTTTGGTTTTCTATTTTATTGATAATTATAAAATATCAATCATTAATACTATAAAATATTATATAGTTAAATTTACATTAAAATTTATAAATAAAATAAAGAAAGTAAGTAAAATATAATAAATCTAAAAATAAGAAGTCAATTGATATTTTTTTAAACTTCAGGATTAAAAATTTTAATGTTTATTTTTGTTAAATTTTCAATTTTTAATTTAATAATAATTATAAAATATGAATTTTAGTGGGAATGAAGACGAGAGGATGCAAGGAGCAGGAGCAGGTGTAGGAGGGAAAGACATCCAGGGTACGAGTGGCAAGAGACCTATAGCAAGAAGGCGGCAAGGAGATGGCAGTCAGCAGAATTTATCAATAGGTACGACAAACATTATTCAACTTTAGATAGAGATCTTTCCCATATCTTCCGTGGGCCTCCGATCGTGCAACCTGCCAAACATTCTGCACATAAAGATTATGGGTTTCAGAGATGTCCATTTGTGGAGAAAAACAAACTGCCCCTCCGCAATGGGCAACAAGAGCGATCAATATTCTGAGGGAAAGAAGTGGTTTCATCCTGCGAAACCCTTTTTTTTTAACCCTCACTTTCATGTGCATAGCAGGTCAGAACCATTATACAAGCCAATAGATAGCAGGGTTCCCCATGTAGATCTGCCAGGTAGTAAAGTCCCCACCTCGGTTTCTTTGGATTAATCCAAGCTCAACGTATCCTGGTATGACACTAGCATGTTTGAAATAGGAGAAGCTACTAGACATGGAGAGAACATAAATTTTATCCCCTCGCAAGAGGCGACAAAATTTGAAAATAGATTTGGGCGGGAAAATTTGAGTTTAAAATTTTTTAATATGATGCCCGATCATCACCCCTGGGATGGGCACAAATATTTGGGGTTTGAGAAGTCAACTAGAAATGGTAATCACAGGTGTCGTCCTCTTCAAAAATAGCCCATCTTTGACATCTGTGAGGGGACCCCCTGGCTCGCTTTGTAAAGGTAATTTGTCTACAAGCGCTAAAGATGCATCCAAAAATGGGATTTCTATTCAGGCATTTGGTGATAAGGTGGCCGGTGCAACTTTGAATATTAGCAAGGAGGCACAGTCATATGTAAAGGCCCCTATACAAGATCACATAATTAGTAGTGAAGGAACTGTTCCTATCACAACATCTAGAGCCCCCTTCAAACCAACCAAAGTTTCTCAAGTCTGGAAAAGGAATAAAAATACTCCCTTAGAGCCTCCGGTAGCCCCTAAAATGGACGGAGATCAGCCGCTCATTACCCTAACTTCAAATCTTTTGCAACATCAAATCGGTCTTCTCCACCATACTGCACTCATAGGTAAGTTTAGCAGTTCCACTTTATTGATCTCTTAGATTAAAGCCTGGGCATTTCCTTCTTGGTTGGGTCTTAGAGAATTGTTTTATTTGGATTCTGAATCAAAATATTTTTTCGCTATATTTAACTTGAAAAAGGAAAGAGATGTAGTTCACTTGCAGAAAGGTTGGTTCCGTCGCGACTCTAGTTTATTTACCACGATCAATTTTCCTAATTTTAGACCTGACCCTCAGGGTGTCCATTTTATTCCTTTTTAGATTTCATTTCCTCAATTTCCCCTAGAATACCATGATCTTGATATTATTAAAATATTTTCAAAAAATTGGGGATCTTCCTTAGGCACGATATTATTCCTTTCAAATTCCCCCACCTCGAAGTTAGAGTTTGTCTTCATCTGGATATGCATAAGGAATTCCCCAAAAAATTTACTATCAATTCCAAATGTGGTTCTTGGGTTTAGAACATCATTATTCAGGATGAGGCTACTGTTCATGAGGTACAACATAAGCTTGACACTTTAATTCACATTGTCAAGTTGGAAAACATGGAGATACAACTGTATGTTCTGATCAAAACTCAGACCCTGCACAATGTGGTTTTATGGATTTCTTGAGAGCACCTTCTATTGCTAAAGCTAATCTGATGCTAGATGATTTGAATAAAGAGATAGAAAGGTTGGACAAGCAGTATGGCATTTCTGTGAAGATCTCTCTTCTCTTGCATAGAGTAATGTATTATCTGCAGTATGTATATTTTTGGTCATACACATTCTCTTCGTCGTCAATAGTTGACTTTATTGAAAATTCACATCCATCCTCAGTCAATTCTGCCATTGTCCCTATATGCCACAATAATTCAAAACAAGACACATCATATCCCTTCCACTTTGTGCAAGGTAAAACCAGTGACAATTTACAGCAAGAGTCCAAGATTTGTCAAATGATGGAGCAATTTATTTCAAAGTTAGCTACTAAGATGGTATATGAAATTGCAGAAGAGGAAGGAGTAAGTGGGGAAAAACTTGATGCCATCAAGAAAATTGTAGTCCTACAGGTTGACCTTCGATCCTCTTAGACTCAATCAGACCTAATTCCTAATAGTCAACTCATTATAACAGAGCATACAACTGAGATGCTCTCATAGCAAACTGTCCACAATTTTGATCTGCTGAGTGAAGTAGATAGTGAGGACGCTTTCTATCCAGGGACCAATCACATGCCTTTAGAACTTGAAGGAGAAGATGAGCTGGGCGTGGATAGATGCATCAGCAAGCAGGTTCAAATTTCAACAAAGGAATTAAAACATGAGTATTTGGAAGCAAAAAATTTAGAGGGCCTCAATGAATAAGAGGTAGCTGGGAACATAAGGATTTATGACCACAACAAAACTTTGTCAATAGAACAATCACTGGCACAACACCAACTTATGGCAAAAACACCTAAGACTAGATGTAGACCAAAAGGAAAGAAGACAAAAATGAAAATAGCAGCAGGTATTCAATCTACTTTGGATGACAAATTTGTGACAACACCAAGAGTGACAAGGAGAACAAGAGGTTCTCCTTGTCTACAATTAAGATAAACTCTTGTAATGTCAGAGGCTTGAATGCGTTTGAAAAGAGAAATATGATCAAACATACTCTTGATTCTATGAAAGAAGATATTGTAATGATTTAGGAAACCAAACTATCCCAATAATCTTTTGGAAAGACCATTGCAAAATGGAAAAACTAGTCTTATTTGCACTCTTAAGGAGTGGGAGCATCTGGAGGTCTTGCAGTTCTTTGGAATCCTGAAACTATTCAAGGGTAGCTTATTCAACAAGATAATAATTGGCAAATGCTTAGAATGGATGAATTCGATACTACATTTAATCTGATAGATGTTTATGGGCCCACTCCAACACAAGAGAAACAAATATTGTGGGGAGCTCTCACTCGGTTGATTCAGCTCCAAGATTCTCAGCTTGTCATCCTAGGTGGAGACTTCAATGCGATCCTTGATCAATGAAAAAAATAGGAGGTATTAGCCTGCCTCTCAAAACCATACATGATTTCTCTTATTTTGTCAATAATAACAGTCTTATGGATATCCACCCTAATCAAGGATCATTTACATGGACCAAAAAGAGAGCTGGATTTGCACAAATTTCTATTTAGTTGGACAAATTTCTAATCTCACAAGAGTGGAACCTTCAGAATCCCCATATTAAATCAAAAATATTGGCCTTACCAGGTTCTGAATATTTTCCAATTTCACTCACCATTAATAAGTTAGGAAATTCTGACAAGAGCCACCATCATCCATCATTTAAATTTGAAAGAACGTGGCTCCGACATCCACAACTTCTCTCTCCTTAGGCAATGGTGGTCTAGTTCTCCTTTTGTCTATGGCACTAAAATGCATCACTTTTCCATGAAGCTGAAGTATGTTAAGCTAAACATTAAAAAGTGGAATGATCTAGTATTCATGAATATTTTCAAACAAAAAGAAGAGGTTACACAAAAGTTATCTGATATCTATAGTCAAATCATACAAAATGGTATGAATAATGAATCCTACCTCAAACAAAAGGATCTTCAAGAAGAATGGGAAGAGTTGTGTAGCAGAGAAGAGGAATAATGGAGACAAAAATCTAGAGAACTATGGTTGCGAGAAGCAGATAAAAATACCAAATATTTTCATGCATCAGCTAAACTAAAAAGAGCAGGGTGATACCACAATAGTGGGTTACACTTTTTTGCCTAAATGGACATTAAAGTCTACATTTTGAGAAAAAAAAATCACATTCGGATGCATATTGTCGTTAAACTATTTGAAATTAGAAAATGAAGTAAACTAGAGTCTTTTAGAATTTTCTGTCTAGATTCTAAATATATTTTTTGAATTGATCTTAACGGTTTTTTTTCTCCCACTAAAACTGCTATGTTGCTGAAAACGTCATTTGCAAAAAGGTACAATGACTTCGTACACCATAATTTTTTTTCTAAAATAGATATCAATGCACTTCTTTCAAATTTAGTTTTTAACATCCATACGGAGGGCATGAAATTGGTTTGATGACATTATCATGAATATTTCATATTTTATGAACGTTTGAAGTAGAGTCAACCATAATTTTGACATACCTTGACTGCGTAGCTGATAACTTGTGTATTTATCAAAATTCAAATTTTTTTTTGATAGAAAGAAGACTCAAAGCCAAAGGTAACTTTTATTTTTCAATTTTTTTTTCTATTTTCTACTATTTTTCATTGAATGTCAAACCTGGAAGTTTATATTTGATAAAAAATCTACATCTGATGCACGTCAAAATACATAGACCTAATTAATTTAAAAAATTTCAAATCTATATTCGTTAGAAAACTTGTTCAGAGTACTTGTGTGATGCAAAAGGAGGTGTCCCTATTCTTCTATTTGAGCCCCACACTTGAGCCCCAAAGCCATGAAAAATGCATATTGCTGTTAGCCTTTGCAGATGGCCTCAATTTTGAGGGTTTCGATAGAAATTAGTTTTGATCGAAATTAATTAGTTTCAATCGAAACTACTTTCTATCGAAAGTACTTTCTTAGTTTAACATGCATATGGGTAAAAACCATAGTAAAATTTTGAATAGTTAGTTTTGATCGAAACTAACTTAGTTTTGATAGAAACTAACTTAGTTTTGATCGAAACTAAGTAAAAAAGGTAGTTTCGATCAAAACTAAGAATGTTTCGATCAAAACAATTAGGCACTTTCTATTGAAAGTAATTGACTAAATCCTCCCCCTCACAGATTTTGTGAGGATTTCCTTCCTCTGAAAAAGTGTAACCCACTATTGTGGGATCACCTAGCAGCTAAAACAATTTTTTTAATAAAGGAGGCAGCTTCAGGAAATGTCATAACTAATGCTCAAAAAATCAGAGAGGAAGGGGTTAACTTCTTCAAAATAGTGCTAGCTCCACCCCCCATTTCCCCTTCCTCTTCAGATCAGCAATTGAATGAGATCCTTGAAAATATTCCCACAATGGTGATAGAAGCCGATAATGCCATGCTTATGGCCCCTTTTACCATTCAATAATTACGTACTATAGTATTTTCCTTTCCTCAATATAAATCCCTAGGACCAGATGGATTCACAACCCTCTTCTTTAAAGGTTGTTGGGATGTGTTAGGCTGGGATTTATTAGCAGTTGTTGAGGAATCAAGGAAACACAAAAGTATGCTCAAATATTTTAATACTACTAATATTGCCATCATTCCAAAGGTCAAGGTCCCAAAAATATTTATAGATTTTTTCCCTATCTCACTTTGTAACATGACATATAAAATCATAACTAAATCCATTTATCTGAGGATGCATCATCATCTTCCTCATATTATCTCGACTGAACAAGGTGGTTTTGTTCTAGGGTGAGAAATAATGGAAGGGGCATTAGTGGCCCATGAGGTCCTTCACTCCATCAACACCAATCAGACCTCCAACTTCATCATAAAACTGGACATGATGAAAGCTTATGACAAAGTTTGTTGGACATTTCTTTTTAAGGTTCTGCACAAGATGGGATTCTCCATGGGTTAGTGTAAATGGATAAAAGCATGCATTTTAGGTGTTTGGTTTTTAGTTATAATTAATGGTAATCTAGTTGGGTTCATTTCTTCTACTCAGGGGGTGAGACAGGGAGATCCTTTATCTCCAGCATTATTCATCATCATGGCTAAATCTTTTAGCAGAAATATTAAGCATCAAAATTTGTTAGGTACTTGGCGTAGAGAAATGATTGATGGAACAAATATTTCCATTACACATTCCTTATTTCTAGATGACACCTTACTATTCGGTCTCTCACAAGTTAAAGAGGCTAGATAGATCAAACATACACTCCAACCATATTTAGCGGTCTTAGGCCAACAAATCAATGCACAAAAATCCAAGATTTATCTATTCAATACCAACAAAATAGTATCTGATAGAATAGTTTAGATTATGGGGTTTGTTGTTGATTTCTTACCATCCATGTACCTTGGCATTCCATTTTTATGGGGTCCAATAAAGCAAGTTATTGGTCCTCGATTGTGGAGCATAACAAGAGTAGAATTGTGGTCTGGAAAGCTTGATGACTATCAATCTCAGGTAGAATTCTTCTCATTAAATTAGTATTATCAACTATCCCAAACTAGTACCTGGAAGTTCTCAAGGCTCTACCTTCAATCATCCTTCAAACCCAAAAATTGATCAGAGGTTTTCTATGGAAGGGGAATATGAATGAGAAGAAGAAAATTCCTCTTATCTCTTTTCAAGACATGGCACACATAGTTGCTTTAGGTGGGGCTAGTGTGCATGATATAACAAAGAGAAATGAAGCCTTTGGCAGCAAGATTGTATGGAAAATGTATTCAAAGCCTGTAAGTTTATGGTGCCAAATAATGTAAAACAAATATTGGGACAATAATGACAAATCACGGGTATTATCAATTCTATATCCACCTAGAGGGTCGGCCATTTGGGATTTTATGGTCTCAGCAAGAGGGATCATTGCTAACTATGTGACTTGGGTAGTAAATAGTGGTAACAAGGTTAAGTTTTGGAGATACTCATGGAATGGTCTGCCCCCTTTATCATCAATGGAAAATATAGTAGACATTATGGAGCATTCAAAAAACTAGTAGGGAAGCTTCCTTATTCATTGCATCTTAGCAGTCTATATATTCTCAGGAAAAGATATATTTAAAGACCTAGAGGATTTACCATTAATCCAACAAGATAAGGAAACCTTTAGAAAAATACTTGTAGATAGAGATGTGTATCTCTTAGGACATGAGGATAGATTTATTTGGGACCCAGCTAAAGATGGAAACTACTCGATTAAAGAAGGATATAGAATTCTACAACAAATTGAGTCACATAAAGTGCCAGCTTGAACATTCTCATTCTATTAGAATCACATTGTACTTCCTAAAGCCGGATGCTTTGCCTGGATTGCAATAAAGTATCGAGTATTGACAAGTGACAGGTTGGAAAAATTTGGGATTGCACTTCCATTTAAATCCTTGATGTGTGAAAAGGATCTCAAAATAGCGGATCACTTATTTCTGAATTGTTCTTTTGCATAGGAATGTTGGCTATTTGTCCTAAGAAAATTGCAATATTGCACTCCTCTCCTGAATAGTATTTGGGATCTATTCCAATCTTGGCTGATATTACATGTGTAATCATTATTCACAAACATTTGGAAATGTGCTCTTGTATTAGTCGTGTGGGAAATTTGGTGGGAAAGAAATAAACAAATATTTAGGAAGATTTTGTCTCCTATCGAAGTGGTACTAGAAGACATTGAGAAATCAATTTTAGAGGTGGTTAACGGTAGTCTGATTAAAAGTAATTTTAACACAATCATCACAACTTGGGATGGCAATGTCATTCACATCTAGAAAAGAATAGTTGTGCCAACAGGATGCAATTTACCTAAACATGACCCATCTAAGATGGATAGATCAACAATTCATTGGCAACCCCCCACACCGGGTTTGGTGAAGCTTAATTTTGATGGGACTTCGCATGGAAAATTAGGCATGTCAGGGTTGGGGGCTTGTATTTGAGACTCCTAGGGTATTATCCTCACACTTATTACCTCTCCTCTGCCTGAAGGAACAAATAATGTTGCAGAGGCTCATGCTTTATTTACTGGTTTAACTCTTGCCATGCAGGGAGATATATTCATCTCCACATTGAAGGGGACTCTTTGGTCATTATTAATGCTTACATTAAGTGGAAAACATACTCATGGAAGCTTCATTACATCTTCACCCAAATTTGGAACCTATTAGACAAGTGCCACAAAGTTTATCTCTCCCACAAGCTTCGGGAAGGAAATAGAGTTGTAAATTTTTTGTCCAATTTGGGTTGTGATGGGACTATGGTGTCAAACTTGAACCCGATAAAATTTATAGCAGAGTATGGTGATCTACAAATTGTAATTGATGACCATCAGATGGGATGCGACATCTGAACAGTCATTAATCATCAAACTTGAGTGGAAAATCAAATCATTAATCACAATAGGTGAGCCTTCTTACAATTACATGCCACAATAATGAGATTAAATACTTTAGCAATATCCTCTCCGCAGCCGAAGGGACGCGTGGTGGGTTCATATGAAATCACATGTTCACATGGTCACTTGCAGTTCTTGAGTGCAACAATTCCCAAGTGCACTTCGCATTGAATGGTAATGAATGTAAAAAAATCCTACATCATATATGAGGTCATCAAAGTACATTGATATTTCTATTTTAGGTCCTATTCATTTCTATTCACTCTTCAATATGCTAAAAATAGACAATGATGGTGGAAAGTGTGATGCATGTGTTTTCTGTGAAATGTGCTCTTATTTCCTATTGGAAATGAGATAAGTAACTAAGAGGGGAGGGGTGAATCAGTTACTCCTAAACAAATCCATTGTCCCTTAGATGTCTTAAACAATATACCACTGTTACTCGGTTAATTAAGATATTCTTCTATAACTTGGGTGTCAAAGCAATATTTATAATATCCAATGCAATTATACTTTAGTGATAAAGTGCAGAAACATAAATC
Organism: Thuja plicata; assembly: GCA_018584345.1. Lineage (NCBI taxonomy): Eukaryota > Viridiplantae > Streptophyta > Pinopsida > Cupressales > Cupressaceae > Thuja > Thuja plicata. The sequence continues at coordinate 1,395,542 of MU226984.1, read as the reverse complement.
ATGAAACAAATAACATATACATAGGTGACACCAAGATTTAAGGTGGAAACCCAATATGGGAAAAACCACCAATATAACTAGTTACAATTTTTCACTCTTCTGAAGTGAGTGTTGTTAGGAGCCAACCCTGTTAAAGGGTACAAAACTCATTGTTAGGTGTGATCCTATTAAAGGATTTAAATCACCTTGTGAGGAGTGGCCTTGTTAGAGGTCTTCAACACTTCAACATAGAAATGCTACCTTGTGAGAGGATTTACAAAAATATTTTTAAATCTACTCTGTTAAGAGATTTGAGATCACTGTTACAATTGTTAGAAAGTAACAATGAATTGACCTATATGTATAAGCAACTATCTTTGCTCACTTAGATCTCTATTCTGATTATGACTAGATCCTTGCTAATCAAATATTCTATTTCAGCTCCGAGTGTTCTGTACTCAATCAGAATGCCATCTGATTTCACCTTCACTCTTCATATCACATAATTCCACACTTCTACTTATCTTTAACTTTTTCCATACTTCTTTTTTTATTTTTTATTCAATCCAAAATTGACCTTTCATCTATATGATAAGCCCTGCCAAGTTGGATTCAATACACTTCTAAATAAATAAAAAATAACAATTTAGTCAGCCTCATATAACCAATTAATTATAAAACGTAAACCACTATTAGTCGATTGATCAACTCGGTCAACACTATGTTTCTTTAATGCCCGACCATGACTGAAATGCCTGAGTGACTTGGTCAACACTAAACATCTTCAATACCCAACTGGTCTTGGTCAACACTAAAAATCTCTTTCCATTCTCCAATTGTGCTCAGTTTGGATGTAGACATTTGTGTAACATCACTACATAAGTGTAAATACATGTGTAACATAAATGACAATACACAATTGAATAATTGTCTTCAACAATCTCCCTCTTTGGCATTGATGGAAATACAACATTTCATAATACAAATAATTGTAGAGCAACATAAAACTTTCTTTAATGTCCTTAGCTTCATTTTGATTCTCATCCAAAAACTCCATCTATCATCTAACTCTATCTCTGATAAGATTTCTCCCTCTGTTATCAAAACTCTCCCTCTAGCATCAAACTCTGTCTCTTAAGTGATTTCTTTTGTATTATATCACACTCTCCCTCTTTGACAACAGATGCCAAAGACTCCATCTTCACAAATACTAATATCAATACTGATAGTCAATACTATTTCTCTTTGAATTTGTAATATACTCAAGTGTACTAATTCATCTGCAATGAGCACTGATATACCCACATCAACTGATAGATCTTCACCATGGCTTGGGTTGATTCATCACTAAACTATGTTTTAGTGAGCTTCAGTCAGGAGAAGCACCCCTATCTTTCCTCTAAGATACAAAAATGCATCCTTAGGTAAAGTTTTGGTGAATATGTCTACAACTTGTTCTTTAGTAATCACATATTCCAACCTTACTTCTTTATTTTGTACTAATTCCCTCAAGAAATGATACTTTATTGCTATATGCTTTGTTTTGGTGTGCATCAAAGGATTCTTTGAAATGTTAATGGCACCGGTATTGTCATAATAGATAATGACTGGTTCTTTTACTTCTTCCTTTATTCTTGATAGCAACTGTTTGAATCATATGATGTTTGAATAGTTCACTTCCACAGCAACATATTCTGCCTCTGCTGTAGACTGAGAGATACAATTCTGTTTCTTGCTAGTCCAAGACACTAGCCTCTTTCTAAGAAAGAAAGCTCCACCACTAGTGCTCTTCCTATCATCAACACTTCCAGCCCAATCAGCATTAGTGAATGTATTCAAATCAAAGTTACCACCTTTCTTATACCATAAACCATAGTCTTCACTACGCTTCAGATATCTCAAAATTCTTTTGATTTCCATTAGGTGATTTTCTCTAGGATTAGCTGAAAATCTTGTAACAATACCAACTGCCAATGCAATATCAGGTTTGGTGTGAACAACATATTGCAATTTTCCAATCACAGATCTGTAGTTGGTCTGATCTACCTCTTTTGAATCATCATCCTTAGACAATTTTTGTCTAGTACACATGGGTGGTCCAACTGGTTTGGAATCTTCCATTCCAAATTTCTTGAGTATCTCCTTGATATATTTTGATTGAGTAATGTCGATACCATCCCTCATTTGATGAACTTGTAATCCAACAAAGAATTTAATCTCACCAAACATGGACATCTCAAACTCTTTACTCATAGCTACAGAGAATGCTTTGCATAAGTCATCATATCCAGTGAATAATATGTCATCAACAAATATCTGTGCTAACAATATTTTGTTCTGTGGTCCTTCTTTGATATACAAGCTACTATTATCATTGGTTCTTTGAAATCCAATACTTACTAGGTAACCATATAGTCTTTCATACTAGGCTCTCGGTGCTTGCTTCAGCCCATACAATGCTTTGTGTAGCTTGCAAACCATATTTCTTCTGCTAGGATCAACAAAACCTTCAGGTTGCTCAATGTAGACTTCTTCTTCTAGGACTCCATTCAGAAATGCAGATTTTACATCCATTTGATATACTTTGTATCCTTTATGTGTAGCATATGCCATAAGAGTTTTGACTCCTTCAAGTCTTGCAATAGAAGAAAAAGTTTCTCCATAATCAATACCCTCTTCTTGATCATATCCTTTGCAAACTAGTTTGGCCTTGTTTCTAGAAACTTCACCATTTTCATTCATCTTATTTCTAAAAACCCACTTGATTCTAATCACATTCTTGTCCTTTGGTCTAGGTGCAAGACTCCAAGTTTTTTTCTTCTCAATCTGCTCAATTTCCTCATTCATTGCTTCTATCCAAATTATATCATTCAATGCATCTTTAATAGTTCTAGGTTTAAATTCACTAAGTAAACATGTAGCTTTGAGTTTGTTCCTTGTCATTACACCTTCTGTTTGATATCCAATTTTTTTCTTAGGTGCATGATGCCTTCTAACATACCTGGAAAGTATTAGATCCTTCAATCTTGATTGTGGACTTGATCCACTAGGTCTATCATTCTCAAATATTCTTTCTTTTTCTTCTGTCTGATACTCGGGTTCTACTGTCTATGACTTGGGTTCCTTTATCTGTGACTTGGGTTCCTCTATCTATGACTGGGTTCCCTTTGTCTATGACTCGGTCTCTTCTACCAGTAGCTCAGTTTATACCAGTTGCATCTTGGGTTATACAGTTTGTGTTAGTATATTTAGTGGTTGACAGTTCTACTATCCAATCACCATTTCTTGAGTCATAGGTGTAGTATTAGGTTCATGATACACAAAGTTCCTTTAGTCTTTAGGATCTTTACTGCTCTATTCTTCACCTCTTTCTGCAAACTCATCAATCTTGACATGTACACTTTCTATGACTTTATAAGCAGTAAGATTCATACATTTTTATGCTTTTCTTTTACATGAGTAGCCTAGGAATATTAATTCATCACTTTTTGCATCTAGTTTTCCATTTCTTGCTTCCTTCAAGATGTAACATTTACTTCCAAATACTTTGAAATAATGAACATTAGGTTTATAGCCATACCATAATCCAAAAGGTGGCTGGTTACTACCTTTCTTCAGTTGAACTCGTTTCAAGGTGAACACTGTGGTGTTGTTGGCCTCCTTCTAGTATTTGGTAGCAAAATTCTTTTCAATCATTAGAGTTCTGGCACAATCCATAATGGATTTGTTTCTTCTCTCTACTATTCCATTTTTCTATGGTGTACTAGGGGTAGATACTTATCTTTTGATTCCTATTTCATCAAAGAATTCATTGAACTCATTAGAAATGAATTTGATGAAAGGAGGACAAGTAGATGGGGCCGGAGGCTCACCAAACTACCAAACCACCTTGCAAAAACAATGCGAAAGCCAAACAACACAGTGAGAGAAGAAAACATAGAGATCGTTTATCATCAATTGATCAAAATAATTACATGCCAGGCTGTAAGGCCTTCCTAGTTTCAGCCACATATTCAATGAATTACAATAAGGTCTTCATACAACAGAGATCATAGACCTTCGATCTCAATATCTAAACATTTTATTTCTTTCTCTAAGAATGATCTGCCTAAACTAAGAACATACAAAAGAATATACAAAAGAGTTCACCAAATAAGTCGGTGCTCAAATCCATAAGTGAGACCTAGATCTAGGTCCACACAGATCCCAATGAGAGACCCCAAATCAATTAAGCCATAAGAAATAACTGAAGAAGTTGGCCAAAGATCCAACTTCCAAAATAAACATCTCAGGCAGATAGAACACTAAAAATTAGAAACCGTCGGTAAAGCATACACAAACATCAGAAAAATCGTCAGTAAGGACATCATCGAAACCTATTGGTATATCATGACCAAGCAACATAAAACAAGCATGCCCGAGAGACAGAACCCAAGCAATAGAGATAGGTATGCCCAAACAACAGAACCTGAGAAACAAAGAACAAAATAAAATAACTATAAGCAAAAATGTTTTGTGGTTGTGCAGGATTACCAATGACCCAAGATGCTCCTGCATCAAATAACTAGGGTTACAAGAAATAATTCTCCAAATCATTGATCAGGTCCAACCTGAAATGAATCCAACTTAGATTGAGAAATCCAAGACGAGTCCTCAATCAGTCTGTTCTTCCACTTTACCAGATACTCCATGTATTCCTTTCCTCTTGTACTTCTGCCAATTCTTTGTTTTAGAATATTTTCAACTTCTTCTATCTTCTTCTTAGGATAATCACTTGGTACCATCACTTCTTCATTAGGTTAATGATATTCATACAAATCTAAAATATTGAATATAGGTGATATATCCATGTCATCAGGTAATTCAACTTCATAAGCATTTCCACTGTCAAATCTTCTCAGTATTTTGCATGGACCAAATTTCTTCATCTTCAGTTTACCATATGTTTCAATGGGAAATCTTCCTTTCTTCAGATGAACCATTACAACATCAATAAATTTGAATTTTTTATGTCTCCTTGATTTGTCTGCACTATCTTTGTATTTCTGATTACTTTTCTCTAGCTTCTATTTCACATTTTCATGCAATGTCTTCAAAAATTATGCAAATTCTTCTGCTTCAACACTTCTTTTCTCTTCACCAAACAATATCTCTCAAATCTAATATACCTCTCAGTTGTGTGCCATGAACAATCTCAAATGGTGTCTTTCTAGTACTTTTGTTTACTGAACTATTGTATGCAAACTCTTCTTGTGCCAACATCAAATCCCAATTGCTTGGTGTGTTTCCAAATAAGCATCTCAACATATTACCCAAACTACGGTTTACAAGCTCTGTTTGTCCATCAATTTGTGGATGAAATGTAGAACTAAACTTTAACTCAGTATCCAAATTTTTCCAAAGTGTTCTCCAAAAATAACTTACAAACTTACTGTCTCGGTCAGACATGATACTCCTTGGTAATCCATGCAATCTAAAAATCTCCTTAAAGAAAAGATCTTCTATATGTACTACATTCAATGTTTTCTTACATGGTATGAAATGTGTCATCTTAGAAAATCTATCCACAACAACAAATATAGAGTCATCACCTCTTGCTATCCTAGGTAAGCCAAGAACATAATCCATGCTGATGTCACTTCAAGTTTTCTCACGAACAGTAATAGGTGTATACAAACTAGTATTCTAACTTACTCCTTTTGCAACTTGACAAACTCCACAACTTTTCACAAATTTATGAACATCCTTTTACAATTGAGGCCAAAAATACCTCTCCTTTAGCAAACTCAATGTTTTATCAATGCCAAAGTGTCCAGCCAATCCACTACTATGTTTCTCCTTTATCAAATTAGTTCTCATTGAACCTCTCAGTATACACAACTAAATACCTTTGAACAACATATCTTCCTGAATGAAATAGTATTCATACTTTCTTGATTGATTTGAATTAGGTGCTTTACACACTCTCCATTGCTCTGAAAAATCAAGATCACTTTCATACAAATGTTTCATTTCATCAAAACCAAGAACTTGAATTCTCATTTTGGTCAATAAAGACCTTCTACTAAATGCATCAGAAAATCTGTTAGAAACTCCCCTCTTATGTTTAATAAAAAATTTAAAGCTCTGCAAATACTCTACCCATTTCATATGTCTCTGATTCAACTTATTCTGACTACCCAAATATGATCAATATACAACAAAAATTCATTTGGCATCAAGTAATGTCTCCACTTCTTCATAGATTTCACAATAGCATAGAACTCTTGATCATAAACATAATATTTCCTTTTAGTATCATTCAACTTCTCACTAAAGAAAGCAACCGGTTTACCTTCTTGAGTTAATATAGCTCCAATTGCACTTCAACTTGCATCACATTCAACTTGAAATACCTTATTGAAATCAGGTAATGCTAACATAGGTAATTCAACAACCTTTATATTTAAAGCTTCAAAATTCTCATCAGCTCCATGTGTCCATTTGAATTCTCTTTTGTATCCCCTCATTTTTTCATTCATAGCATTACAAATAGAACTAAAATTCCTAATAAAATTCTTGTAAAAACTAGCCAATCCATGAAATGATCTTACCTCAGTGACATTCTTAGGTGTAGGCCAATTTAGTATAGCTCCAACCTTCTCAGGATCCATCTTTAATCCATCAGCTGAAATCACAAATCCCAAATATACAAGCTCTTCTTTCATGAAGGAATACTTCTAAAAATTTATCAGCAACTTTTCCTCTTTCAATCTCTACAACACTTGCCTTACATGCATCAAATTCTCTTCTGTAGTCTTACTGAATATCAGAATATCATTGAAATATACAATCACACATTTATTCATGAATTTCTTCAAAACTTCATTCATTAGCCTCATAAATGTACTAGGTGCATTAGTTAAACCAAAAGGCATAACCAACCACTCATACAAACCTTCCTTTGTTTTGATAGCATTCTTCCATTCATCACCTTCTTTTATTCTGATATGATGATATCCACACTTTAAATCAATTTTGGTAAAATACCTTGCTCCACTCAAGCAATCCATGATGTCATCCATTCTCGGTATAGGAAACCTATACTTCACTGTAATCTTGTTTATTGCTCTGGAATCAATGCACATTCTCCATTCTCCATTCTTCTTAGGTGCCAATACAATAGGTACTGCACACAGACTCAAAATTTCTTGGATCAAACCTTTGTTCAACAATTCATGAACTTGTCGGTTAAGCTCTTCATTCTTGGTTGGTGTTAACCTATGTGGTGCTTTATTTGGAAAACTAGCTCCAGGAATCAGATCCATACAGTGACTGATATCTCTCATTGGTGGAAAACCATTAGGTACATTCTCTAAAATTATCTCCTTGTACTCAGTTAGCAACTTTCCAACTTCTGCAGGAATGTCTTCTTCTGTATTCTTACTTGGTTTGTTAGGAATCAAAGCATAATAGATATCATTTCTTTTCAAATCCTTAACAAACTGCCTTCCTTCCATCAAACAAACTTTCACAGATGTGCATAACATATCAATGGATTCTTCAACTAAAGGTAACAAAATTTGCTTCTTACCATCAACCCAAATAGAATATCTATTCATCGTTCCATCATCTATAGCGTGTCTATCATATTGCCAAGGTCTACCCAAAAAAATATGACAACAATCCATAGACATAATATCACACAAAACCCTATGGTAGTACTTTCCAATTTTTAGATTCACAAGACTTTGTTCACTCACAATTAATGTATGCTCATCCTTGATCCATGAGATCTGGTAGGGATTCAGATGCTTCATCCTCTCTAGTTTCAACTTTGCAACCATTTATTCAGATGCCTAATTCTCCGAGCTTCCACTGTCAATAATCACCTTCCAGAACAAACTTTTCCCGATCGGATCTTGCTTATCCTTCTCACTCCATAGTATCCTTCGGATCATGAAATTTCCTTCCTTTTCAGCTTTATTTGGTGACTCCTCTTGCACCAATACATTTCTTATACTAATTCCTTTATTGGTTGCATGTGTACATTCAAAAGATTTATGTCCTTCTTCACCACAATTGTAACAAGTAACTTGGAATCCTTTTCCACTATATCCACCTCTGGAGTAATTTCCTCTTCCTCAGTATGAATTTCCACCTTCCATTTAGTCTTTCCTTTGTCTTGAGATGTGTCTGAACTTGAATTTTCTGGTTCAGATCTACTATTTTCACCATGAGATCTACCTCTTCCTCTAGGGAATCTACCACCTCTGCCTCTTTGTCTTTGTTCATATCTTCTATTCAAACTTTCCTCAACTTTTATGACAAATTGATATGCCTCTTCAATGCCTTCCATCTTGACCAAACTGATTTCATATTGTATGGAACTCCTCAAGCCATTCAGATATCTTGTTGTTCTTTCAACCTTATCTTCAACATGTCTAGATCTGATGTCTAATCTATAGAATTCCTCAGTTTAGTCTTTCACAGATTTATCTTTCTACTTCAAGATTTGCATTCTCCTAATCAGGTTAATCTGATAATCACAAGGTAGAAACTTGCCTTTCAATTTTTTCACCATCATATCCCATACCTTTATTTTTTATTAACCTTTCTTCTTTCTATCCAATTGTAGATGTTCCCACCATAAGGATGCATGAACTTTCAGCTTTGTGCTTGCAATCTTCACCTTCTTATCCTCTACTACATTCTCATATTCAAAATACTTTTCCATCTCAGTTATCCAGTCAATTATTTCATCAGAATCCAAATTTCCACTATACTCAGGAGGATTGAACTGAGGTGTGGATTTCAAACTTGTCAAAGCTCTCAGGAATCACTCTTCTTCTTGAGTCATCAAAGGTGCAAGTGTAGCTTCACCTTGAACCTCTTCAATTTCATCATCACTAACATCATCAAGATTCCTTCCTCTGCATTGGGCTATTTCAACAACTTCCAATCTAGTATCCATCTGTCTAAGCATATTAGCTAGACCCGAATCTGCATTTCCTCTCCCAAGACCACCTTCAATCCCTCTATAATTGTAGGTTAGATCACAATCTGCTATCCCACAACAATACCAACTAGGGTTAGGGTTTACAAGAAGGAACTTAGATCTCACCAATGCTTTGATACCACCTAATGCAAGGAGGACAAGTAGATGGGGATGGAGGCTCACCCAACTACCAAACTACCTTGCAAAAATAATGCGGAAGACAAACAACATAGTGAGAGAAGAAAAAATAGAGATCCTTTATCATCAATTGATCAAAATCATTACATGCCGGGCTATAAGGCCTTCCTAGTTTTGGCCATATATTCAATGAATTAAAATAAGATCTTCATACAACAGAGATAACAGACCTTCGATCTAAATATCTAAACATTTTCTTTCTTGCTCTAAGAATGATCTCCCTAAACTAAGAACATACAAAAGAATATATACAAGAGTCCACCAAAGAAGTCGACACTCAAATCCATAAGTGAGACCCAGATCTAGGTCCATCCCAATGAGAGACCCTAAATCAATTAAGCCATCGGAAATAAGTAAAAAAGTTGGCCAAAGATCCAACTTCTGAAATAAACAGCTCAGGCAGAAAGAACACCAAAAATTAGAAACCATCGATAAAGCATACCTGAGCATCAAAAAACCTGTCAGTAAGGACACCAGTAAAACCCATCAATAAAAAATGACTGAGCAACAAGAAACAAGCATGCCTGAGAGACAGAACCCAAGCAACAGAGATAGGAATGCCTGAACAATAGAACCCAAGCGACAGAGAACAAAATAAAAGAACTATAAGAAAACATATTTTTGGTTGTGTGGGATTTCCAATGACCCAAGATGCTTCTACATTAGAATTCTCCTCCTCTATCAGATCTCATACATTTTAGTTTCTTTCCTGTTTCTTTTTCAACTCTTGCAAGATACCATTTGAATTTCTAATTTTTTTTCTGATTTTTCTCTAAGAAACATGACAGTCATCATTTTGGAATGATCATCAACAAATAAAATAAAATATTTTTCTCTAGTGTAGCTTTTTTTCCCAATTGGTCCACATAGGTCAGTATGTACCAATTCCAAGATTTCATCAGTATTGTAATTTTTTCTCTTGAAGCTTGTCTTGCTCATCTTTCCAATTTGACATTGTTTGCATATTGCTAACTTGGGTTTCTTCAAGATAGGAATACCTCTAACTCTCTTTTTCTTTCTTATGTTTACCAGATTATCAAAATTTACATGACACAAACTTTTATGCCATATCCAACTCTCTTCTACTTGTGCAATGAAGCATGAACTTTTAGTGAGATCAAGATAGAATAGATTACGTTTTGTTTTCCTGCCAGTTCCAACTAGGTTCCCTTTACCATCCAGGAGCTTGGTCTTACCATTCATGAATTATACCTTGAAACCAATGCTATTCAACTGTGCTACACTGAGTAGATTTCTCCTTAGTCCTTCAACCCAATAAGAATTATCACATTTGATTCCTTCTATCAGAGTAATGCAACCTTTTCTTTCACATAGCAAGGTTAGTCATTCCCAAAACTGACACTCCCACCATCATAGTGCTCAAGATGTTCAAATTTTGTCTTATCACCACTCATGTGATGAGAACAACCACTATCAATTATCCATGTGTCATTTTTACTGATATGTGAGAAAAGTGTTGTCTTTTCATCTTCTTCATCTGACTCATCCTTAATAGAAATATAAACCATTTCATCTTCATCTTCATCACTATCAAAATATTTAGAAATATAAAAAGACTTCTTACCTTTGTTTTTGTAGCTCTTGTAGTTCTTGAAATATTTCTTTCATTTGTACTTGTTGAACTTTTTCTCATTTTTGTCTTCTTTGTTCGGACACTTGGCAGCAATGTGACCAACGTCATTGCATGAAAAGAAAATCAATGGAATTCTTCCTTTGTATTTTCCTTTGGCATCTCTCCTTTCAAGTAATGATTCAATGATATCTATATCTTCATTATCAGATTTATCATCACTATCACTTTCAATCTATTTTCCTTTTGAGTATCTATCCTTCTTACTAAGGTTTAGTTTAGCTTTGAATGCATACTCAAAATTGCTAGAGTTAGGAGAATAATTGTCAAAGTTGTCCAGCTCAAAAGTTGTAATCCTTCCAACCAATGTATCTAGAGTTATATATTTATTGCACCTCATCTCTTGAATAGCTAAAACTCTGATAGCATAGATAGGAAGAAAAGTTCTTAATACCTTGCTGACCACTATTGTATCTTCAATTATTCCTCATGCAGTTCTAATGGCACTCACAATTTTCTTGATTCTTTCACTGTATCTTGTAATGTCTTCTCCTTATTTCATTTTCATCTGATCAAATTATCCTCTGAGACTTTCCTCTTTGGCTCTCTTTACATTTGCATCTCCTCCATGAATATCCTATAATTTCTTCCACATATCATAGGATGTAGGGAAGTCCTTGACTTCATCAAATTCCAAGTAGCTGAGTGAAGAATCTATATCAATCATCATTATGTTATGGAGCTTCCGTTCTATCATCTATTCCACATTCATAGCTGTTGTTGGTTCCACATATTTGTTGTCCAAAAATTGCAAACCAGAATCTGCAATAGTAGATATATGTAGCCTCGTCAGCTCTTGCCATGCATGGAAGTTGAATTTGTTTAGCTTTGGGATCTCTCTTCTGTAAGACATCTATGATATTTAGCTTAGGCCTTGAAACCTTCTCTGAAAGCACTTGCATCTCTAATACTAATTGTTGGAAATGAGATAAGTAACTAAGAGGGGAGAGGTGAATCAGTTACTCCAAAACAAATCCCTTGTCCCTTAGATGTCTTAAACAATATACCACTGTTACTCAGTTAATTAAGATATTCTTTTGTAACTTGGGTGTCAAAGAAATCTTTATAATATCCAATGCAATTATACTTTAGTGATTAAGTGAAAAAATGTAAAGCATGAAAAAAATAACATATACACAGGTGACACCAAGATTTAACATGGAAACCCAATATGGGAAAAACCACCAATGTAACTAGTTACTGGTTTTCACTCTTTTGAAGTGAGCCCTGTTAGGAGCCAACCCTATTAAATGTTATAAAACACACTGTTAGGTGTGACCCTATTAAAGGATTTAAATCACCTTGTGAGGAGTGGCCTTGTTAGAGGTCTTCAACACTTCAACATAGAAATTCTACCTTGTGAGAGGATTTACAAAAAGGCTGTTAAGTCTACTCTGTTAAGAGATTTGAGATCACTGCTACAATTGTTAGAAAGTAACAATGAATTGACCTGTATGTGTAAGAAATTGTCTTTGCTGATTCAAATCTTTGTTCTAATTATGATTGGATCCTTGCTGATCAAATATTGTATTGCAGCTCCAAGTTTTTTGTACTCAATTAGAATCCCATCTGATTTCACCTTCACTCTTCATATCACAAAATTCCACACTTCTGCTTATCTTTAAATTTTTCCACACTTATTTTTCTTCTTCCTTAATCAATCCAAACTTGACCTTTCATATATATGATAAGCCCTACCAAGTCTACTTGAATACACTTCTAAATAAATAAAAAATCACAATTCAGTTGGCCTCATATAACCAATAAATTATAAAATGTAAACCACTATTAGTCGGCTGACACTGAATAATCAACTCGGTCAACACTGTGTTTATTTAATGCTCGACCATGACTGAAATGCCTGAGTGACTCAGTCAACACTAAACATCTTCAATACATGACTGGTCTTGGTCAGAAATAAAAATCTCTTTCCATTCTCCAACTGTGCTTGGTCTGGATGTAGACATTTGTGTAACATCACTACATAAGTGTAAATACATGTGTAACATCAATGACAATACACAATTGATTAATTGTCTTCAACAGTTTCCATGCTGAAATATTACCTAAAAACTACTGAATTTGGATTTCTCCTAATGTGGATGAAGAAGTCTTGCTAATGCATATCAAGGATGAAGTGATGGATGAAATGTTTATGGCTCATTCCTCCTCCATTTGACAGGCAATCAAACATGTAATTGGGTTAGAAAATTTTACACCAAAGTCTATACAGTTGCTATTTCCCTCTCAGCTTGTCTCAATATTTTTGTAAAACACTATGGATTTTCTGCAATCCCCACATTTGCTTGAAATTATGGCATTCAAGGTTATCCATAAATAGTTCTGGGTGGGTAACAAACTTAAACAAGCCATGCAATATTATGATTTATCAAATTGACATGCTCTAGTTGGGGGTGTGTTTTCTCGACACCAATTGATGCATAAGCATGAGTTTTTAAAGGCATATAATGAAATAAAATGTTCACTTGAGAAACAAAATTCCATCATTTTGAAGAAAGCACTACAAGATTTTGTCCCTGCTCTCGGCTCGCAGATTGGGGAACAAATGAAATCTACCATGTGCGCCTTTCTAGATATATTGGGTATGTAGAATACCCCTGTCATCCCATGATTCTCTCCTCATTCTCTATCCTCAAACTGGAAGGCAGCTCCATCAAGAAAATAAAGGAGGGTTGGGATGGAGCATCGTGCTACTCTACCTTCACCAATGTAGGAAGGTTCTTGTAACACGGGCTGAGTGCCAGATGCAAAGATAACTCATGAATGTGATTGGGGAGTTGTGGAAACCTCCTCACTTGGTTCTGAATAGATGCCTCAAGATGTCCAGGGGAGTGGTTGGGATATCTCTGCTCCTACAGAGCATCTCAGTGGTTGGGCTACGAGAAGGTCATCACAATCGCATTCTGGTTATGCGCATTTTTTAGAATGAGTATGGAAGTGGTTGGGAGATAAATACAATAGATGAACGCTCAAGTGGATGGTCTTGGGGAGAGGACGAGATGGAGGAATGAGGGCTTGGGTCTACCCTGGCATGGTGATGTTGTAAGAAAATAATCTAGCATCAAATTTTGGATTTGTGCAACATCAAGAGATTTGTTGGTGATAATGTCCTATATCCTCACATGAAGCGATTGATTTTCCCTTCTCAACTTGCCTCAATTTTATTTTCAAATGTGTTGGATTTCTTGACCGAGTCAACTTGCTGAAGTATCCAGAACTAGTCGACTTACTGACACTACATTGATACTGAGTCTTTACCGAGATGATCCTGAGATACTGATACCGAGTAATTACCTCAAGATACCACTACTGAGTAATTACCGACTTACCGAGTTACTTCATTGACCGCAATTTTCTACCGAGTTGCTTTTACCAAAATGCTTCTGAGTTACTGAGACTTTTGGTGCTACCAAGTTGATACTGTTTTGCTTCCGTGTTGATGCAGAGTTGCTACCGAGTTACTGGCTAGTCTTCAGTAGGCAGATTTTGATGTAATGTCTTGGCACATGAAAAATCTAATGAAAATTTTCATGCCAAGATTTAGGAGTACTTAGTAGTTCATAGGATATTAGTGAGCCTGATATGTAAGTATTTCATAGGATATTAGTGAGCCTGATGTGTAATTGGACTGAGAAGTGGGGTTTTCTTGCTAGTTCTTTCCCCATGGAGTTCTTGAACTAGTTTTTATTTTTATATATTATATTTAGTGGTATCTTCCACTTTTGCCTTAAAAAATTTATAAAATATGATTTCATTATTAGTAATAAATAATCTCAAAATAAAATAAAAATATTACCTTTACTATTATGACATCCATTTATTTTAAGGAGATGTTTATACAGGTATAAAAAATTCAAATTTTTAACATTTAATACTTATAATAAAAATAATAATATAATTATATTTTGAAATTTTATTTAATTATTAAATTTGACAAAATTTTCTTATCACATACTTTTTGATTCATATATAGACATTTCCCCATTTTAGGAGACATAACTAGAAAAGTAGGTCCACATACAAATTTAAGAAAAAATAAAATCCTAAAATAATTATAAAAAAAAATAAACTATTATGACATCCATTCATTTTAGGAAGATGTTTATACATGTATTAAAAAGTCTCTAGAGACAATTTTTTTATATTTAATAATTATAAGAAAAATGATAATATATAATAGTATTTTGAAATTTAATTTAATTATTATTAAAAAAATTGTCTTATCAAATTTTTTTTGATGCTCCTCATTTTAAGAGTCATACCCGCCATGTCTAGAAAAGTCAGACCACATATGATTGAAATAAAAAATGAAAATTTAAAATAATTAAAATGAATAAATTAATGCTAATAAATAATAAAAGACAACCTGATTTTCTAAATCGACGTGCAAGATGATTGGAAACTTGCTTATCGTTGGATGTTGAAGTCATTGATTTTCTCACTCCTCATTTTTCATGCTGCTTTTCCCTACTTATATATTTATCTACATGCATCCTAGGTCAACATATATGGGTTTTGGCAAAATAAAAATAAAAATAAAAGCATTTATGAATTTTCAGGTAGGGGAAAGGACCCAGACAAGGGGTCCAATAATGGTTATATTTTTTTTGCATGCTGAATCCCCAATTCCTAATATGAAAATAGCCTAAAAATTGGTCATTCATGTACCAATATTCTATCACACATGTACCAATAGCTGATCATTTTTATCTTTTTTGGTTGGTAATTGGCCCATTTGTGCACCACTATTGGGACATTTGTGTACGAGTAGGTGACACTTTTAGATGACCACTTTTTTACCCTTGGGTGTTTGATGATTTGTATAGAGAGATCAGTGAATACCCAGAAGCTAAAACCTTAGTCTTAAGCAGTTCATTAGCATATGTAGATGACAAAAAAAATCTTGAAATCTAACATATAGTTTAAGTTCTACAGGTGTATGAAGTTAAGGTGTGTGGTTACTGATTCTCCTCCCCTAATGCTTCTGTGCATGTGGTATGGATATCGACCATGACTTGGCTCTGACCTGGCAAAGGTTTCATGCATGTAAACATAGAAGATTTCAGGTGAAACAATCAGTCGTATGGATGAAAAGGCTGTAATTATTTTGTCTTCGATTGTCTAAGAGAACAATGGAAACCACTTGTGTTTCACACCAAATGGAGAGCTCCTTGCACACAAACAACCAACCTTTGCAAAACTCTGAATCTCTTCCCAAAATAGCCATATCCTAAAATAGTCGTAGATCTGCATCTAAATTACTCAATTATATATTGAAAACCCACATTAAATATTTTAATTAGGTAGATGCCTTTTTTATTTCCTCCGAATATAAATTAACTAACTACCCACTGAATCTGAGGAATCTCAGATTCAGGAAATTGAAAAATCAAAGAGTAAAGATGAAAGTCATCCTCCGTAAATGGGGTCCATCAAGTCTAAAATTGTGTGTTGGATTTGCACAAGGTAGATTCTTTTGTAATTACCTCTTAATATGAATTAACTAACTACCCACCAAATTTGAGGAATCTCAGATTCAAGAAATTGAAAAACTAAAAGAGTATAGCTTAAAATCCTCTGTAAATGGGGCCCACCAAGTCTAAAACTATGTCTTGGGCTTGTACAAAGTTACAAGAGGTTAGACTGATGTAGAGGGTTTGACAATCTAGTGTTCTTCCTTACTCCAAGATGCTCCTTGATCTAACCAACCATCCAATGGTTGTTCTTTGTTGAATCTTCCCTCAATCAGGATCTCCAAGACCCTCTCTACCAACTTCTCCTCCTAGGTATAGTTGTTCTTTGAAAGATTTTAAAGTTCCTAGGTTTGACTAATCTAATTAGTCTACCAAATACCTAGGTTTCTCCACTAGAAATCCTCCTAGAATGCCAAAGCTCTACTTAGGATCTTTCCACACATTCACCAAGACTCTTATCAATCTTCTTGACCCATCCTAGGTCATTCTAGACTCATCCCAATACTTTAAGACTCTTTACCAATCCAATTGGTCTATTTTTCACTAGGAGGCCTAATTGCCAATTCCCTAGTAGGTCTATTTTCATAGCTTTAGGGATATTACTCCAAAACTCCCCAAATGACCCCACACAAGACCTTGGAAATCTTCAAGGTATCAATAAACCTTGTCAAAATCCAAAACCCTAAATTTTGAAAGCACTCATAACCCTACTTTCTTACAAGCCCTAGATTTGAGCCTATTAATTAGGCCTCTAGAATAGTCAGCAAAAACAATTGTTTCAAATGATCTCCAATATTTGATTCTCATCTGATGAAGGGCGCTCCCCTTAATACCACAAACATATAACAGAAACAGAGAAGCAACAACAATTTGCAAGAACAGAAAATGGACTTCTTATTATCTCCACAAATGCGGAATTACAAACTTTCAGAATT
>MU226984.1:1340014-1360750 GCA_018584345.1 Thuja plicata | reverse complement strand
GCTCATATATTTGATTGAAATATTGTTAGTCAATTTCTAGTTATTGTGATTGTTCTCCAATCAAATCTTCTGATAACCTGTTGACAAGGCCATTTGAACAACAATGTAGGTTTCTTTGACCTTGGCACAGTGGTTTGTGCATGTAGTTTAATTGTTGGTTATTTAATATTTGACTATTTTGACCAGAAATTATAAATAATTTTATCATTCTACATTTGACATTAACTAATCAACTATTGATATCTATAATGTCTTGTGATCAGGTCTTTTTTATTTTATGTATATTTTAGGATGTTGTTTTATTTAAGAACAACACACACACACACACACACACACACACACATTTTTTTTAAAATATTTTTTATAATCATACAAAAATTATATAGCATTAGGCCTAGAATATCATGAGAAATTAATAATATGAACCATGATAACTTACCACACTAAACAAAATTCAACATTCAATCAATATTAGCAAAACAAAGAGAAAATTAATATTATAAAGATAAAGTAAAAAAAATTATAAATTCATGAACATTTTTGTAATCAAAGTAGTTAAAAGGTTAAAACTAAGCTAGTGCATAACAATAGAATAGAATGCATGTAAATCTTAGAAACAAATATAGATAATGTTATGGTTGTCATAAGAAGTCTAGATAACAACATTTCCCTCATGACCTAATTTCCCTCATGACCTAATTAAGCCCTATTTGGCTTATATTGCCAATATAGGCAATTTACAAGACTTTGCACTCTTAGTGCTCTTAACAATTATTTCAGTATTGTGTTAATATATAATGTTGAGCTATTATTTCAAACTATTACAAACTTGATCCATCTCATATCAGCACCTCCCTACTTCGTGGATCTCCATCTCAAGAGACATTAACTCTCCAAATACTTGAGAGTAACCATTCAACTATCTCTAATTGTCACATAACAGTCTAATTGTTAGTGACAAAACACAAGAAATAGTTATCAAGTTGACAACAAAAGTTGTCAACTCGACAACACAACACCCTTTGCCCATTCTAATACTCATAAAAGGTTTAGAGAAAACCTTAGAAAGATAACTTAACCTATAACCCCTACTAACCCCAACTAACTCCAATTCAGCCCTATTTGTCTTATATTTCCAATATAGGCAATTTACAAGACTTTGCACTCTTAGTGCTCTTAACAATTATTTTAGTATTGTGTTAATATATAATGCTGAGCTATTATTTCAAACTATTAAAAACTTGATCCATCTCAGATCAACACCTCCCTACTTCATGAATCTCCATCTCAAGAGACATTAACTCTCCAAATACCCGAGAGTAACCATTCAACTATCTCTAACTGTCACATAATAGTTTGATTGTTAGTGACAGAACACAAGAAATATTTATCAAGTTGACAACAAAAGTTGTGAACTCAACAACACAACACCCTTTGCCCATTATAAATACTCATAAAAGGTTTAGAGACAACCTTAGAAAGCTAACTTAACCTATAACCCCTACTAACCCCAACTAACTCCAATTAAGCCCTATTTTGCTTATATTGCCAATCTAGGCAATTTACAAGACTTTGCACTCTTAGTGCTCTTAACAATTATTTCAGTATTATGTTAATATATAATTTTGAGCTATTATTTCAAACTATTACAAACTTGATCCATCTCAGATCAACACCTCCCTACTTCATGGATCTCCATCTCAAGAGACATTAACTCTCCAAATACCCAAGAGTAACCATTCAACTAACTCTAACTGTCACATAATAGTCCGATTGTTAGTGACAAAACACAAGAAATAGTTATCAAGTTGATATCTTTAGAAAATTATCCATTCTTCTACACATAGACTACCTGCAAATAAATGAATAACTCTTAAAAAATGATGACAAAACCCACATATGTTCCATTTATTAATGGCAATAAAATGGGCACTATAGCTTCAACACTCTAATAGAAAGTTAATATTATGACTCTTTAGCAAATTAGCACATTAAGAACTTAACTAATTATATTCATCTCTCTGGTTACTCTTACCTATTGCTTGTAATCCTGATCACCATCTTTAGGTTACTCTTAACCACTAGATTATTTTCAACTCTCCAAGGCTCTATAGACCCTGGTGCACTCCATGGCTCCTGCCTTTGACCTTGGTGCTCCTACACCAACTAGTCATGACCTTTTTTGTGGGTCAAATATTGGGATGGAGGAATCCCTTCTCTTAGTGGACTAGAATACCCAACACCTTTTTCTATGTAGTTTGAGTCCAATTTATAAATTATAATAGTCTGTTATGCCCTGCATCCCCACACCTACATTTTGTGTGCAAAATGTTGGGTCCCCCTTTTTGTTTTTTTCTTTTGGCTCTTGCCTTCATTTTTTATTTGTTTCTCTATTTTCCTTCTCTGGGTTTTCTTTCTCACGGTGTTGGTTTTTCTTTTTGTTTTTTTCTCTTGTGTCTCTGGGACCTGGTCCCAGAGTTGGTCATTCCTTGTCCACGAGCTGGATTCTGGACTCCGAGATTCTCTGCCACAATGTCTTCTTTTCATAAGAGGGTATGGTCGTGTAGAATCCCCAGGCCTAGAGTCTGGAGGTTAGCCTATTCTAGAGTTTGTAGAAGGAAAGGTAACTTGTTTTTCACCTCGGGTATAAAAATAAATCACATGTCATTTTCACAATTACCGCGATTAAAACACTTAAGCGATTTCAAAGCGATTTGAGCGAGATTAAGTGCGAAGTGATTCTGAGTTGTTCTGAGTAATTGTCGTTAGTTTCTGGTATTGAGTGGTGATCATTTGGAGGTGGAAGCTGCTATAGATCATTCGTGGTGCCTTGCTTCCTTTAGATTTTTAGGTTGGTCTCTGTTTCCTTCTTTTGTCTTTTCCTGCTTTTGGTTTTTGTTTGGCTTGTGTTTTTCCTGGTTTTGTTTTCATTTTGCTTCTGTGTTTTGGTTGTTTGGTTCGCCACCTGTTGGTGGGTTGGCTCTGCCAGAGGGTTGTCCACCTTCTGTGCAGTGTAAAACATTGTATATGTATTGTAGATTTTGTACATTTTGTGCATGTTTGTGTAGGGTGGTCGCTCTGTGCTACCATTTGCTATAAATTCAATGTTTTGCATGTATATCCTTCCATTTTTTCATGTATATACCTTTCAGCCCTACTATAGTTTAGGTGTATATATTGCATATATTTGTCCAGTCTCGTATTGAGCTTGTCATGCTTCGTCTATTTTCTGTTCAAGTTTGTGAGCTCATTTAGGGTAGAATACCGCCTGGTTGAAGCTCGGCTCTCTGTCGGTTTCAACTAGGTGGTTTTCTCTTTCCTCCATAAACCAACCTTAATGACCCATTTATGTCCCATGTATACATTCAAGACTGTCCAAGTGTCATCCACTTTTCATGCGTTCAGATAGTTGGCACCGTCGTCACCATAACTCCCCATTTATTGCATAGCCATGTGACGCTAACGTATGCCTGACAGCTCACTTTTTGCGCACAACTTCCAACGGTTATTTTTTTGGACCCTGGGTCCTTTGCCCTCACCCAGCCCACATCTTGTTTTTGTCAGGTATGTTGAGACCCCCAGGCCTGAATATTGGTTAATTTCCTAAGTTTGCAATATATATATATATACTTTCTGGGATTTTGAACCTAAACTAACTTTTCAGGGAAAAGACATGCCATGATGGTAAGATCTTTAGATCCCAGAATAATACTTATTCATGAATTCTAAAGGTTGCCTTTCCTTGCAGGTTTCTAGAGAAACATACTTAAAATTTTTGAGGCTTTCGCATCTTCACCACTTGGAAGTTTGGAACTTCCCTCCACAGCAGTCACTAGGGCAGCCGTCAGATCTAAAATGGAGAGGGCCTTAGAGAAATTACCTCTCAGCATGAAGTATGTAAAGGACAATGTTGTCGTGGGATCAAAGATTGATTCTAAAGTTCAAATAATTACCAAAACTAGCGTCAGAATGTGGGCCGAGATGCAGGCCCTTGTTAAAATAATGTACATTCAGCGACAGTCTAGGTATCCATTGGTAATCAGCATCGGGGATTCCAAGATTCTCAAGGCTTCCTATTTCCCATGCTCGGTACAGGCCCTAGAGTTGATTCTAACACTTGCAGCACATTACAACTCTTCCATCTGGGCCATCATGCTCGTAGCCCCAAAACTGACCAGATATCCCACCCCCATGGTGTCTCTCAATGTCGCAACTTTTTGGGTTGGGCTGGGGATCCCTCAGTTTGACAACCCAACTATCATTACCAGAGCTTATGCCTTAGCGCAATTTTAGCAGTTGGAGGTCGCAGCCTGACAATACATGAACAATCATTGGCTCAAGAATCCAAAGAGGGACCCCAGGAAAATGAAGCTTGAGATCCCCTAGTCTGAGTTTAAAGAAAGCATCTAGATGGGGATGATAGCACTATCCCAGGTCTTCGGTCAACCACATACCTGGGAATTCATAGGGTGGATGTACTACTTCTTGCTTGGCATCACCACCGGTGGGGAATACTTTGATTGGGCCACTATTATTTCAAACCATGTGGATTCTCAGTTCCTTCAGGTGGCTGAGAAGCGCAAGTTTTATATGAATTCTTATGTTCTTTGGGCCCTAGCGCAACAATGACCTACCACCAATGGGTTACTCACAATAGGTGTACTTGGGATCAGCCATGATTAGAAATCTCCCTGGGATTATTTCCCATAAATCCAATGGGAGGCTAGTTTCCCCAGTTTTTGTCAGGTGAACGACACCTTCATATACTACAACCTGCTCATGCCCACCTGGGATGTAGGATACCACCTCTCCATGGAGGTAATGGAGCTAGTCAGAAGTTATCGCCATTATTACATACAATTCTAGCAGCATACATACATAAGGGTAACTGGCTTCTCTGGGAAACCTTACTTGTTGCCCAAACATTATGGGAAAAAGATAATTCTCTTAGATTATTGAAAACAAATAATGGAGTTTCATGCATTATACACCTTAAAAAAGGTGACAAACATTCCATTCCCAATCACTTGTGGGAATTACTCATGCAGTTTGGCTGTAGCCAAGGAGGCAGACAACGAACTCAAGAGCTTGAACCTGGCAGAATTTTATCTAGCATGGAAGAACTTTGATCCGCATGGAAAAATTGCACTGGCACTTCCCCGGGCATCAAATCCCCACCAATATCACATGGAGGACTTCTTGGAAGATTTCCAAGATGATGTTGAATTTTGAAGCCGACATTACGTCTGGATGACCATGGGAATGATGGAAAGGTTGAAGCTCCAGAAATTTCCAGATGACTTCTCATACGCCAGATCCACAATAGACCCCTAGTACAAGGCAAAGGGGATTGATAAGTTGGCCCTCCCACTAGGGGAATGGAATGCCCAGGAGGGGCCCACCATTGAGGAATTTACCTGCAACATGGTCGAGTGTAGCCACATATACTTTAAGAGAGTATGCCCCGGGAGTACCTGCAGGGCTGCCCAGCCGGTACCAAAGCTGACCCCCGAGGCTGGAACTTCTTCACAGGGAGAAGATAGGGGAAAAACAATAATGGAGACTCCAACTATGCAGGAGACCCCCATAAAATAAAAATTGAAGCAATCAATAGCAGCCTCCCAACATATGAGGGAGAATTTAATCTCAAGGTTGGCTACTCCGGTGCTCATGACCGGACCTATCCATCCTCCTTCTTCCCCTTCACTAGTAGCACTAATGGTCAAAGCAACAAGAGTAGATCTAGAAGAGAAGCAGGTCCTAAGGGAGGTGGGGCCTCCTTTGATCACTAGGAGGAAGAAAAGGCTTAATCCAAAGCCGAAGGAAGAACCGAAGCTAGGGATGCCTCAGATCCCACAAGTAGAAATCCTTTATTCTGACTCCC
Organism: Thuja plicata; assembly: GCA_018584345.1. Taxonomy (NCBI): domain Eukaryota; kingdom Viridiplantae; phylum Streptophyta; class Pinopsida; order Cupressales; family Cupressaceae; genus Thuja; species Thuja plicata. Next base: position 1,354,866 of record MU226984.1, on the reverse strand, counting down.
CAGAGCTGGAGAGGGAGCCAGAGCCCACTCATATCCTAGAAAATCCTCCCCCTCAAGATGAATTTGATGATGTTTTTAGAACTGACAAGTTCAGAAATTTGCAATGAGACATTGAGCACCTAGAGGCTAAAATCCTGGAGCAGGAGGAAGCTCCAGAATAGGAACCTGCACAGGAGCAAGAGGAACAAGTAGAAGAAGAAAAAGAGACAGAACAAGAGATCTCCTCTGAAGTCCTAGAAATACAGGATATGGGAGTTTCAGGACAATAGAAACAAAGTGAACAAATGGCATCGGCTGGGGAAACCAGACCCATGGGAACAACCGTGACCCCAACCGCCGTGTTCCAGACACCGCTCCCGAAGGCAACATTTGGTGAGGCAATCACTGCGGCCCAAACATTAAACATTGGCCCATTTCCTCCCCCACTACCTAAAGATGTACCAATGGAAGAGGACACCCTAGCAACAGAGGCTAAGGAAGAATAGGAATAGGAAGAAGAAGAAAACCCTAGGGCAACCAACGAGGACCTAAATATTACTAAAGATACAGATTATGGGGAAAAGGATACAGGTATCACCAGAGAAAATATTTCTAGTGAGATAGAAGATATAGGGAAGGAGCCAAAAGAGGCTCATACTACTGAGGGGGCACAACAAGACGTTCAAGAGAATTTATAGAAACAAGTTTTGGCTACAAAGCCACCCCGCCCACCATAGTGGTTGGTGGAATCTTGAAAGAGAAAGGCCCCCCCATCAACACCCAAAGCCCATCTTTCTTTTGCAGAGATGATGGCTCAAGCAAAGAACCCGCCGAAGGCTAAGAAAGCCTGGACAGTTCACACTCTTCAAACTGAGCTGGGCAGAGAAATAGTCGTAGTAATCGCGACACCTTCCCCAAATGTAGATGAGGCAATGACTGAGGCTAGAGATTATGATGTCACAGAGGTGTCACTGGGGAAGAGGGTAAAATAGGGTGAATTAAACCTATTGAAAGAAGTAGCCAAGGTAGTGGAGGCTCGCTATGAAAAGGAGGTTCAAAAGTACAAGGTAGAAATGGAGAAAAATGCAAACCTCATGGGGTTGCTAACTGAGTTGGCCTGCTCCATTAGCATCATTCCTCTGGGGGCTTCTACATCGGATGTACCACTTCCATAGAGTGATATAGACTCATTACAGGCGATGAAGAAGAAAGCCCAAGCAGTTGATGAATGGGTCACCTTATAGTTAGGAAATGTCTGACGCTTCCTGGTGTCCACCCTCTCAGATCTATACGCAGCCTGCCACATCTTACATCAGGCCAAAACCACCATCAGTATATGGGAGGGGGACTTCGATAATTATGAGGCATGGAAGCTTGAACTAGAGGAACTCCTTGGCCTCAGAGAGGAGATTATTTCCGATTCTAGAATTTTGGGGGAAGAGTCATTTGAGTTTGTGAGGACCCAGCACTCCAGACTTGACCTTACATTGGGGTTAATCAAGCAACTGGTGGGGACTCTACAAGATAAGGTCAGCACAGTATAATATTCTTTCAATTTGTACAAGTCTTTTTTTTTTAAGGTCTTCGGAGTTGATCCATTTAGCACTGACACATGCACATTGGAGGAGTATATTTTGGGGAAGTTTGATGAGCTAATGGAGTCCAGGTATCAATCCCCAGAGGGAATAGATAGAGCTCAAATGACATGAATAACTTGCATGATACTCAGTGGTCACGATGTAGCAAATATGGCTAATGAATTTAAGGGAAATGTTCCAGACCTGGGGGAACAGATTGAAGTGGCCAAATATTGGCAAGCTGGCCTTAAAGACATCGATGAAGATGGAATCTCCCATCTCCTCCAAGTCTTTAATGATAATAAGCAATAGTAAAGGTTCTCTGAGGGCCAAAGAAAACCTAAGTGTTTTTGTATTCTTTATTCTTTTGGAATGTAAGTCCCTGGATCCCGAAGTCCCAGATTCTATATTTTGTATTCTTTTAATGATCCATGTCCCGGCCCTCAAGGCCAACCGATCACTTTCAAAGTAGTTAATAAAGGTTGTCAGAAGGTAGATAGCTACATCAAGGCACGTCAGATTAGAAAGAGGTTTTCTGACAGATGGTCTTCTCGAGGCCTTGGTTCAGAAGTACACCTAGCACGTTGGAGATAGGGCATCGCTTTTTCCATTTATGAGGCATATAGCCTCGATCCCCAGGGGATCGATTTTCTTCTTTCTTCTTCTTGGCTCTCTTCTCGAGGCTGATTCTTCCATTCCACCTCTCTTATCTTATTCTTCTGACATGATAGGCCTATTCCATCTCTAGGTCTTTTGTAGAGTGGTGCAGGTAGTACCGGCCACCAGATAATGTATTTTATTGTACATTATAACATGACTTAGGGTTAGGGTTAGATGTGTATGTGTATAAATAGTAAGTATGACCCCATTCCAAGGGTCGGCGAAATTGATAATTTTGCAGTCCATAGTAATAGAAAAATAGTATTTCGTTTCTCAGTTGCAGAGCTCAATGCTCCATAGTTTCCAAGTTTTTCATGTAGTTAGATGCTCCCTTGGAGCCACCATTGTACCATGCACCAGTGCTTGCTGGAAGAAATGTTAATGAAGAAGGGAGGGTTCTTGCAATGATGTTGTTGGCATTTTGTCTTCTGGGTTGATGGTATTTTATGCTCTATGTTTTTCATGTCATTTTCTCTAACACTTAAAGTAGATTAACGACCTCCTTTCCTTTGCTACTGATGAAATATGAACTGATGGTTGTATGTTTCTTTGGTATTTAGTATAGTGTGTTAGAGTATTGTTGATGTTTTGAATGTTCAGCATAACTATAGGTAGATGAAATATTTCTAACCTTGCAAGATATTTTTCAATTTATTTGTTAAGTGTAAATGTGCTTGGAGAAACCTCACCCACTTGAATCCTGGAGAGAACGAGTTGAAGATAACCAACTATCCCCCTCAAAAATAGTCACATCTCCCAACCAAGCCCCGCACCATCGAGACCCGACTCTCAAGTGCTTGGAGGCCTGGGAAATCTCATTTCCCTAGACAACCTTTACAGGCAAAGTTGGCCGGTACCCTGGTACCCAATGACAACTTACCTCTATTGGCGGACCTGGTCACAAGAGTCCCATCAATAGAAACTGGTACTAGAAGGAGGGCACGAACTCATCCCCCTCTCAAGATTCTAATTTTACACATCCTGAGGGTTCCCCAAGCCATAGTTTTAGGAGTCAAGCCTTCAGTGGGATTGGGTCTTTCTCTCCAACAAGATTTGAAAGAATCCTTAGGTCAGCCCCAAACCCCAGAAGGTTTATCGAACTCAGGCCTCCTACTCGAAAGAAACAGACCCCAAAAACCACACCAGCCACTATTGTCTGGGGGTCTAGTGTACCTTAGAATATCCTAATTTTCTATACAATCCCAAGAACTAGCATTCAACCTACTCAAAATTTGGTTTCCCAAATGGCTGCATATTTCAAAAATATCACGTCCCCTATGGGAACCTTTTCGGGCACAACCAATGACTTACCCTTGCACTTGGAGAAGATTTGCCCAAGATATGAGCACCTAGGCTCACGAACCACAGAAGAACACTTACAGGCATACAAAGATGCCATGAACCGACACCAAATCCAACATGAAGATGTTGTGACCTGAATGTTTTCCCTGTCTCTGGGATAGGGTGAACTAAATTGGTACCTTAACCTTCCCACCAACTCCATCAACAGTTGGTAGGACATGGAGGATGCCTTCTTGGATACCTTTCACATATATGTGGACCCATCTTGGTCCCATAGCCAGTTCATCTCCATTAGAAAGGAACCCAATGAACCCCTTGCAACATTCAATCACCAGTTCCAACGCACCTTGGAGCAGTGCATGGGCCCTTTTATTTCATCCCTGGAAGTAACCATATAGACCTATCTCAACATGATGGACCCCTTCATAGCCACTCTCCTCTGGAGAACAACCATCGCGGGTGACTGAGATACTTTGGCAAAGGTTTACAACCTAGCCTTAAAATTTTCCTGTGGCCTCAACAAATCCTCGAGCGGGATTGGGCAGAGCACACCCTCCAACATGATCCCCAGCAGAATTGCGTATGCTGGGGGATATAACCCCAATCTAGAAATGGGTTCCCCCATGATGGCGATGAATTCCTTGCCCTCTTTGATAGACCAGTAGGCCCAGTATGTTTATCCATCACAGACTCAAGCAATACCGGGTTTGGAATCTTTTCCTTGGAACTAGCCATAGCAGACACAACAACCTCAGATACAACCACCTGGGGTGCCCTTCTTTTAGTTGTCTATGGCTGGAGGATTGCCACCATTGACTCTGGAAAATACTGTTGTCTTCCTAAGGAACCGAAAACAACCATCATATTGTGACACAAACACTCAGCTGACCACCGAGGTTGAATCCCTCTAGCGAATACTTTCCACCCTGACTATGGACATGGGTCAACTGAAGGCGAGGTCCTATGTACCCCATAATTCCAATTTCCAAAGAGGGAATATTTTCTCTTGCCAACAAAACAATAATTCCAAAGGAAGAAACTTCAACAGTGAGCCTCGGCCCAACCAACAAAAATGGAACAATAACGCGAACATCGGAGGTCCACCTCTAAACTAAAATACCAGTCAAAGTGGTGCTGGACCATCCCATTTCACACCATTCATAGAATTCCAGCCCATGACCAATTGGTGTAGATTACATGACACAGGCTCCCATAACAAGGTGAATTGTGCCATGCTAGAGAAGGTCATCATGATTTTCCAACTGGACAGGCAACAATTGCATGACGCTACTCCCCTAGAACCTCCTGTGTAAGAGCCAACTCATGGTGCATTCACTTGTGAGACTGTCTTCTTTGGATCCTCTGGAGAAGACAAAGAAGAATCTGACTTGTAGGGATTCTTTGATGAATCAATTCTAGCCTTTGAGGCCAACGCCTTCACCAACCTACAGACTCCTTACAACACTCAGAGCCAGGCTGGTAAAGGGCTAGTTTACACACTAACAACACCTCCCAAAGATACTCCTCCCTGGGATAATACAACTGACCAACACATCCCTCTAAAAGGTTCTATCTCTAACCAAGTAAAAGACCCAGCTGAGGGAAGCCATCAATTCTAAGGAGGAAGATTTGACATCACAAAGGCGTTAAAACAAACCACCACCTCCATGACCTTGATGGAGGTTTTGCTAAACTATCTCAAGCAGAAAAAGTCTCTTTTGAAACTCTTAGGAAACACAAAAGTTGTCAGTCACCCACCCAAGACTATCTCTTTTGAGGATGCCAACGCGGCTGTCTTCCAGGGAAATAACAAAGATCCTCCATTCCTACTAGGCCTAAATATACAAGGCAAAAACATACACAACTGCCTAGTAGATTCTAGGGCTTTTGGAAAAATCATGCCCTTATCTATGTGTCAGAAGCTCTGATTCTGGCCCACCCTATCTAATGGTGCAGTGATTAAACTGGATAAAAATGTAATGAAAATGGTGGGAGAATTAAAGAATGTCCAGATACAGCTCATCCAAGACCCTAGAATAGCAAGCATAATCAATATCCAAGTGGTGGACATCCCAGAGACTTATGGGATGTTATTAAGTCAGAATTGGTCTAAGTCCTTGAATGGATACTTTTTGACTGACTTCTCCCACTTGTGGCTCCCTTGGGAAGGAGAATCAAATAAGATCCAGGTTGAGAGTGAGCCTCGGATGAAGCAGGCCCTTACCAAAGTTGGGAGGGTTAACAAGGTCTTCTTCTCTGAGACTTCCCTCAAGCTGTACCAACCCTTTGAAATCTTAATGTTCAATTTCACCCCCGAGGAGGATCCCATAGTCTTGTAGAGAACCCAGGACCTAGAAGAAAAGTTGAGGGTTAAGTTTAACTCTTAGGGTGTCGTGGCGACCCCTGCTACACTCTTGTCTGGCACTTGGTGCTGAGTACACTATTAGAAACATTCAGAGTTAGAGTGTGAGCCTTGCCTCTCCATCGCTACCCGGCACATCGACACCTTCCAAAAAAAAGAACATATAGTTGATTTCCCAGAACCCAGTATTCCTACTAGAAGCACTTCTTCAGTTCAATTTCCCCAGAGATCTCAATTCCAAACCTCTTCAGAGAGAAACCTCACCCATGCACCATTAGTGCAGGAGGAAGCTCCTCTCAAGTCTCCCTAAGGCAATCCAAAGACTTCTCCCTCTCCCAAGCTCAAAACTACTAGCGACAACCTGTGGACCCTTAAGTTCAACGGGTCTCGATACAAACAAGGCTATGGAGCTGGAGTAGAATTAATCAATCTGTGAGGGAAGTCCTTCCTCGCATCCTATAGGCTAAAATTCAACTGCACAAACAACATTATGGAGTATGTGGCTTTGATCCTTGAGCTCCTATTTGCATTAAGGAAAGGAATCACCCACCTTTGGTATCTGGGTGATTTAGAGTTGATTATCTAATAGGTCTGAAGTTAGTATACATGTCATGATAAGAGGCTGGCTACATACCACAATTGGGCATGGAGCCTTATTGAATATTTTGATGCCTTCAACATTGATCTTATTCCCTGACGATGAAATTATGTCCCAGATGCCCTTGCCATTTCTGCTAGCACGCTTGAGCCCATGGCCAGCTCACGAATCTGGAGATTTTTCATGGAGATGATCCCCACCCCGTCCATTCTAGATAATGTCACCCACTTTTAGGTTTTTGAGGATGATCAGCATATACTAGCCTTCATAGCCAATGTTGGTGTCTTCGAGGACCAGATAGTGGAGGAACGAGATAATGATGATACTGAGCAGGGTGAAAAAGATGATGGGATCATAGACCTACCTACCAACACCATCCCAAAGGGGATGGTGGTGCTTGAACGTATCTTTGACTCAGACCCTCAAGGCTGGGAAAATATGTCATCCTCCTCTGAGGGAGGAAAATTTAAGAAAGTAAACATCGGCCAGCCCAGTGAAGAAAAGATGATACACATTGGTACCTCTTACTCCCCTGAGGAGAAGGAGAAGATTCTCGCGGTCCTCTGAGAATACATAAACATGATTGCATGGGGGTATGAGGATTTGAAAACATATGACACATCCATTATGACTCATACCATCCCCCTGAAACATGATGCTAAGCCTTTTTAGCAAAAGCAATGACCGGTCAACCTGCTGATTGAGCCTTTGATTTGTCAAGAGGTGGAGAAACTATTGTCAGCCCGGATAATCTTTCCAATCTGGCACACTACATGGGTTGCCATATTAGTCCCTGTTAGGAAGAAGAGTGGTTAAATTCACCTTTACATGGATTTCCAAAATTTGAATAGAGCCTCCAAGAAGGATAATCACCCTCTCCCCTCATTGGATGAGGTGTTGTAGATAGTGAATGGGTCACAAATGATGTCTTTCTTGGATGGGTACTCCGAATACAACCAAGTTATGGTTAAATACAAAGATAGAGAGAAAATGACATTCACTACCAAGTGGGGAACATTTGCATATAGGAGGATTCCCTTTGGCTTGATTAACACATGGGCCACATTTCAAAAGGCTATGGACATTATGTTCAAGGGCCTTGTGAACCGGTGCATAATCATCTACATAGATGATTTGATCATCTTTTCCTAGGACAGGTGTGACCATTCTTCCCACCTTGCCTAGATTTGTGAGAGATGTCACCGGTACAAAATATCTCTCAACCCCAAGAAGTGTATATTGGGGGTCACTGAAGGGAATTTGCTCGGGCATATTGTCTCTAAGAAGGGTATATCTATCAACCTTGAGAGAGTTGAAGCACTGCTAAATCTACAAATGCCCAGCAGCAAGAAAGAGATGCGATCTTTCTTCAGAAAGATCAACTTTGTCTGGCAGTCCATCACTGGATTCACCGAGATAGTGAAGCCACTCAATGAGATGATGAAAAAAGATACCAAAATTGAGTGGAGTCCAGAAGCAAAGGGAGCATTTTCCCAAATTAAACAAATGATAATGGAGGCACCCATCTTGGCCGGTCTGGACTACTCCCTCCCATTTTACATTTACTCTTTTTCTTCACCGCATTCTGCAGTGGCAGTATTGACCCAAAAGGTCAAGGGGGAAGAATGACCCATAGCTTTCATGAGATCCCCCTTCAAGAAAACTAAAGTCCAGTATTCATCATTGGAAAAGTAGGCATTTGCTCTTGTTCGTGCCATGAAGAAATTATGGCATTATATTCTCCGGAGTAAGGTGCATGCTATCATCCCAGACTAGGCTATGAAATATTTGCTAATGCAGAGTGAACTGGGTGAAAGATAGGAGAAATGGATGGCCATCCCCCAGGAGTATGACTTGGAAATGCAACCCATGAAGATATTCTGAGGCCAGGGACTGAGTCGAGCGATGGCAGAAGAGACTCCCCACATAGAATGTCAAACTTACATAGTGGAATCTATCACTCAAGACCCATGGTACACTGACCTGGTGTACTGGTTGTTAAACAATAGATGCCTAGAGGGGTTGCCTCCTAACAAATGCCATGCCCTGTGGATGAAAAGTTCCCACTTCATGATCAAAAACTTTGTGTTTTACCATAGGAACTATGAGGGAGTGTACCTTTGATGCATTGATAGGGACCAAGCTGTGAAAATGATCAAAGAATTCCATAGGCAGTTTGGAATCGGGCATGGCTTAGCTGATGCCACCGCCCATCAGATCCTGCAGGCCAGATTGGCCTTGCATATTTAAAGATGTTTATACTCATGTTCGAAAGTGCCATACTTGTCAGACTGTGGCACATCGTGAGCGTAACTTGGCTATGCCTTTACAACCAGTCTTCAAGGCTAGGCCTTTTGCCCAATGGGCATTTGAATTTATCAGGGAAATCAACCCCAACTTGTCTACCAACCACTGATATATCTTAACTGCAACTGATTACTACACTTGGCGGTCTGAAGCCATACCTTGCAAAAACAACACGATATACATAGTTATCAAATTCCTGGAAGAAAACATCATCATAATATTCAGAATGCCTTTTGCTGTAGTGTGTGACAATGGTTTGACATTTTCTTTGGCACAACTACTTGAATGGACCTATAACCAGAAGATCACTCTAAACTTTTTTAGCAACTATTACCCCCAGGGGAACGGTGTTGCTGAATCAATGAACAAAAATTTACTTGAAGTGATCAAACACTTGCTAGAACAAAACCTCTGGGATTGGCACCAAAAGCTAAGATTCGCCCTCTGGGCAGATCACATTCAAATTAAGACCACCCTAGGAACATCCCCATTCCATCTGGTTTATGGCCAGAGCCCAGTGTTCCCAATCAACTTATAGATCCCATTTTTGCAATTTATACAAGAATTTGGCAACCGGGATAACATTATGGAGGTTTGGCTCCTGAATCTGGTGTAGATGGAGGAACAACATGATGCAGCCCTTGAACATTTCATGCATCACCAAGAAGTGGTAAAAAGATGGTTTGACCAAAGAGCCCAATACAAGGCCTTTCAGATTTCAGACTTAGTCCTGCTATGGGACAAGGCCCAGGAAAAGAAAGGAAAGCACACCAAGTTCCAACGACTCTAGCTTGGACCATACCTAATCTCAAAAATCTACAGGGAAAATACCTATCATCTTAACACCATGAATGGAGAACCTGTCCCATTTCCCATCAATGGACAGTTTCTCAAACATTATTTTGAATGAGTCTAATTTCCCTAGAGTTGTATTTTATGTAAATTCCCTTGCTTGTAAATTTTTTTTTCCCGGTGCCTCATTGGGAGGTGCCTTGCTTTGTAAATAATCTTGTTGGCCATCTTCCAAGGCTGCCTTTTCTTTTTTTGTCTTTCCTTTTCTCAAATTATTTTTGGGTTCTGACGTTTTGCTCATCCTCTTGTGAGGACAGGTATGCTTCGTGTAACATCTAGTCTCTGGGATGTTTCCTTCAACATGATGATGAACTTAGAAATCTATTGTTAACATGATGGAATTGGTCCAGTCTCTGAAGTTATTTTGCAAGTTTGGTAGAAAATTATGAGTAATCTTCATCGGATTTATCCCCAAAAGTCTGGTAGTCAATGAATCAAAATTAAGGAACAAGTAATCAGACACACCAAGGGTAGATCGGTCACATTGGTTAATTGACCCAAGTCTGAGCTTTTAAAAGATTCTTTCCAGATCTGGAGTTTTCCTCCCCCATTTAGAAAACTAAGCTGGGTGAAGGGTGAAAGAAGTACTACCATAAAATTTAGCTAAGCTTAAGCTTGATGGTGAAAGAAGTACTGCCCTCCCACCCAGAAAAGTATAAAATAACAAAAATAAAGGAAATGGGATGAAACTCTGGTGTCTAGGAGAAACGAATGGATTTGATGACTTTGGAATTTGATATACTTAGTGCTTCCTCTCTGAGCCTCCCAAAGGTCATCGTCTTTCTTTCCTTCCAAAGCACACACTTCACCACTAATGAAAGGACCATGGATTGGATCGTGTATGACTGGATTTTCTCAGACATTTCACACCTTGCAAGTAAGATTCTTTGAGTAACGATTTTTTTTAATTTTTCTAACCAAAGATTCTATAGTTCTCGAATGCGCTAAGACATTCATCCCAGATAGTCACCATTTTTTATGCACTGCATCCCCGTCCCTACATTTTGTGTGCAAAATTTTGGGTCCCCCTTTTTTTTTTTCTGCTTTTGGCTCTTGCCTTCCTTTTTCCTTTGTTTCTTTGTTTTCCTTCTTTGGGTTTTCTTTCCTGCGGTGTTGGTTTTGCTTTTTGTTTTTGTCCCTTGTGTCTCTGGGACCCGATCCCAGAGTTGGTCATTCCTTGTCCAGGAGCCGGATTCTAGACTCTAGGATTCTCTGCCACGATGTCTTCTTTTCGTAAGAGGGTATGGTCGCACAGAATCCCTGGGCCCAAAGTCTGGAGGTCAGCCTGTTCTGGAGTTTGTGCAAGGAAAGGTAACTTGTTTTTCACCTCGGGTATAAAAATAAATCACATGTCATTTTCACAATTACCGCGATTAAAACACTTAAGCGATTTGAGAGAAATTTGAGACAGAAGATACAAGGAAGGAGCCGAAAGAGTCTCATACTACTAAGGGGGCACAACAAGACATTCAGGAGAATTTATAGGAACAGGTTTTGGCTACAAAGACACCCCGCCCACCATAGTGGTTGGTGGAATCTTGGAAGAGAAAGGTCCCCCCATCAACACCCAAAGCCCATCTTTCTTTGGAAGAGATGATGTCTCAAGAACAGAACCTGTTGAAGGCTAAGAAAGCCCGGACAGTTCACACTCTTCAAACTGAGCCGGGTGGAGAAATAGTCATAGTAATTATGACACCTTCCCCATATGCAGATGAGGCAATCGCTGAGGCTAAAGATTATGATTTCATAGAGGTGTCGCTAGGGAAGAGGGGAAAATAGGGTGAATTGAACCTGTTGGAAGAAGCATCCAAGGCAGTGTAGGCTCGCTAAGAAAAGGAGGCTCAAAAGTACAAGGCAGAAAAGGAGAAAAATGCAAACCTCATGGGGTTGCTAACTAAGCTGGCCCGGCCCATCAGCATCATTCCTCCGGGGCCTTCTACATCAGATGTACAACTTTCATAGAGTGATATAGACTCATTACGAGTGATGAAGAAGAAAGCCCAAGCAGTTGATGAATGGGTCGCCTTGCAGTTAGGAAATGTCTGACACTTCCTAGTGTCCACCCTCCTAGATCTATATGCAGCCTGCCACGTCTTACAGCAGGCCAAAACCACCATCAATATATGGGAGGGGGACATTGAGAATTATGAGGCATGGAAGGTTGAACTAGAGGAACTACTCGGCCTCAGAGAGGAGATTGTTTCCGAGTCTGAAATTTTAGGGGAAGAGTCATTTGAGTTTGTGAGGACCCAGTACTCTAGACTTGACCTCACATTGGGGGTAATCAAGCAACTGGTGGGGAATCTATGGGATAAGGTCAACACAGTACAATATTATTTCAATTTGTACAAGTCTTTTGTTTCGAAGGTCTCCGGAGTTGATCCATTTAGCACTGACACATGCACACCGGAGGAGTATATTTTGGGGAAGTTTGATCAGCTAATGGAGTCTAGGTATGAATCCCCAGAGGGAATAGATGGAGCTCAAATGACGTGAATAACTTGCATGATACTCAGTGGTCACGATGTGGCAAAGATGGTCGATGAATTTAAGGGAAATGTTCCAGACCTGGGGGAACAGATTGAAGTGGCCAAATACCGGCGGGCTAGCCTTAAAGACATCGATGAAGATGGAATCTCCCATCTCCTCCAGGTCTTCAATGATAGTAAGCAATAGTAAAGGTTCTCTGGGGGCCAGAGAAAACTTAAGTGTTTTTGTATTTTTTAATCTTTTGGAACGTAAGTTCCCAGATCCCGAAGTCCCGGATCCTATATTTTGTATTCTTTCAGTGATCCATGTCCCGGCCCTCAAGGCCAACTGATCACTTTCAAAGTAGTTAATAAAGGTTGTTAGAAGGTAGATAGCTACATCAAGGCACGTCGGATTGGCAAGAGGTTTTTTGATAGATGGTCTTTTTGAGGCACCACTTCAGAAGTACACCTAGGACATTGGAGACAGGGCATCACTTTTCCCATTTATGAGGCATATAGCCTCGATCCTCGAAGGATCAATTTTCTTCTTTCTTCTTCTTAGCTCTCTTCTCGAGGCTGATTCTTCCATTCCACCTCTCTTTTCTTATTCTTCTGACATGAAAGGCCTATTCCATCTCTAGGGCTTTTGTAGAGTGGTGCAGGTAGTACCGGCCACCGTATAATGTATTTTATTATACAGTGTAACATGAGTTAGGGTTAGGGTTAGATGTGTATGTGTATAAATAGTAAGTATGGCCCCATTCCAAGGGTCGGCAAAATTGATAATTTTGCAGTCCATAGTAATAGAAAAGTAGTATTTAATTTCTTAGTTGCAGAGCTCAATGATCCATAGTTTCCAATTTTTTCATGTAGTTAGATGCTCCCTTGGAGCCACCATTGTACCATGCACCAGTGCTTGCTGGAAGAAATGTTAATGAAGAAGGGAGAGTTCTTGCAATGATGTTGTTGGCATTCTGTCTTCTAGGTTGACGGTATTTTATGCTCTGTGTTCTTCATGTCCTTTGCTCTAACACTTAAAGTAGATTAACAACCTCCTTTCCTTTGCTATTGATGAAATATGAACTGATGGTTGTATGTTTCTTCAGTATTTAGTATAGTGTGCTAGAGTATTGTTGATGTTTTGAATGTTCAGCATAACTATAGGTAGATGAAATATTTCTAACCCTACAAGATCTTTTTCAGTTTATTTGTTAAGTGTAAATGTGCTTGGAGAAACCTCACCCACTTGAATCCCTGGAGAGAATGAGTTGAAGATAACCAGCTATCCCCCTCGAAAATAGTCACATCTCCCAACTGATCCCCGCACCATTGAGACCCAACTCTTAGGTGTTTGGAGGCCCAAGGAATCTAATTTCCCCAGACAACCTTTACAGGAGAAGTTGGCTAGTACCTTGGTACTCGATGATAACTTACCTCTGTTGGCGGACCCAATCACAAGAGTCCTGTCAACATAGTCAACTTTGCAAGTAGCAAGAAATTTCTCCCCAATTTTAGCATTCCCCAAAAATTAAGTTTGAAAATATGTAAGTTTCATATATACATCTCCCTTTCTTGACCATTTAAAACTTATATAATCTACCAATCAATTCCAAGTATTCTAATTGACCATTCAATCAAAATATATTTCCAATCAAGGAATTCAAACTTTCAAGATTTAAAACTCATGATCAATCATAATATGTTCCTCCATAATGAAGGCATGCAATGACATCATTTAATAAACATCAATAATTATTTGAGAATTAAAACCAGGGGTTCCATTTCTAAGGTAACATTTGTCAATTCAGGTATTTCAAAATGAAGATAGGCTCAGTAATAGGGTGCCAGGCATTGCTTAGATCCTTTGGATCTAACCCCATTTTTCCTTCCTTGCAGGTTTTGGATCATACAGGAGCATACTGAATTTTTTTGTAGATATACACATTAAGGATCATGTCAGATAATACAGGGGAATTCGATCAAAATAGGGAGACAATTGCTAGATTGTTGTCTAACTTTCAAAGAGAAAGCGATGACAAATGTTATTGTCCATGCAAGAGTTGTAACGGATTAAAGACAAGAAGAATCAAAATCAAAATAGAAAAGAGACATTGTAGGGAGAATGGTCACATTGAAGGGGGGTTTGATTATAATCATCCATTGGTAATTGTTGTTTTTTATATTGCTTTCATAATTAATATACGTCATATGAACCATGGAAGGAGGTTTGATTATCACATTGAAGGGGGGTTTGATTATCATCATTTTTATATAGGTCAATCTCCCCATCGTAGTACATGATATGGACCACCACATCTCAAAGGAACATGGGGGTGTGAATATAGAGGAACATGGAGGTGTGAGTATTGAAGCTGAAGATCATGATCCCATGGAAGATGACGATCATGCGCTAGAAAACACATTTGAAGATGATGGTATGAATGCATTGATCATTGACACATTTGGTACTGGTGCTACTAGTGCTAATGATGATGATGATTATTATGATGAGGATGACATTGACATCATCCATGATATACCTCTACTTGAGAAGGTGAACACGGCCCTTTACGAAGGCTCCTAGTCTACTCTTCTCTCTTCTTTATTGTTGTTGGTAAATTTGAAGGTTATGAATGGTTTATCCAACATAGCAATGTCACGTATGCTAAGGTTTGTCATATATGTCATTATAGTTTATAAAAGGTGAAACATGTACCATTAAGATTGTTTATAGTAACGACTTA
>MU226984.1:1291245-1331874 GCA_018584345.1 Thuja plicata | reverse complement strand
AAAAGTTATAATACTTCATACGGTAGAAGTTTTTTAGCACTCATGTGTTATGGAATTTAATGAACATGTACATATCATAAGTATAGTTTTAATGAACATGTACATATCATAAGTAAGTACATATCCTGCTTGTACTTATTAGACAGTCATAGTCTTCTAGTTTTTGGATGAACTAATTTGGTAATACCAATTGTTTTATATTTATTTGGCCAACCGCTATTGAAATTATCTCAAATAAAGCACATGAAATCATGGTTCCAAAATAATTAAAACCACAATTACTGAAAATAGCGACACTAGGACACTAAAATCTTAAAAACTCTAAAGCGACACTAAAAAAATGCATGCGACATCAAACCGTCGGCAATTGCCGACGGCTCGATGTCGCATGTATAGAAAATTTGTCGCACATCTGTTGTAATTTTGACACTCATTTGGTGATGCCTAGATGTCATAATAGTGACAGAAAAATGTAACGACAACATGATAAACATTATAGTTGGCTCGTATTGTGACACCTAGACGTCACTTTTTTCAGACATGCGACAAATTTTCTATACATGCGACGTCGGGTCGTCAAAAATTACCGACAGGTCGACATCGCATGTATAGAAAATTTGTCACATGTTTGAAAAAGTGACAGATAACATACGACACCTATGTGTTGTAATCACGATAGATGAGATGCAATGCTTACGTGTCATAATAGCGACAGATAAGATGCAATGCCTATGTGTCATAATAGCGACAACTAAAATATGTAATAACAGTATGGTAACCATCATAGCCAGCTCATATTGCGATGGTTAGTACCATCACAATAATGACAGACGGTACAACCATCGTTAATTATAACACCAAAATTGCAACACTGGTCTCTGTCGCTAGGCTGATGGGACAGTGTCAGAAAAGCAATGTATAGCCATCAAAAAGAGGTCTCAAATGTACTAGTGCCCCATGGTTTTAGCCAATTCCACCTGTGGGATTTTAGGTTAGAGCCATTTCTATCTAATTGGCACTATATTGTCTCTGTCAGACTAGTGAACTACAAAAACTTGTAACTTTACACCTACTGAACTTCAAAGAAAACTATCTAATGCATATGAAAGAGGATTGGAATCAATCCATTCCCATGGGACCCGATCTTCTTTTCCAATCCGTACACAGTCGTACAACAGCAAAGAAAAAATGCACAATACTAACAAACAGTTGCAATCATCCGTACAGAGGTGTCAAATATAAGTGTTACAATCCAAAATCTCATTAACCTTCTCCAAACATAAAATCCATGCTCATATACTGAGCATGGGGTAGTTACAATAGTTTTAACTATATTTTGCAAAATCTTGCAAAAGTTGCTCGAGCAACTTTCAAAGTTGCTAGCAACTTTTTGCACTTTGTGCATTTGACTTCCCTAGTCAACTCGATGGGTGAGTTTGACTTTGATGACCTTAGATAGGGTATATAGGGTCCTAAGACACCCCTCAAACCAAAATTACATTAAAATATCAAATTTTCACTTTTTGAACCAAAATGACCCTAAAACCCCTAATGAGAACTAAGGCTCTTACAAACATGAAGGCAATTCACCATTGCATCCAACCCATTGGATCTTATTACACCACACAAAAAAAAACCTAAGACAACCCTAAATCACACCAAAACATCAAATAGGAAATAGGGAGGTACCCTGCACCATATTCCCCTGGACAAAATAACTCAAGTCCCTTGAGTTAGGAGGTCTTCAATGGTGACCCCATGTTTCAAAATGTCCAGCTCTATCATCCAAGTGGCCTCAGCTTAAGGTAGTCCCTGCCACTTGATGAGGTACTCCTTGTAGTTACCCTTCATTGTCTTCTTTATCACTTTAGAATCCAATACACTTTCCAATTTTAGTGGCATTGGGGTAGGTAAGTCTTTCACCCAATCATCATCCTCCAAATCTGCAAGTGTAGACTGACCTGTGTCTAGAGATGATCCCTTATAAGGGTACAAGTCACAAACATTGAAAATGGGTGAAATTCCCAAATTAGGAGGTAACTCCACTTTATAGGCTTCTTGCCATACTTATGCAAAATTTTCAGTGACCCTATCTTCTTCATGAGTAGTTTAGTTGGCTGACCCTAGGGTAGCCTCTCCTTCCTAAGATAGGAAATTACTAGATCCCCAACCTTGAACTTCAAGTCTCTCCTAGTCTAATCAGCTTTGGATTTGTACTTGTCCACTTGCTTTTGTAAAGTCTTATTGACTTGATCATGTAGCTCCTTCATTTGTTCTGCAAATGACTCCCCTTGTGCACTCCTCTTGTCCTTCAAACTGAGATCCCTCAACTCTAAGATCCCTCTAGGATTGACCCCATACACTATCTCAAAGGGGATCTTACATGTACTCCTATCAATGAAGTCATTATAGGCAAACTCTGCTTACCCTATGATGTGATCCCATGACTGTCCATGTTGTTTATTCAAACACCTTAGCAAGTTCCCAAGTGACCTGTTGACTACCTTCATTTGTCCATCTAATTGTGGCTGGTAGGCTGAAGAGAAAGATCATTTTGTTCCAAGCATCTTCCATAGGGTCCTCCAAAAGTGACCCACAAACTTACTATCTCTGTCACTTACAATATTCAGTGGCAATCCATGGATCCTCACAATGTCCCTAAAGAATAGACCTGCAATCTGAGAAGCATCATTTTTTTTTTTGCATGGAATGAAGTGTTCCATTTTTCTAAAACGGTCCACCACCACAAACACACTGTCATTTCCCCTAGGTGTCTTTGGTAACCCCAAAACAAAATCCATACTAAGACACTCCCAAGGTCTTTAGGGTATGGATAGGGGCTGGTACAACCCACTGTTGCTGCTTTGTCCTTTTTCCCTCTAAAAAATTTGACATTGTTCTACAAATCTTCTCACATTTGATTATAACTTAGGCTAGTAGTAGTGCCTATTCACTTGATCCAAAATCTAATCCACTCTAAAGTGGCCCCCCAAGTTGCCTTGGTGTTTCTCCTTCACAATATTTTCCCTCATTGAGCATTGAGGAATACACATAAGGTGACCCTTAAACATTAGGCCCTCCTACAACACAAACTCACTAAAATCCACTTTGAAACCCTATTGAAACTTCACACATGCTTCATAGGGTTCTCTGAAATCCTTTTCATCCTTGTATAGATCCTTAAAATCATCCATCCCTACACTTTGCAATTGTATCTCCTGTAGTGTGAGTACTCTTCTACTAAGAGCATCTGCAACCTTGTTGCTAAACCCCTTCTTGTGCTTTATGACAAATGTATAAGCCTGCAAGGATTCTACCCACTTCAAGTGCATTTGGTTCAATTTTTCTTGTCCTTTCAAAAAACTTAGTGCATGGTTATTAGTGTAGACCACAAAATCCCTAGGTAATAGGTAGTGTCTCCACTTCTTAAGGTCTTGTACCATAGCATGTAACTCCAAATCATAGGTGGAGTACTTTTTTTTAGCCTCATTCAACTTCTCTGAGAAGAAAGCCATTGGATGACCTTCTTGGCTTAGCACTGCTCCAATAGCTAGATTGCTAGCATCACATTCTACCACAAATAGTTGATTGAAATTAGGGAACCTAAGAGTAGGTAGTTCTGCTATCCTCTTCTTTAACATTTCAAAACCTTGGTTTGCTGCCACAGTCCATTCAAACTTACATTTGATTCCACCTTTTATGGTGTTAAGTATAGGGGCACACACATGACAGAGATTTCTCACAAATTTCCTATAGTAGGAGGCCAACCCATGGAAAATCCTAACATCCCCTATGGACCTAGGTGTAGGGCATTCCAAAATGGACTTAACTTTATCAGGGTCCATCTTCATACATCCATTTTCAACCACAAAACCAAGGTATACTAGTTCAGTTTTGAGAAACTCACACTTTTCTTGATTTATCATCAACTTCTCTTGATGTAGCTTCCTTAAGACCATCTCCAAATGCTTAATGTTCTCCACCTTGGACCTACTAAATATCAAAATATCATCAAGGTAAACTATTACAAACTTACCAATGAACTCTTCTAGCACTTCATTCATGAGCCTCATGAATGTGCTAGGTGCATTACTTAGGCCAAAAGGCATCACCAACCACTCATACAACCCTTCTGGTGCAGGATAACCTATGAGGAAAAGATACACCAGGATCACTGAAGGATCCCAAAGAGTTTGGAAACCATATTTTGGTCACTGTTATTTGTAATAAAGACCAATAAGGTCATTTTGTGAAAGATCATGGCCATTAAGATCCATTTGATGTAATAGGTGTTTGTGTTTAGGAGTTTTATTGTTGAAAGGTCAAGTTTTGCCAATGAAGGCATGTATATAACCAAATATGGCCATTGTAATGGTTTAATAGGTGAAATGTTATGTTTAATGTCCATAAGAGACCAATGGATACATCAAAGATCCATAGGGGAAATGTGAAATGTAATAGAATTCTAAAAGTTGTCAAACTTGACAACTATGTTGTTAAGTTGACAACATTGTATTGAGGGAAACCAACCAAAGGGTGGTTCAAGGGTAGTTAGTTAGTTGGATTTCGGTCTAGAGGGACAAAATAACAATATAAAAAATGTAAATGCAATCCATGAGTGTGGTGGTCATGGGTTTTGGAGGTTGATTCAATAAAAACTTGAAATTTTTGAAATTCCTCATTGTTATGACAATTTTAATGTCTGCAACAGTCACATTTTTGGCATTAATTTGATTTCATATTGGAAGATCACCATAGTTATATGAAATTTCTCTAAAGTATCTTCATTTTTTCTTTTGAATGGGTTCAATTCATTGAGTATTTAAAAAGTTGTTGCACTTTAACTGTTAACTGGTTAAAACCCTCACCTAGGGTATTGAAATTGGAACTTGATGTAGTTATAGTTCATTTGGATGTATGAAACCTTCATCCTGGGGGAGATTCAAGGAAATTCAATTTATTTTATCCCCTTAAGTTTTTTAGGTATCCATGTATAGGTTGGCACGTGAATTTAAGGAGAATGATAGAGGTTTGTTGAAGGAGATTGAATGACTGTCTCAGAAAATATAGTCTCAGTGAGAGGGGCATATCTCACAACTTCACCATTGGATCTTCCTCTTCTTGGATATGTTGTTGGTAGAAACGTTATGAAGAATCTCACTGGAGGGATTGAGGAAATGTGTTCAGGTTTGAAAGTTATGGTAAACTATGTATGGGTATATCAAACTAGCACCAAGGTGGTAGTTTTGAAATGTATTTTCTATTTCATTGCATAGATGTCGTTTGGACAGGACTTAATGGGTTGGTGTGATATGGGAAAAGCCTAGGGAATATTTTAAGTTATAATGGATCCTTGTTTATGGTTGGATGATCAATAAAAGGTCTGTCCTTAAAGATATTTGTAGGGGTGTATGAGACTGTCATCTTAGGACAATGTTGGTTGTGCATTTGTTTTCAAGTTAGGAATACTTATTGATGTAGTGTTGGTTTTTTGGTGATTGGGAGATCCTTGAGAGTATTTGGAAAGGAGTTATGAACCTAAATGGTGTAGAGGTGAACCAAGAAGGTTAACTTCTTGGGTCTTGTGTTGATCTTGTGGAGAAGTCACTATAAGTTAAGATTGGTTTGGTGTTCTAAAGGTGTGGAGTCTAGTAGAGAAGGATTTCTTTCCCTCTATATCTTGGGTTTGAGGGTCATTCCATTAGCCTCTGCATCAAGTGGTATCAGAGCAAGAGAAAGGTCTGGGGTTTGAAGATTTAGATTCCTTTGTTGATGCTTGGAGTTGAACCAGCCTTTGAGAGTCTTCCAAAGTGGTGGCTTGAGATCTAATGAATCCTAGATTGGTGTGAGAAGATGGCATTGATCAGGAGTGAGAGAGATTTAGCCAAGTTTCTGAAGGAATAATTGGTTGAAGGAAGAAAAGAAGAGAAGAAGTAGAAAGAAAGAGGAAAGAAGAAGAAACAAGGAGGCAAGAAGAGTTGAGAAGCTTGAGGAAATATTTAGAGGAGTAGGAAGAAGAGAGAAAGGAGAGGGAAGAAAAGATAAGAAGTATAAAAAGAACCTTAGAAGAAGGTGAAGAAAGATTGAAGAAACTAGAGAATATTATTAACGATGCTACAAGTTGGCACTTGAAGTTGAAGAAGAAGATAAGATGGCCTATTTAGAAACTAGTTGCAGCAGCAAGGAAGAATGCACCTATGATGAGAGGTGTAGAGACTTGTGGAAAAGTCTTGGCGAATGCTAGAGGAGAAAACATAGAGGAAGGCCTAGAGGGTCTTGAAGATGAGTTGGGTTTGTGGAAGAAGTTTTCTGCAATAGTGGAGGAATGGTAGAGTTATGGAGGATTTTTGGAGGCACAAGAAGGAGAAGCCTTCAAAGAAGACATTATATTTGCAGAGATGGGCCATGAGGAGGCTCAAAACATGAATTTTTTTTCTCCTAGAGTGGAAATAGTACAAGGTGGATATGAAATGTAGATTGTCATGATGGTGAGTGAGAAGATGCAGCATGGCCAAGCCATGTTCACATTAATGAAGGAGAGAACGCCTAGATGCAAGATGAAGATGCATGGAGCAGCATGGCTCCAAGAGGATCTATATTTTACAAAGGTCAAGATGAAGGCCTAATTTTTTTATTGACATGTGCTTATTTGCATATTTCCAAGAGGAATTAGAAAACTTTTAAAGCTGTGGAGTATGGTGCAGGAGAACCTATGAGAACAAGATACACCAAGATCACTGAAGGATCCCAAAGAGTTTGGAAACCATATTTTGGTCACTTTTGTTTGTAATAAAGACCAATAAGGTCATTTTGTGAAAGATCATGGCCATTAAGATCCATTTGATGTAATAGGTGTTTGTGTTTAGGAGTTTTATTGTTGAAAGGTCAAGTTTTGCCAATGAAGGAATGTATATAACTAAATATGGCCATTGTAATGGTTTAATAGGTGAAATTTTATGTTTAATGTCCATAAGAGACCAATGGATACATCAAAGATCCATAGGAGAAATGTGAAATGTAATATAATTCTAAAAGTTGTCAAACTTGACAACTATGTTGTCAAGTTGACAACATTGTATTGAGGGAAACCAACCAAAGGGTGGTTCAAGGGTAGTTAGTTAGTTGGATTTCAGTCTAGAGGGAAAAAATAACAATATAAAAAATGTAAATGCAATCCATGAGTGTGGTGGTCATGGGTTTTGGAGGTTGATTCAATAAAAACTTGAAATTTCTGAAATTCCTCATTGTTATGACAATTTTAATGTCTGCAACAGTTACTTTTTTGGCATTAATTTGATTTCATATTGGAAGATCACCATTTTTATATGAAATTTCTCTGAATTAAATTCATTTTTTATTTTGAATTGGTTCATTCCATTGAGTATTTACAAAGTTGTTGCACTTTTACTGTTAAGTGGTTAAAACCCTTGCCTAGAGTATTGAAATTGGAACTTGATGTAGTTATCGTTCATTTGGATGTATGAAACCTTCATCCTGAGGGAGATGCAAGGAAATTAAATTTATTTTATCCCCCTAATGTTTTCAAGTATCCATGTATAGGTTGGCATGTGAATCTAAGGAGAATGATAGAGGTTTGTTGAAGGAGATTGAATGACTGTCTCAGAAAATACAGTCTCAGTGAGAGGCACGTATCTCACAACTTAACCATTGGATATTCCTCTTTTTTGGATATAAGTTTTCTAGACATGTTATTAAGAATCTCACCAGAGGGATCGAGGAAATGTGTTCAGGTTTGAAAGTTATGGGAAACTGTGTACGGGTATATCAAACTGGCAGCAAGGTGGTAGTTTTGAAATGTATTTTCTATTTCATTGCATAGATGTGGTTTGGAAAAGACTTAAGGGGTTGGTGTGATATGGGAAAATCCTAGGGAATATTTTAAGTTATAATGGATCCTTTTTTACAACTAGATGATCAATAAAAGGTTTGTCCTTGAAGATGTTTGCAGGGGTGTATGAGACTGTCATCTTAGGACAGTGTTGGTTGTGCATTTGTTGTCAAGTTAGCAATACTTGTTGATGTAGTGTTAGTTGTTTGATGATTGGGAGATCCTTGAGAGTATTTTGGAAGGATTTATGAACCTAAATGGTGTAGAGGTGAACCAAGAAGGTTAGCTTCTTGGGTCTTGTGTTGATCATGTGGAGAAGTCACTACAAGTTGAGATTGGTTTGGTGTTCTAAAGGTGTGGAGTCTAGTGGAGAAGGATTTATTTCCCTCTATATATTGGGTTTGAGGGTCATTCCACTAGCCTCTACATCACCTTAATTTGTCTTGGAGGTTGTCTTCCACTCATCACCAGGTCTCACTCTTATCTGATGGTATCCTGACTTCAAATCCACATTAGAAAAGTAACAAGATCCTCCTAGATTGTCCATCAAATCTTCTATCTGGGGCATTGGGAACCTATAACTAATTATGATCTTGTTTATAGCCCTAGATTCCATACACATCCTCCATTTTCCATCCTTCTTTGGTGCAAGTACTATTGGTACAGCATATGGGATCAAACTCTTCCTTATTAACCCCTTATCCAACAAATCTTGAATCTATTTTTCTATCTTTGCATTTTGGCTGGGTGTCATCTTATATGATGCTTTGTTTGGAAAATTTTCTCTAGGAATGAGGTCAATCTGATGAATCACATTCCTCATAGGTTTTAATGCACTTGGAAACCCATTGTCTACTATGTCATGGTATCTTTCCAACAAAGCTTGTATCTCTGGTGGTAAACTGACTTTCTCTTTAGTTTCCTCCTTTGGTTTCACCATTACTACATAGCAGACTCCTTTCTCCTTCTTCATGGACTTTAGAAACTCTTTCCCACTCAATAACATAACACTTTTCCCCACATGCTTCTCCTCATTAGGCTCTGGTAAAGGATCCATCTGAAACTTCTTCCCCAACTTGGTAATCACATAACTATTCTTTTCTCCATCATGCATTGCTTTGACATCATAATACCATGGACATCCTAGAAGAAGATGGCATGCATCCATAGGTAGTATGTTACATAGAACCTTGTCCTTATACTCCCCAATCTCAAACTCAACTAAGGTTTGCTCATCTACCACTATTTTCTGACCCTTGTTCAACCATTAAACCTTATAAGGTGTGGTATGGGGTATCCTCCTTAGTTTCAATTTGTCCACCATCTCTGTGGATACTATGTTCTTAGTGGATCCAGAGTCCACTATCACTTTACAAATCTTCCCATGAGACCTACAAGTTGTTTTAAACAAGTTCTTTCTTTGTGGTGGCTCTATAGTACTAGGCACTTTCAACAAAGTTCTCCTTAACATCAAGTTCTCTTCATGCAATACTGGCCCTACCTTGGAAATGGGAGAAGTTACACTTTGTGTGTCATCCTCTTGTACCAACTGATTCCTCTTATTCCCCATTGAAGATGAGGAAGTCTTTTCAGGACACTTGCCCATTGTGTGACCCACTTGGTTGCAGTTATAGCACCTTCCAATGAAGACTAAATTGGTTCTTCCTTGGGTTTGAAATATTCCTCTAGGAGGCCCTCTTCCTTTGTATCCTCCTCTCTGAAAAGACCCCCTAAATTGATTGCCCCCACTATTATCCATAGATTGATTATCTTCTTTTCTATTAGGGCTCTATCCTCTACCAAAGTTACTTCTTCCTCTTTGGAACCCTCTATTATTGGTGCCACCTCTTCCTCTTTGATGGAAGTCATTCATTCTTCTAGCCTTATCCTCTACTCTCAAGGCTAATTGGAAACATTTGTGCATACTGTCTGGAGCCATCATGTTGATCTCATCCTGAATTCATTGTCTCAACCCATTGAGATACCTTGCCACTTTCTCCATTTCTTCTTCTTGTCTTCTAGCCCTTAGGATCAATTTATGAAACTCCTCAGTGTAAGCACTCACTGTCATCTCCTCTTTTCTTAAGTTCTGCAACTTTTGGTACATTTGTATTTCATAATCAGTAGGCAAGAATTGTGCCCTCAACCTGATTTTCATCCTCTCCCAAGAAACAATCTTTTTCTTTCCACTACTTACTCTATCATCCTTCATCATGTTCCACCACACTAATGTAGATCCCTTGAGTCTATTCTTAGCATAGCTGACCCTCTTCTCTTCTGAGATTTATTTGTAATC
The DNA here is from genome assembly GCA_018584345.1 of Thuja plicata. Taxonomy (NCBI): domain Eukaryota; kingdom Viridiplantae; phylum Streptophyta; class Pinopsida; order Cupressales; family Cupressaceae; genus Thuja; species Thuja plicata. Next base: position 1,321,729 of record MU226984.1, on the reverse strand, counting down.
AAATTGGTTTTTTATGGCTTCAAGCCAATCCAACAACTCTTCTCCATTCAGGCTACCACAATAATATGGTATGTATTCCATGCTATCATTTTTTAAGGAATTAAAGGCATCTAATTAAACCTTTTTTTCTTTTTCCATATCAAGCTCCCTCCCTTTGTTTGATGACTCCTTTGACTGACTTTCATCATCTCCATCACTCTCATCACCTCATTCTGTGATCTTCTTTTTTCCCTTTGTCTCTGACACATTAGCCTTCTCCAAGAGGCCCTAAACTAATTCCACTATGGAATCCATACTCATTTCCTTAGGAGGCATGTTTTCTACCTCTTGACTTCCTTCCACTTCAGACATACACAATCTTCAAGATAATATGGCTCTGATACCACTCTAATGCAAAGGGTTTGACAATCTAGTGTTCTTCCTTACTCCAAGATGCTCCTTGATCTAACCAACCATCCAATGGTTGTTATTTATTGAATATTCCCTTAATCAGGATCTCAAAGACCCTCTCTACAAAATTCTCCTCCCAGGTATAGTTGGTCTTTGAAAGATTATAAAGTTCCTAGGTTTGACTAATCTAATTAGTCCACCAAATACCTAGGTTTCTCCACTAGAACTCCTCCTATAATGAAAAATATATACTTAGGATCTTTCCACACATTCACCAAGACTCTTATCAATCTTCTTGACCCATCCTAGGTCATTCTAAACTCATCCCAATACTTCAAGACTCTTTACCAATCCAATTGGTCTATTTTTCACTAGGAGGCCTAATTGCCAATTCCCTAGCAGGTCTATTTTCACAATTTTATGGATATTACTCCAAAAATCCCCAAATTACCCCACATAAGACCTTTAAAATCTTCAAGGTATCAATGAACCCTATTAGAATCCAAAAACTTGACTTCAGAAAGCACTCATAACCCTACTTTCTTGCAGGCCCTAGATTTAAGCCTATTAATTAGACCTTTGGACCAGTCAAAAAAAATGATTGTTCAAATGATTTCTAACATTTTATTCTCCTCCATCCACCTTTGAATCCTTTTAGGAGACTAACTAGGGCATCTGAAAATGCCACAAAGTCCTTCCCAAAAGGTCTTGAGTGCTTGACCAAATTCCTTCTTCTCGATGTCCTAGCTCACTTGGATTCACCAATCAGCCATAGGGATTTCTCCTTGGCCTAGGAGATCCACTGAAACTACCAAAAAAAAAACCAAAATCCTATCTATAGACTCTAACCCTACTTCCCCCATGGTTTCAGTCAATTCCACCAATGGGATTTTAGGGTATAGCCATTTCTATCTAATTGGCACTATATTGTCTTTGTCAGACCAGTGAACTACAAAAACTTGTAACTTTACACCTACTGAACTTCAAAGAAAACTATCTAATGCATATGGAAGAGAATTGGAATTAGTCCATTTCCATGGGACCCGATCTGCTCTGCCAATCCATACACAACCGTACAGTAGCAAAGAAACAATGTAGAATACTAACAAATAGTTGAAATCATCCGTACAGAGGTGTCAGAAATAAGTGTTGCAATCCAAAATCTCATTAACCTTATCCAAACATTGAATCCATTCTCATATACTAAGCATGGGGTAGTTACAATAGTTCTAACTATATTTTGCAAAATCTTGCAAAAACTGCTCAAGCAACTTTCAAAGTTGCTAGCAACTTTTTGCACTTTGTGCATTTGACTTCCCTAGTCAACTCAATGGGTGAGTTTGACTTTGATGACCTTAGATAGGGTATATAGGTTCCTACAACACCCCTCAAACCAAAATTACATTAAAATATCAACTTTTCACTTTTTGAACCAAAATGACCCTAAAACCCCTAATGAGCACTAAGGCTCTTACAAACATGAAGTCAATTCACCATTGCATCCAACCCATTGGATCTTATTCCACCACACACGCAAACCACTAAGAAAACCCTAAATCACACCAAAACATCAAATAGGAAATAGGGTGGTGCCCTACACCACGAACTCCCTCAATAATTAACTATGGACTTAAAACATGCTAATTGCACAATCTTTTACTCAATAAGAACTGTGGTGCAGCTAAAGTCCCTACTAATTGATTTCAAAAAAAACTAGTACATTTGAGGCCAAATTTTGACGGCTATCTATAAAAATTGCAATGCCTATTTGTCGAGCATTTGATATATTCATCCATTAGGGTTATTGCATTGGAAATTACAATGGAAGTGGTAACTGTCGATATTTCGACCAACAAATCCATCAAAAATTACCACACTAATAGAAACTTCCTATATCATTTCTTATAGTTCATCTATCAAAATGCTAATAGAAAGTGTGGACTCTCTGACAAACATATTGTCAGAAAAAGTCTCTTCGACGTTATATTTGTTGGAATACTAATGGATATGCAGTGACTGGTCGACAAGAAAACCCATTGGACGCATAGCAGTCTTGTCGAACATGTATTTCAAAAATGGAGTCTGTATGACGTTATACCTCTCGAAAGGGTGATGGACATGCTGTGACTTTCTGACATGACAACCCATTGAATGTATAGAACTATTGTCGAAGATAGCTATTGAAACTGAATCTATCTGACATTTAACCTACCAGACTGCCGACAAGAATGCAATGACTTTCCAACAGGAAGGCATTTCAGACGTTTAGCACTGCTGTTGAAGCAGATGTCATAAGCGTTGAAATAGAGACATCTTGACACACTAAAGATAACAAATCTCAAGAGACCATCATAGAGCGTCTCCATCTTTGGTCCATATTATTGAAAAAACATTTTATATTTCATCAGCTCATCAAATACAAGGAATATTTTCATGATAACATATTATTTAAGTTGGCGTTGCACAAATTTATTTACTTCATGCACTTGTGGACTTAAGGACAGTGACAAAGAAGCATCTCCTCGCGTGGCCAACCTTTATTACTCAGGCTACAAGAGGGGATGCTTATTTATCACTGTCCCTGCAGTCTACAAGTGTGGGAAACAGATAAATTTGTGCAGTGTCAAACTAAAATAATGTACATTATACATGAAAATGACATCTATTAAATTCTTTTAGATCCCCACATTTGATGAGCTAATAAAATATTAAATGTTTCTTCAATTGTATGGACCTACAAAGATGGAGACCAACTATAATGGTCTCTTGAGCTCTGCTATCTTTAGTCCTAGATACTGGGTAAGGCCTCAAAGACTTATACCTGCCGATCATCAAGAATAATCACTGCCTTGCCTTTATGTACACTGCACAATATCCAATATATTACTAAGGATGAAGAGAAGGCATAAAATATGAAGAGAAGACAGAACATATGAATGGATAAAATAAATGAAAGATAACCTATTTTGGAACTTCTTTCTAGAATTTCTTAACCAGGTCCTTATCTAAAATAACCTACTTTGGAAAAATCAATTTGTGAGTGAACCTTGAATCATATACTCACTTCTGCATCTATTGAAAAAAGTACAACATACCATATTCACTTGTGCAGTGTTGGTGACCTCCTTGGCACGAGTAGAAAACATAAGTGTATTTTGAGACTGCTCAACATGAGATGATGTAGGACTCATTGTACATATAATTTCTGTCCTAGAATTACCACCAAGAGAAAGATGCAAAATTTGAGTGAGCTTTGACTCACGGTAAGGTATGTGACCATTCCTTTTTCTACCACTGCACTCACAGTATCAAAAGGAAGTAAGCATATAATGTTGTAGCAAAATAACATTTGAGAAATATACAAATCTTTGTTGTAATGTTGTTAGTCTAGTATGTAGATAAGATCTATGAAATAAAGAGCATTTCTACCAGAATAAACATCTTAGAAACAAGATATAGATTATATATTAGTATACCTGAGTTTACGTATTACAATACTTAAATTTAGTAAGATTCAATTTATATATATGACACCCTTCCTTGAGCCTAGTCCCTTCTGCATTTTTTTGTGATGCACGCTCACTTCCAACAAGATCAACAAAATTCTGTACAAAATAGGATCTACCCAGTCATATAGGAGTTTGAGAATTATGAAAATCTTGTGAACAATAAGATAACCCTGCCTATAAGATTTGTTTGTTGATGTTGAGTGAGTGTCCTCACCAATCAACGTCACAAAAATATTATACACAAAATAATCCAAAACTTAAATCTCCTAAGAATATCTAAGCGTTGAAAGCTACATTTATTAAAACTACAATTCCAAAAGCACAACATACTAGGTTAGCAACAAGGGACTTAATGAAATTTGATGTTGATCTCAATGTACTCTCCATAGTCTGCAAGGCAAAAAGAAATGTTGCATAAGAAAAATGTCAAACTCCTTTTATACCAATTTCTAAGTTTGATAGCATAATTATTTATAAGACTTACCAATCTGATAATTTGATGTGATCTTGAGCTTGTGTCATTTAGAGTTGTCTCTCCAACTTGCCTCTAAGCTGCAGAGGTAGCCAAAACATTTACAGGCATTGAAAAAATATAACATCACCCATCAAATTTTGTTATATCAAAGCATTAAACATAAGAGACAACATTTATCATGGTAACAAAGGATCCTAATTTCCAGTTTAGTCTAATATTAAAGCAATTTACCACCGTTAAAAGTAAAAAAATTGAAATACTTGGTCATTTGCCTGAGACTATGCTTCTCTTTACATTTCGTTCAATTACATATTTGATAGAGAGTAAAAGTGCTATAAAATAATCATCATAATAAATATATGGAAAATAGATAAATTTTACAAATATTTTGTTCAAAAGTAATCTATTGAATGAAGTATTTACATGCTGTCTCACACAATCCATGAGACAGACCTTTTCTTATTCAATACACATTAATAACAATGCATACATTAATAAGTAAATGAAAGATAAAGAATGTAAAGAGGTTAACCAACCATTTCCTATATGACTAGAATAGAATTTTTAATATCAAAGCATTAAACATAAGAGACATCATTTATCATGGTAACAAAGGATCCTAATTTCCAATTACAGTATAATATCAAAGCATTTTACCACTATTAAAATTAAAACAATTGAAATACTTGGCCATTTGCTTGAGACTATGCTTCTCTTTACATTTCGTTCAATTACATATTTGATAGAGAGTATAAGTGCTATAAAAGAATCATCATAATAAATGTATGGAAAATAGAGAAATTTTACAAATCTTTTGTTCAAAAGTAATCTATTGAATGAAGTATTTACATGCTGTCTCACACAATCTGTGAGACAAACCTTTTCTTATTCAATACACATTAATAACAATGCATACATGAATAAGTAAATGAAAGATAAAGAATGTAAAGAGGCTAACCAACCATTTCCTATATGAATAGAATAGAATTTGTTATATCAAAACATTAAACATAAGAGAAATCATTTATCATGGTAACAAAGGATCCTAATTTCCAGTTACAGTATAATATCAAAGCATTTTACCACTGTTAAAAGTAAAACAATTGAAATACTTGGCCATTTTCCTAAGACTATGCTTCTCTTTACATTTCGTTCAATTAGATATTTGATAGAGAGTGAAAGTGTTATAAAAGAATCATCATAATAAATGTATGGAAAATAGAGAAATTTTACAAATATTTTGTTCAAAAGTAATCTATTGAATGAAGTATTTACATGTTGTCTCACACAATCCGTGAGATAGACCTTTTCTTATTCAATACACATTAATAACAATGCATACATGAATAAGTAAATGAAAGATAAAGAATGTAAAGAGGTTAACCAACCATTTCCTATATGACTAGAACATAATTTGTTATATCAAAGCATTAAACATAAGAGACATCATTTGTCATGGTAACAAAGGATCCTAATTTCTAGTTACAGTATAATATCAAAGCATTTTACCACTATTAAAAGTAAAATAATTGAAATGCTTGGCCATTTTCCTAAGACTATGCTTCTCTTTACAGTTCATTCAATTACATATTTGATAGAGAGTACAAGTGATATAAAAGAATCATCATAATAAATGTATGGAAAATAGAGAAATTTTACAAATCTTTTGTTCAAAAGTAATCTATTGAATGAAGTATTTACATGCTATCTCACACTATCCATGAGACAGGCCTTTTCTTATTCAATACACATTATTAACAATGCATACATGAATAAGTAAATGAAAGATAAATAATGTAAAGAGGTTAACCAACCATTGCCTATATGACTAGAACATAATTTGTTATATCAAAGCATTAAACATAAGAGACATCATTTATCATGGTAACAAAGGATCCTAATTTCTAGTTATAGTATAATATCAAAGCATTTTATTACTGTTAAAAGTAAAACAATTGAAATACTTGGCCATTTGCTTAAGACTATGCTTCTCCTTACATTTCGTTCAATTACATATTTGATAGAGAGTACAAGTGCTATAAAAGAATCATCATAATAAATGTATGGAAAATAGAGAAATTTTACAAATCTTTTGTTGAAAAGTAATCTTTTGAATGAAGTATTTACATGCTGTCTCACACAATCCGTGAGACAGATCTTTTCTTATTCAATACACATTAATAACAATGCATACATGAATAAGTAAATGAAAGATAAAGAATGTAAAGTGGTTAACCAACCATTGCCTATATGACTAGAACATAATTTGTTATATCAAAGCATTAAACATAAGAGGCAACATTTATCAAGGTAAAAAAGGATCCTAATTTCCAGTTATAGTATAATATCAAAGCATTTTACCACTGTTAAAAGTAAAACAATTAAAATACTTGGACATTTGCATTGAATCTTTTCATTTGTCCAAGTTTTGGGCATTAATTGGAGCTGACATTAGAAGCAAGTTGGGGTACTTCATTGTAGACCAAGCTATTCATGTCTGGATTTTCCATGTGGTCTTTCTAGATGTAGAGGTTGGGTCATCCATTGAGCTTGAGAAGAAGATTGCAAAGGAAGTTGATTGTGAGGAACTGGTCCATTGTTTGTAGGAGGAGATTATGATCTTGAGGAAGAAATCCAAATGGTTTTCTCCCAAAGGAAGAATTGGCATCCTTAACCATAATTATTAACACACTCAAGTCACCCACAAGAATGGTAACCTATAAATTTCTAGCAAAGTTTCTACATCATCTATGTCATATGTTTTGCAAAGGATGGCCAAGTAGATGGAGGTTGATCTTGGGTTGCAGTTTCAATATCATGAGGTTGATCTTGGGTTACAGATAATTTTACAAAAATAGTTTCCCCTAGGGTTGATGCATCATCCACACATCCAACTCCAAATGCACTGGAGACTCTGCAACTAGTAAATCTAGAAACTATAATTTGGATATTGATGTCATGGCTAAAGATATGTGGAAACAATTAGTATCTAAGTTTGAGTACAAATTTCAAAATATCATAGCCATTTCTTGGCTGGTAAGCTAACTTATGTTCTGTATACTGCAAGTGTCAGCTACTCATGTTTATTATTTGATCCAATGGTACTAAAGTATTTAGAAATTTGAACTATAACTGGGCATATAACACAAAAGAAATGCTAAATACACAATATTTGTTTCTAAAAACATTTTACTGGTAGACCTTATTTGGACATGAAGAATAAAAGACAAACAATGTGATTGAAAATGTTGGAAACTTGAAATTGTTAAATAACCAATGTAGAAAAATCTAGTTAACAAGCACATGAAGAAGAAAAGTTATATCAAGTTCTGCACTGTACTCCAATGTCTTCACAAGTGGATATAAATAGATTTAAGTTCTACATACTACTTTTTCTATTCCACCCACAAACACATTGATGAGAATTTTTTTCAGAAGTTTAATTATTCAAGGTTTTTGATCTCCTGTATGGAATCCACACTTCATCCTATCCTTCATCCTCCTCCTATGTTCCTCCAATGTGATCCTCTCACTTGAATTATTTTTTACTCCATGATACTCCTTTTGGCTTGAATGTGATCACCTCGAGCATGCTACTCTAGCTTGAATACCTGTCATCTACAAAACTACCACTTAATTGAAGCAAGACTACAACTTCAGCTTGCCTACCAGTGCTAAGATGCCTCTTGGGGAGATTTCAACCCTGGTCTTCAACATGATAACCAAGTGACACTAGCACTTGACCAAAATGCTTATGAAAACACATAGCTACGTTTATTATAATGCTTCTATGTGATTACATTTGTGCTCAAGCACCAGGCCTAGGATAAATAAGGGATTTATCGTAAGATCCAAAAAAGAGGTTTTTCCCTAGGCATGTGGCTGCTATGTATGTGATGAATTAAAAAGTTTTTCCCAAAGATATGTCAAGGCTTTGAGGCTGGTTAATATTTAAATCCAGACATGAATAGCTTGGTCTACAATGAAGTACCCCAAGTTGCTTCTACTATCAACTCCAATTAATGCCCAAAAATTTGGTGCATCCCACCTCTCTACACCCAAGTCATCTATAATTCTTACTTCTGTTTGTATAATGGACCTAATGAAAGTAGTATCTTTCCCAAAATATCTATCTATTTCTTCCTCTCAACACTAGATATTGGTGCATTATAACTACATCATCAGACTTGTGCCCCTGCTCATGATTACTGCCATCTTCTCATCTTGAACTCTTCATCCTAATGATGGATCATGAGTGTGTGGAGTGTGATTCAAAATGTTGATGAAAAAGGAACTGACGCAATCAAATCTAGAAACAAGATACAACATCCTAAAAGTCTACAAACTTTCATGTTGACACGGAAATGAGACTACACAAAGTACGCATGGATATGAGGTTGACAAGAATCCTTTTTTGGTATGTGATGTTGACCTTACAAACATAAATTATAATGGAGAAATTCTTCACTTTGAGCTATGCACCATAATTTAGGGTGGGTTCAGCCATGTGATATAGATGGAAATGTGATATGAGGACCAACATCTCTGTCCAACAGTATGGAATTTATCAACTTCACTAGTACCAGATAGAGCTTGGTATGTCGATCTCCTTGACCTATTCCCTTATTTTGTTGCAAATTGATTGGCAAGGAATGAGTTATGGCTCTTTAAATCATCAGGAAGGGATCTATAGGACCAGCTTCAATGGTGAATGTGCACATTATAAGAATTCAATGCCCACAAGCTAAGCATTGTAGATAAAGGAGATGATTTGCAGAATAAACTATTATATAAATTTGCAACTGCAAGAAAATTGGAGTTTCAAGTGGCTTTTTTTACTAACTATGATACTAAAGACTTCTTTGACCAGATCAACTGTTATAGAAATTTGCAACTGCGAAGCCAAGACAAATTGGAGTTACCTGGGGGGTCTTTGAGCAATTGAGCTACCTTAAAAGTTATTTGATCAGGAGAAGCGCATCCAATACTTCACACGTTGAAATGAATCCTAAGCAAAAACTTTCGCATGTCGAAAGACATACAATTTCTGTATGCTTGAATAGAACAAAGCAAAACATACATTGCCAATATCCTGAACGGAGTCCTGAGACCTTTTATTTCATGATAAACAAAGTCCTATGACCTATCTCATAGAATAGAATATAAGACTTTTTAACGTCCACAAGACAAAAGAATCCTATGGGATAGTAAACCCTATTATTTATGCATTGTCAAGTGCTACTCTTTTGCATTTTAGTTTAATAGTTAGCCCTCCAAATCTCTTGAACCATTCTTCACTAGATAAATCTTGAAAAGAGGCTGCTATTAAACCATTATGATCCTTATTGTGATCGTATTTTCAAAACCCTCTCACATCTCCATTGCATCAACTCTACTACAGTTACATCTCTAATGAAAAACCATTAATCTATCTATCCACATTCAATTTTTTTTTTATTAATAAGAAATTATAATGTAGTACAACCTATTCTCAAACCTCAATTTCTATCTTAAAGAAATAGACACAGCTGCCCACTACCAACTTAAGTGAAGCATTCTAACTCTATAAGATTGAGATCACTGAACAAGACAAAAGCAACACAAAATAAAACTACATTTTATTTATGCATTTGCCTATTATATAACACCTTAATTTATATCTAACAAAAAATACAACTACACACAAGATTTGGCTGTGTAATTAACTTCCATTGAGACATCACAAAAGGTTTGAATCTCAAGACTCAAATAATATGAAAATCAAACTCGAAAACCCATAGATTACACAAAACTTCAAACATTTATAGAAACTCAGAATATCAAACATATTCTCTTTGGAAGTAGACAGACCATAGATTGTAAGTTCCTTCATGCAAAATAATGGAAACTTAATTATATAATACTAAAAGAATACAAAATCTTAAACTAGATTACATATTTGTGAAGAAAGTTTCATTTTTCAGCAGCACTACAGTCACATATCTAATGAATAACTAGAAATCAATGTCACATCTATCTATCTACACACAAAATTTGGTTACAGTATTAGATAAACATGTAATTAAGAGATGGAATTAATTACAATTCAACAAAGAAACTTGAATTTAGAAACGTGATATATATACAAATTTGACCCTAGATAAGGAACAACCTTATTGAGCTTCTCTTTGTTTCGAGAATAGTTTTATATTCTATACTAAACAGGGCCAACCACATGAAGGTGGAAACTCATTTGGCCCCACCCCCCTAACATCACTCTAAATTCCTTGTTAACATCTAATTAACATTCATTCATTATTTCATCCATTAATAAAATATAACATTCATTAATTATCATATATGTAATTCAATTATCTTATGTTAGCTAAAAAAATCATGATACATATACTCAAAGTCAAAAATACATCGTAAGTACATTAAAAACCATAAGCATACCATATGAATTAAAAATATTAAAAGGTACATCACAAATTAATTAGATTAAGCATTGATCGCATAACTATACATTTCTATCAAGAAATCAATATTAAGAAGATTAAGCAGTGATCACATAAATTTACATTTCATTCATGTCATTGATCTTCTTCTTCATCCAAATTATCACTATGATCATCGTAGTCATCGACATCATCACCACCACTGTCATTGTCATCTTCTTCTTCGTCATCGTCATCATCATCATCATCATCATCGTCATCATCATCATTAGTAGCATCATCATCGTCATCATCTTCTTCTTCAAGAAAAGTTGCATCAAGAACATCATCGACTAAATGTCGATCGTGATCATCATCTACATCATTTTTTAGTTGTTCGCAATCTTCTGCTTCCATCGCATTATACCTTATTGGCCTTCCTCTTGGATCATGTCTAACAATAAATGACCAACCCAATTTATGTGGAACCTCTGAGTAAATACCTGCTCACATTGGCTTGGAAGAACATAGGGCTCATCCCCAACTAGCTTAAACTACCTTGTATTAATTATTTGATATCCATTGTCATGTTCAATAACACTTCTCTCAGGATCATTTTAATTAAGTTGTAGCATGTACTATTTGACGACGAAGAGAACTAATCTAAAGGAATTAAAGTCACACTCAAGTATGTCATCCAAAATGCCACAGTATTAATTTTTAGACTCTCGAGGATGTAATTCATTTCTAGATGAAATATTAGTCACCTGAAAGATTGCACTTATCCCAGAATCACAATTTTTCTTTGTGTCATCCAAATTTTTGATGCAAAATTTATGACCATTGCAAAATATAGCCTTGTGGTGTTTGACCTACAAAAATATGTAAAACATGTATAAATTATTCCATCCGGAGTTGATAAATGTACAGGTGATTAATAAATTTATACTTACCTGGAAATCTCTTAAACCATATGCTAAATCTATTTCCCTTTGCGTAACATTTAGATCTCTGTTACAATGAGCTTCTTTAACCAATGAAGACACAACTTTCCATGTTAATGTGCAACTTAAATGATGACATCGTTCAATCTATACCGTCATCCAATCTTGATTATTTGCAATATACAAATGTATTGCATCCCACTCTCGAGTAGCTGTACAAAAAATAAATAGCCAACTTACAACCAATTAATTTTGAAGATTAAGAATTAATTAACAACTACGATAAAATCTTATAATTTATTACCTTCACTTTTTTCAATCTAACTTTCCCCAGCAAATACTCCCCTTCAAATTTTCTAATGGTGTCGAGATCCCAAATGTGATCTATATGGAACTTTGCTGCAAGCTTAGGAAGATATTCGGTAACATACACCATAGTCTGGTATACCATATATCCCTCCACCATAGAACCCTCAGGATGTTTTCTTTGTCAAACCAAAGCCTTCAAAAATTTCAAGTGTCTCTCAACCATCCACATTGACCGAGTGTCTATGGGTCCATACAATTCAATCTCCTCAACTTGGTGTATGTCGAGGTAGTATTCTTGTGCATTGAAAAAGGTTGAAGGTAGACACTTTTGCATTTCACACATTAGATGAGGAATTCTTCTCTTCCAATATTTCAAATATTCTTAATGGATTTCTTTAGATGACAACCACCTACAAGACATTAAAGACACAAAAATATATAAATACGAGACTTTACAATATATTACATAACAAGAAAAATAAATTGTGAATAAAATAAATAAATATATACAAAAAATTAAATAGATATCATTGCTTACCTCATGTATTTTCCAAGATCATATATCACTTGTTTGATGTTATTGTCAAAGTTCTCTGGGAGAGATAGAGGTAGCACGTACTGCAACAATTATAAAAATAATCATGTCATTCTTTTCTCACATAATACAATGAAAAGTACATGCAGTTTACAAATACATTATAAATAAAAATGAACATGACTTACCTTGATGAAGGTATGTCAATCATGCATTTTCAACCCTAACCCAAATTCACTTTTATTTGATATGACATTGCTTATGTTCATAACAAATCCTGTGGAAAATCAAATTTTTCGTATGACTTCTTTTATGACATCACTTTGCTTCTCTGTTAATAACCAAGAAAGGGCACTTATATTAATATGTTCTCCATTTCTATTTAATTCAATAAAAAATTCTATTGCATGATTGGATTCATGAATGTCACCACAAATTTTGATAAATTTTTCTTTGTCATGCCTTCTTCCACAATGTCTCTGTTACATTCTTTCCAATATGCATAGTATCAAACAAATGCATAATTTGCAGTTTCTCGTAGTAGGAAAACCTACTAAATTGTTTAGGATAACTTTTTAGTCCCTTTGGAAGGTGCTCAGTAGTAGTGGCTTGATGACCTTCATGATCATCAATTACATAATCAACAAACAAAACACAATAGAAATATATAAATTCCAAACATAAACCATTAGGTACAATGGTAGTACCTTGATTATTAATTCTATTATATTGCAAATTCCATAGGAGAGTTGTCATTTTTTGTGGCTTAAATGTAGTCTCTTCTTTTCCATTGAAAAAACATTTTTTGGTAGTTTGATACTTATGATTTTTATGGAGGGAGTTCCTATACTCATCAAACACCTACTTTTCTCAAAATTTTGAAATGATGAGATTTAATCTTTGGACCAAAAATTGAACATGCAAATTTTCTCTTTGTTTGAAGACCTACAAGATAATGATACAATTGGATACAATATGGATCTTTGTTGCAAGCTTAGGAAGATATTCAGTAACATACACCATAGTCTGGTATACCATATATCCCTCCACCATAGAACCCTCAGGATGTGCTCTTTGTTGAACCAAAGCCTTCAAAAATTTCAAGTGCCTCTCAACCATCGACATTGATCAAGTGTGTACGGGTCCACACAATTCAATCTCTTCAACTTGGTGTATGAGGTAGTATTCTTGTGCATTGAAAAATGTTGAAGGTAGACACTTTTGCATTTCACACATTACATTAGGAATTCTTCTCTTCCAATATTTTAAATATTCTTTATGGATTTCTTTAGATGACAACCACCTACAAGACATTAAAGACACAAAAAAAATATAAATATGAGACTTTACAATATATTACATAACAAGAAAAATAAATTGAAAATAAAATAAATAAATATATACAACAAATTAAACATATATCATTGCTTACCTCATGTATTTTTCAAGATCATATATCACTTTTTTGATGTTATAGTCAAAGTTCTCTGGGAGAGATAGAGGTAGCACGTATTGCAACTATTATAAAAATAATCATGTTATTATTTTCTCACATAATACAATGAAAAGTACATGTAGTTTACAAATATATTATAAATAAAAAATAACATGACTTACCTTGATGAAGGTATGTCAATCATGCATTTTCAACCCTGACCCAAATTCACTTTTCTTTGATATGACATTGCTTATATTCACAACAAATCCTGTCGGAAATTAAATTTTTCGTATGACTTCTTTTATAGAATCACTTTGCTTCTCTGTTAATACCCAAGGAAGGACACTTATATTAATCTGTTATCCATTTCTATTTAATTCAATAAAAAATTTCATTGCATGATTGGATTCATGAATGTCACCACAAATTTTGACAATTTTTTTTTTGTCACGCCTTCTTCCACAATGTCTCTATTACATTCTTTCCAATATGTATAGTATCAAACAAATGCACAATTTGCAGCTGCTCGTAGTAGGAAAACCTACTAAATTGTCTAGGATAACTTTTTAGTCTCTTTGGAAGGTGCTCAGTAGTATTGCCTTGATGACCTTTACGATCATCAATTACATAATCAGCAAACAAAACACAATAGAAATATATAAATTTCAAACATAAACTATTAGGTACAACGGTAGTACCTTGATGATTAATTCTATTATATTGCAACTTCCATAGGAGAGTTGTCATTCTTTGTGGCTTAGATGTAGTCTCTTCTTTTCTATTAAAAATATGTTTTTCGGTAGTTCGATACTTATGATTTCTATGGAGAAAGTTCTTATACTCATCAAACACCTACTTTTCTCAAAATTTTCAAATGACGAGATTTAATCTTTGGACCAAAAACTAGACATGTAAATTTTTCCTTTGTTTGAAGACCTACAAGATAATGATACAATTGGATACAATATGGATCTTTGCTGAAAGCTTAGGAAGATATTCAGTAACATACACCATAGTCTGGTATACCATATATCCCTCCACCATAAAACCCTCAGGATGTGCTCTTTTTCAAACCAAAGCCTTCAAAAATTTCAAGTGTCTCTCAACCATCCACATTGACCAAGTGTGTACGGGTCCACACAATTCAATCTCCTCAACTTGGTGTATGAGGTAGTGTTCTTGTGTATTGAAAAATGTTGAAGGTAGACACTTTTGTATTTCACACATTAGATGAGGAATTCTTCTCTTCTAATATTTTAAATATTATTTATGAATTTCTTTAGATGACAACCACCTACAAGAGATTAAAGACACAAAAATATATAAATACGAGACGTTACAATATATTACATAACAAGAAAAATAAATTGTGAATAAAATAAATAAATATATACAACAAATTAAACAGATATCATTGTTGACCTCCTATATTTTACAAGATCATATATCACTTGTTTGATGTTATTGTCAAAGTTCTCTAAAAGAGATAGAGGTAGCACGTACTGCAATAATTATAAAAATAATCATGTCATTCTTTTCTCACATAATACAATGAAAAGTACATGTAGTTTACAAATATATTATAAATACAAAAGAACATGACTTACCTTGATGAAGGTATGCCAATCATGCATTTTCAACCCTGACCCAAATTCACTTTTTTTTTATATGACATTGCTTATGTTCACAACAAATCCTGTGGGAAATTAAAATTTTCATATGACTTCTTTTATGGCATCACTTTGCTTCTCTGTTAATAACCAAGGAAGGACACTTATATTAATCTATTCTCCATTTCTATTTAATTCAATGAAATTTTTCATTGCATGATTGGATTCATGAATGTCACCATAAATTTTGACAAATTTTTCTTTGTCACGCCTTCTTCCACAATGTCTCTGTTACATTCTTTCCAATATGTATAGTATCAAATAAATGCACAATTTGCAGCTGCTCATAGTAGGAAAACCTACTAAATTATCTAGGATAACTTTTTAGTCCTTTTGGAAGGTGCTCAGTAGTATTGCCTTAACGACCTTCATGATCATCAATTACATAATCAACAAACAAAATACAATAGAAATATATAAATTCCAAACATAAACCATTAGGTACAATGGTAGTACCTTGATGATTAATTCTATTATATTGCAACCTCCATAGGAGAGTTGTCATTCTTTGTGGCTTAGATGTAGTCTCTTCTTTCCTATTGAAAAGATGTTTTTTGGTAGTTTGATACTTACGATTTCTATAGAGAAAGTTCTTATACTCATCAAACACCTACTTTCCTCAAAATTTTGAAATCACGAGATTTAATTTTTGGACCAAAAATGGACATGCAAATTTTTCCTTTGTTTGAAGACCTACAAGATAATGATACAATTGGTTACAATATGGATCTTTGATGCAAGATTATGAAGATATTCAGTAACATACACCATAGTCTAGTATACCATATATCCCTCCACCATAGAACCCTCAGGATGTGCTCTTTGTCAAACCAAAGCCTTCAAAATTTTCAAGTGTCTCTCAACCATCTACATTGACCGAGTGTGTATGGGTCTACACAATTCAATCTCCTCAACTTGGTGTATGAGGTAGTGTTCTTGTGCATTGAAAAATGTTGAAGGTTGACACTTTTGCATTTCACACATTAGATGAGGAATTCTTCTCTTCTAATATTTTAAATATTCTTTATGGATTTCTTTAGATGAAAACCACCTACAAGACATTAAAGACAAAAATATATAAATATGAGACTTTACAATATATTACATAAGAAGAAAAATAAATTGTGAATAAAATAAATAAATATATATAACAAATTAAACAGATATCATTGTTTACCTCATATATTTTCTAAGATCATATATCACTTGTTTTATGTTATTGTCAAAGTTCTCTGGGAGAGATAGAGGTAGCACGTACTGCAATAATTATAAAAATAATCATGTCATTATTTTCTCACATAATACAATGAAAAGTACATGCAGTTTACAAATATATTATAAATACAAAAGAACATGACTTACCTTGATGAAGGTATGCCAATCATGCAATCTCAATCCTAACCCAAATTCACTTTTTTTTTATATGACATTGCTTATGTTCACAACAAATCCTGTGGGAAATTAAATTTTTTGTATGACTTCTTTTATGACATCACTTTCTTCTCTGTTAATAACCAAGGAAGGACAATTATATTAATTTTTTCTCTATTTCTATTTAATTCATTGAAATTTTTCATTGCGTGATTGGATTCATGAATGTCACCACAAATTTTTCTTTGTCATGCCTTCTTCCACAATGTCTCTGTTACATTATTTCTAATATGCACAGTATCAAATAAATGTACAATTTACAGTTGCTTGTAGTAGGAAAACCTACTAAATTATCTAGGATAAATTTTTAGTCCCTTTGGAAGGTGCTTAGTAGTATTGCCTTGACGACCTTTACGATCATCAATTACATAATTAACAAACAAAACACAATAGAAATATATAAATTCCAAACATAAACCATTAGGTACAATGGTAGTACCTTGATGATTAGTTCTATTATATTACAACTTTCATAGGAGAGTTGTCATTCTTTGTGGCTTAGATGTAGTCTCTTTTTTTCCATTGAAAAGATATTTTTCGGTAGTTCGATACTTATGATTTATATGGAGGAAGTTCCTATACTCATCAAACACCTACTTTTCTAAAAAAATTTAAATGACGAGATTTAATCTTTGGACCAAAAACTGGACATGCAAATTTTCCCTTTTTTTGAAGACCTACAAGATAATGATACAATTGGATTGAATATGTTAATTTTTATATTTAGAATTATCATATGTAACTTGAATTCACCATAACATACCAGAAAAATGTGTTAGCCCTGGGGCATCATGTAAATTGTACATACAAGTATTGCATGGAATTAAAATTATTTGTGTCTTATTGGTCTAGAGATGTCATACATAGTGACACCATTTCATAACTCCAACAACTCGTCGATAAGAGGATCAATATATATATTCATATCTTTAACTTTATATTTACCTAGTTTAATGAACAACAACATTACATAATTATTGTGGCCATTTTACTGTAAGATTTATAATTACATGCAGATAATTATTAAATGATCAAATACTTGGAACAATCATTGCCAACATAATGTGCTCCCTCTTTATTGACATCTATGGATGAATGTTATTGATGATGACAAAAATAGACCAAACAGAGTAAATAGATCTTAGCTCTCCAAATGAATTGACACCGTCTGCTGCCAATGAAAGCTTGAGATTTCAAGGTTCTTTGATAAAGTGTGGCCACTTTTCCTCCATGTCCTTAAATGCAGAACCATTCGTAGGCATTCGAATGATGTCATCTTGAATTCTATTGCATGCATGGTAATTCATAAATTGTGACAAGCTACTACACTTGAAAAATCTTTGTAAATGTGGTATAATGGGGATGTAACGAAGAACCTTGCGAGGCACCTTTTTTTTTATTTGATCTGTTCTACATCTACTCGTATGACATTCAATATATTTTGTTGAAAATTCATGTTCTTTATGATAAATAATATGATTATTGGGACATGCATCTATTGCTTAATACTCCATTCTAATATCTTTCATAGTGACACATAATTGTCGATATGAGCGAGGGAGAATATTCAATGGTGGTAACAAAAACACACCTATCAATTTATAAAAAAAAATATAAGTTTTTAATATTAAAAATATTTATTTATGGACATGTTTCACCCTTTAATTACTATAATGACATATATGACATACCTTAGCATATGTGACATTGTTATGTTGGATAAACCATTCAAAACCTTCAAGTTCAACAACAAAAATACAACAGAGAGAAGAGTTGTTTGGGAGCCTTTGTAAAGGGTCATGGCTGCCTTCTCAAGTAAAGGTATATCATGGATGACATCAATGTCATCCTAATCATTATCATCATCCTAATCATCATCGTCAGTTGTGCCAGTACCAAATGTGTCATAGATCAATGTATTAGCACCATCATCTTCAAATGTGTTATCTAGTGCATGATCATCATCTTTCATGGGATCATAATCTTCAACTTCAATATTCACACCACCATGATCCATATTCACACCTCCATGGTCTATATCAGGTACTACCCTGTGGAGGTTGACCTATATAAAAATGATGAACACAAATAGACCATGATAATTATCTCATCATCAAGTGTATTTCATATATATATATATATATATATATATATATATATATAAATTGTTAAATAAATATAAGGAAAAACTTACCTTTTGATGATAATCAAACCCCCCTTCAATGTGATCATTCTCCCTACAATGTCTCTTAGCTATTTTGATTAGCAATCTTCTAGTGTTTAAGCCCTTACAAATGTTTGAGGGACAATAACATTTTCTATCGCCTTTTCTTTTGAAGTTAGACCATAATCTATTGATTGTATCCCCATTCTACTCTTCACTTAGATTGTCTGACATGATCCATCTTCACTTAGATTATATATAACCTAATTATATATATAAAAATTGAAAAGTTAGTTATGAAATGATGTTTTAGTATAGTATACCAAATTGAAATACTTCTCCTATTGTAGCCTTCCACCTCAAACTCTTTCCTATTGTGGTAAGAAAGAAAGATATTCAAATAATATAGTAGTTTGTAAATCAAAATAAAATATCATATCTATTATACACAAAATATATCAGAAGTGCATCAAATTTGACCAAGCACTCTTTTCCTATAGAAGTACACAATTTTGTTTTCAACAAACTCCAAAATATTTGATCAGAGAAGGTATATGCACAAGTGACAAACATGCAGATTTAACTAAGCACTACTGGGAGCTTGACCCAGCAACAAATGGACTTGTGATGATTTTATCACAATAGTACATTTGTTGGTGGGTAAGCTCCCAATAGTGCTTAGGCAAATCTGCATGTTCATCACTTGTGCATATACCTTCTCTAATGAACTCTTGTGTATTCATTTAATATTTATTAATTTAAGGTCAAAATTCAAGAAGATCTCAGTGGATGCATCATAAATAGTAGCATCCAATGAATAATAGAAACATGTTGTGAAGAGTAGTGACGATAGGGATTATCTACTTTGAACTTGTAAAAATGACTTTGAATTGTACAACAATGACCACATTTTTCACCAAAAATGACTATAAGATATAAAAATGCAGAGATGTACGGAGCTGCATATTTGATTTAAAGCATGTCTCCAAAGTTAGTAGAATACCCCTATCCAAGGGTCAACTATGTAAGTCTCTCAGAAGCAGAACATAATAAAAAAGAAGGTTAAAGGATATAATATATCTACTTTTGGTGGCATTTTGACATACAACAAGGAGATTAGATCTAAGCTTGAAAATATACAGAATTTGATGGTTGCTAAAAAATGCTCCAAGTCCCTACATGAAGAAGAAAAATAATGGAGGTGGAAATGGAAAGAGGCTAGAAATATTCATTTTCTGTAAGAAAACTCAGCTTTTTAAAGTTTATTATCATCTTTCACACTGGATAAAAATGAGAATTTGAACATAGGCTACAATGTGAAGCTAATTTTAGAGATTTATCTCAGTGTTCCAAGAGATATCTTGGTAATTTTTAGATTTGAGTCCAATTTTTTTAGGAATATAGAAAGAAATAACCCATCATATTAATTCCCACAAAAAATAATAAAGTCAATAGAATTTATTTGTTGCTGCATATATATACATATGCATACATACACACACACACATATACATACATATGTATACATACATATGCATACATACACACATAGTAGTCTTTGTTGAACATTGAAAGGAAGCTATTTGTAGCAAAAAAGACAATGTGCAACGACATTTAATGGCTCAAAGACAAAAGGGTATCTAGATATGTCAATTAATAGAAGTATCCCAATCAATAGGGTCCCATGGAGAAATAGATATGGTAGAAGAAGAGACTACAATGACTAATGTCATGTACCATAGCTAAAGACAAGAATTAGTCACAAGGGTTAAAAAACATTGAAACAATGCATCAATGAAGTGACCATGCAAAAATCCTTGAATAACATGAGTCAAAGCAATGGTTGAAAAGGCAAGAAGAGTGGCAATGCGTGAATAACATTGGTGTAGGAGCTACAATGGGAAAATAGAGTATAGTATTATCATGGAGTGTTTTGACAATTTCATGAAGAATACATTATAAAGAAGCCTAAGAATAGTGAATAAAATGCAATGACAGAGACCCAACTATGGAAAAAAGTAGAGGGCAGGTATTTGCGTGAGATTAAGCATGGAAGAGAGTAAAAAATCTGAGATTAATAGCATATAATATGGTGAAAGACATTGAAACAAAAATGAAGTGACCCTCAATAAGATCAATCCATGATATACAGTAAGAAGGAAATAAAATATAGAAGCATATCCCAATGAGTCTAAAAGAAAACAAGATGAAAGTGACACGAATCATAAATTTAAAAATCAATAATTTCATGTGTATCAAGATGTTGACTATCATAGCTAAATAAATCAATGAAAAAACATTGATAAAAAATGATTAAAACAATATGAATGGATGGTGTTGAAACAATCATTCTTGATAATGGAAATCACTGATTTTGACCATGATAACAATGCTATAGATATTTTGAGTGGTTCTCTCAAGTTTGTATACCTTTTATACATATATTTTCCAATAGTGAGTGAATGAAATACATAGAGCATTGATTAAAAGTAAATCACCAAGGGTTCCTTTCAAAGAGAAAGAAAAAGTGGCACTATCATGATCATATTAGAGGGCATAGCTTCAGTAAAGGGTAGATAGATATCAATCCTAAGCTCCAGTGACTAATAAGAATCTATGTCAGTATTGAACATTCATTCTAGAAAGTCCTTGTCAATCGATCTCACACCATGGGAATGAAAACTAGCTGCTTCTTGCGGGGGATAACTTGTCAAAATTGGACGCACTAGAAATTGAAATCGCTACGAGCAATCAATCATACATGGAACTGTTCATACACATAACGAGGGATCAATGTAGTAGTTCCGTTCTTAGACCTTTTAGTTTGTTTTTGGCTTTTGCTTCCTAAGCTATAATAGGGCATCTGTCTGTAGTTTCATGGGAAGATAGAAATTCTAATGCTCTGAGAAATAATATAGATTAGAGGGCATGGGTTTATAACTAAATACATGAAATGAATGAAGGAAATGAACATCAGGTGAAAATAAATGGACATATCATAATCACTGCAATTGTTAACATTCGTGGCTAAAAAATAAACCCTAATGTCTACAAATCATATACCTTTGAAATGAATCACAGATCAGAGATGAAGAAAGTGGAGCTACAAGAAATTACACCCCAGCCCATTACAATGTCTTCACGCGTAGCTTTGACCTCAAATTCACTTCCTCCGGCTCCTTGCTGATCTCTTCGACATAAAAAATAAAAATGATTTGGTCGTTTCACTTTTTTTTTCATGTATAGCTCACAACTGTCAGAATTATGATGGTCTATTTAAAACCCATCAGAATTCTGACACCATCCGGGACTATTGCAAAAAAAAACCCAAAATCACAAAAAAAAAATTATCTATCGGAAGTTGACTTCAAAATTTTGCCCCAAATGTAGTAGTGACAGTTTGTAATGATATTGATCAAAGCATGATTAGAAGAAGATTTTTCTAGACAATGTTTTTATAGCTATGCAAAAGCGGATTTTGACTGCATGATCAAACCACTCCTTGATTAACTACCATTAAAATAAAACAAAACAAAAGCCTCAATTTTTTCTAAACAATTTAACCCTGTCTAACGATTGCTTTGTTTCAAGAAACAATTGCAAAATATTAAAAAACTATTGACACTTTTTTTTATCCGATGAATTCACAGGGAAGGATCTTTCACTGTGCACACTATTGTGTCTATTTGTGTTGGTTTTTTTGTACATTTTAATTTTTTGGGGTGTTATGTAATGTTTTCCCCATGTATTTTGTTTTTCTCTTTTTCATAGTGGCGCCCAACTATCACCATGCATGGACTTCCTCTGTAATAACTCAAAATCTAAACATTACATTTACATAGTTTTATGATTATGTTTAAAAAGATGTTTGCTCGTTATTCTCCCTTGATAACTGACTAACAACCATTTCACCTTAAGCCTCCTTTTTTAATGATGTTTCTTTTGAATCGTGTATGAGAAAGTTGTAATGATTTCAAATCAATTTCATAGTTCATGGTTTAAGGCTTAAGGTTTGGAACCAAAACATGCTAGTAATGTTTTCCCCAAAGCTTAAATGGGTTGTATGAGCATGGCAAAAAGAAGATTTTCAGAGCCCTCCATAGTCATGAAACTATTCCTTAGATTGCAAGCAATAGGGATAAATCAAAGGCCGTGGAGAAAGATGAAGCTAAATAGAATAGTGGTAAGAAGCAACACACCAGCTCTTGGAATGAAGTTGCAAATAAGTACATCAGCAAAGAAGCCCAAAACTAGGTATGATGAAAACTTTGGAAACAAAAAAATCATTTGAAACGAATGTAAAGAAACATGTAGAGATAGTGTAGAAAAAATAGGAGGAACATGATGCTTACAGTAGTAGGATATTAAAAATCTGTAATATTCGACATCAAAACAAGTTTGTAATACAACAAATCTTTTCACCGTGTAGGAGGTCGAGATGGGTGTTAAGAATTTGGATGTTGGTAAGGCAAAAGACTTAGTTGAACTTCAACCAGGGTATCTCAAGTGGGGCATGAAAACACTTGCACCACACATTATGGAAATCTTCAATAATATTACCCAAAAAGGGATCTAAAGATTGGACAATCAGTCTTGCAATACCCCTTTTTAAGAGTGGTGATGTCAGTAATCCCTCCAACTACAAGACAATAATGATTAATCCATTATTTGCAAAACTATTTGTTAGCATGATAGAAAATATAATCAACAAATGAGATTTAAAAAAAACATAAATGTGCAAAAGGGCAAGCTGGTTTTAGGCCAAAGCACTCAACAATTGATCACTGTATCACTCTGAGGCACATTATAAAAAAAGGTTGGGAGAAGAAGGCTTAAATTTTTCGTTGCTTTGTTGATTTTAAAAAGTCTTTTGACACTGTCCCTAGGGACAAGCTTTGACACAGAATGGAAGAATTGGGGATCCCTATAAATCTCAGAGGTCTGGTTCATAGGATGCAAGAAGAGGTGAAAGTCAAAATAAGAACTTCAACCACCATTTTAGAATGTTTTAGGAGTGATATTGGGATCAAACATGGTTTCCCCCTATCACCTACTTTATTTGGCTTATTTATATATCGAGAAACTTGAAGAGTGGTTAAACGTGCAAAATGTTGAGGGTATCCAGTTGGGAGAATTTTTAATATAGTCATTCCTTTATGTGGACGATCTTATTTTGATTGCCAAATCTTCCCATGGTTTGAAAGAACATTTATTTTCCCTTGAGCGCTTTTGCAGAATGGTGGGAATGCAGGTCAATATCATCAAGACTAAAATCATGCTTTTTTCTAATAGTGAAAAAAAAAAATTTAGCATAAGTTTTATTTTGAAGGCAGTATTCTTGAGGAAGTTGAAGAGTATATAAATATCTTGGCATTGACTTCAACAAAAATCTAAGCTGGGAAGACTGCAGAAGGAAAATAACATTAGGAGGATGGAAGACATTTTATGCTCTTCAAAATAGGTGTAGAGAGGCAAAGGTTCAAGATTGGAAAACAACTCAAAATTTGTTTGGTCTTTTAGTTTTTCTGATTGTTCTTTATGGTTGTGAATTATAATCCAATAAAATTTTACCCTCACAATGGAAGCAAATCAAGGGAATCCAAAAATTATATGAGAATTGAATAGTAACTTTTGGACAGGAAATATGAATTATAGTAGAAAATGTTGCAACATGATAGTAATAAACTATTGTGTTGTATGGAAAGTGAAATTGTTGTAAATTGTAGTGATAATATTAGAATCTTGACATTGTTAAATCACAAATTGGAGTTTGTTGAATAATAATTGTAGTAATAATGTAGTAAATCTTTTGACAAATAGTAATGAGAAAAGTCTAACTTTGAAGCATTTACATTTAAAAATTAAAACAAAAAAAATGTTTTTCTTAGTAAGTAATCAAAAGAGGCATTGCATCTAATTCTTGTCAATTAGTAAAATTTGTAGCATATTTCTTAGTTTATCAACATTGTAACAAATTTATGTATGTAACAAAAACTAGATATGTATAGTAATGATTTTGCAAAAAAAAGAAGCTCCATATATAATATTTTTTAGTCACTTAGTGAAAATTAATAAATATCTATTAAAATAATAACTATACAATTATAATAACTGTACCAATATTATAATTAACTAATTAAATTTATAATTAACTAATTTAATATAATAATAATTAGATAACTAGTATCACTTATAATATACATATAATAATTGATGTATATTATAATAATAAACATATAACAATAACTTATTATCATATTCATTATTAATAACATCTATTATTATGTAAAGTAATTATTCTACTATTTATTATTAATGACTATATAATAATAAGCATTAATTATTCAATTGAATATTTATTAACAATCAAATAATACCACATATAATTATACATGTAATAATTGCTCTATGTTATAATAATGATAATAGACATGTAACAATAACTTCTTAGACTATTAATTATCTATAACACCTATTATTATTCATACAAATGATTCTACTATTTATTATTAATAATTTTATATATTTTAATAATAAATATTAATTATGTAATTATATTTAATATATACATTATTTATAATAGTACATATTTGTTAAATTATTATTATAAAAATCAAGTGGTTTTATCACTCACACATTGTTAAAAGAAATAGGACAAAAATATATAATTGTATGTATTTATTAAATTATTATTATAAAAAACAAGTGGTTTTATCCCCCACATATTGTCAAAAGCAATAGGACAAAAGGAGTCATATTATGGAATAGTGAAATGACTAATGCATGAAAATGAAACAAAAATATAAACATAAGAAAAGTTGGTCAGTCTATTTTAATTATTGTTTCTCATGTTGATGCTTTGACATTTCAAAAGATGATGTCATCCTAATAAGAGTGTAGAGTATTGTTATCCAATATAATTATAGATATAACAATTTGTTTATTTTAAAATAAATTTGAAAAAATTATAAACTTTGAAAAATTTAGCAAATATTTTAATTTTAGATGGTGATTGGTTGATGCTTTGACAATTAATTGATTATGAACCAATGCATAAGTGTTGGTGTGATGGATTCATTTTAAGTGTCAAAAAATCAAATTTTTAACATTTAACACTTATAATAAAAAAAAATAACATAATTACATTTTAAAATTTAATTTAATTATTAAATTTGACAAAACTGTGACTTTTTGATGCATGTATAGATATTTCCCCATTTTAAGAGCCATAGCTTGAAAAGTCGGTCCACATACGAATTAAAGAGAAAATAAAATCCTAAAATAACTATTAAGATGTTTATACATGTATTAAAAAGTCTCTAGAGATTATTTTTTTACATTTAGTAATTATACGAAAAATGATAATATAATAATATTTTGAAATTTAATTTAATTATTATTAAAAAAATTGTCTTATCACCATCTTTTTGATGCTCCTCATTTTAAGAGTCATACCTGCCATAGCTAGAAAAGTCAGACCACATATGATTTAAAGAAAAAATAAAAAATAAAAATAATTAAAAATAAATAAATTAATGCTAATTTTAATTAATACTAATAGCGTATGAGAGATGTCCAAGATGATTTTTTCACTCCTCATTTTTCGTGCTCTTTCCCCCTACTTATTTATTTATCTACATGCATCCTAGGTCAATATACATGGGTTTGACAAAAAAAAAAGTATTTACAGATTTTCAGGTATGGAAAGGACCTGACAAGGGGTTAATTATTGTTATGTTTTTTAGTTTTTTTGGTTGGTAATTGGTTCATTTGTGCACCACTATTGGGACATTTTTGTAGGCTTGATGGGTATCAGGGGACACTTTGAAATAGCCTTATTCTCTCGCATACATAGACAACCAAAAAAATCATCAAAATCTGACATATAATTTAAGTTCTACAGGTTCATGAAGTTAAGGTGTGTGAGTACTGATGCTCTTCCCCTAATGCTTCTTCGCATGTGGTATGGATATCAACCATATCTTGGCTCTCACCTGGCAAAGGTTGCCTACATTTAAACAGAGAAGATTTAAGGTGAAACAATCAGTCATGTGGATGAAAAGGCTGTAATTAATTTGTCTTCTATTGTCTGAGAGAACAATGGCAACTGCCTATGTATCACACCAAATAGAGAGCTCCTTTGCACTCCTTAAACAACCAACCTTTGCACTTGGATAATGTGAGTTGCATTTTTGTCACGTTCTCATAGCTATCTTCTCCACAAAGACAATTTTAAACACTTATTCTACAGACAAAATGCAGGGATGCCTGAGATAAACTCTGAATCTCTTCCCAAAATAGCCATATCCCAAAATAGGCATAGATCTGCATCTAACTTACTCAAATATATATTAAAAACCAACATTAAACATTTTAATTAGGTAGATTATTTTTTTATTTCCTCTTAATATGAATTAACTAACTACCCACCGAATCTGAGGAATCTCAGATTCAAGAAATTGAAAAACTCAAAGAGTAAAGCTGAAAGTCCTCCTCCGTAAATGGGGTCCACCAAGTCTAAAATTGTGTGTTGGACTTGCACAAGGTAGATTCATTTTTAATTTTCTCTTAATATGAATTAACTAACTACCCACTGAAATTGAGGAATCTTAGATTCAAGAAATTGAAAAACTAAAAGAGTATAGCTGAAAATCCTCCGTAAATGGGGTCCACCAAGTCTAAAACGGTGTGTTGGGCTTGCACGAAGTTACAGGAGGTGGGACTCCCTCAAAAATTAACTAAGGACTTCAAACATGCTAATTGCACAATCTTTTAATCAATAAGAACTGCGGTGCAGCTATAGTCCCTGCCAATTGCTTTTAAAACAGTTTGTAATGATATTGATCAAAGCGTGATTAGAAGCAGATTTTTCTAGATATTGTTTTTCTAGTTAACCAAAAAGGGATTTTGGCTGCATGATTAAACCACTCCATGATTCGCTACCATTAAAATAAAACAAAAAAATCCTCAAATGTTTCTGAACAATTTAACCTTGTCTAACGATTGCTTTGTTTCAAGAAACAGTTGCAAAAAATTAAAAAAGCTATGTATGGACACATTCTTTTCTCCGATGAATTCACAAGGAAAGATCTTTCACTATGCACATTGTTGTGTCTATTTGTGTTGGTTTTTTTGTACATTTTAATTTTTTGGGGTGTTATGTAATTTTTTCCCTATGTATTTTGTTTTGCTCTTTTTCATAGTGACACTCAACTATCATCATGCATGGACTTCCTCTATAATAACTTAGAATCATAACATTACATTTAAATAGTTTTATGAATATGTTGAAAAAGATGTGTGCATCTTATTCTCCCTTGATACCCACTAACAACCATTTCACCTTAAGCCTTCCTTTTTATTGATGTTTCTTTTGACTTGTGTATGAGAAGTTGTAATGATTTCAAATCAATTTCATAGTTCATGGTTTAAGGCTTACGGTTTTTGAACCAAAACATGCTAGTAATGTTTTCCCAAAGCTTAAATGGGTTGTCTGAGCATGGAAAAAAGAAGATTTTTATATCCCTCCATAGTCATGAAACTATTCCTTAGATTGAAGGCAATAGGGATAAATCAAAGGCCATGGAGAAAGATGAAGCTAAATAGACCAGTGGTAAGAAGAAATGCACCAGTTCTTGGAATGAAGTTGCAAATAAGTACATCAGCAAAGAAGCCCAAAACTAGGTATGATGATAAATTTGAAAACAAAAAAATCATTTGAAATGAATGTAAAGAACCATGTAGAGATAGTGTAGAAGAAATAGGAGGAACATGATGCTTACATTAGTGGGATATTAAAAATCTGTAATAGTCGACATCAAAACAAGTTTGTTATACAAAAAATCTTTTCACTGTGTAGGAGGTCGAGATGAGTATTAAGAAGTTGGGTGTCGGTAAGGAAAAGACTTGTTTGAGCTTCAAGCAGGGTATCTCAAGTGGGGCATGAAAACAATTGACGACACATTACGAAAATCTTCAATAATATTAGCCAACAAGGGTTCTAAAGATTGGACAATCAGTCTTGCAATACCCCTTTTTAAAGAGTGGTGATGTTAGTAATCCCTCCAATTACAAGATAATAATGATTAATCCTTTGTTTGCAAAACTATTTGGCAGCATGATAGAAAATAGTATCAACAAATGGGCTAAAAAAAACATAAATGTGCAAGAGGGCAAGCTGGTTTTAGGCAAAAACACTCGACAATTGATCACTGTATCACTCTGAGGCACATTATAAAAAAAGGTTGGGAGAAGAAGGCTTAAATTTTTTGTTGCTTTGTTGCTTTTAAAAAGGCTTTCAACACTATCCCTAGGGACAAGCTTTGACTTAGAATGGAAGAATTGGGGATCCCTATACAACTCAGAGTTGTTGTTCATAGGATATAAGAAGAGGTGAAAGTCAAATCAGAACTTCAACCACCATTTTAGACTATTTTAGGAGTGATATTGGGATCAAATAAGGTTCCCCCCTATCACCTACTTTGTTTGGCTTATATATCGACAAACTTAAAGAGTGGTTAAACATGCAAAATATTGAGGGTATCTAGTTGGGAGAATTTTTAATATGGTCGTTCCTTTATATGGACGATCTTATTTTGATTTCCAAATCTCTCCATGGTTTGCAAGAACATTTATTTTCCCTTGAGAACTTTTGCAGAATGGTTGGAATGCAGGTCAATATCATCAAGACTAAAATCATGCGTTTTTCTAATAGTAGAAAACAAAATCAGCATAAGTTTTATTTTGAAGGTAGTATTCTTGAGAAAGTTGCAGAGTATATAAATATCTTGGCATTGACTTCAACAAAAATCTAAGCTGGGAGGACTGCAAAATGAAAATAACATTAGGAGGATGGAAGGCAATTTATACTCTTCAAAATAGGCGTAGAGAGGCAAAGGTTCAGGATTGGAAAACTACTCAAACTTTGTTTGGTCTTTTAGTTTTGCTGGTTGTTCTTTATGGGTGTGAATTATGGGCCAGGGTGATCCCACAATAGTGGGTTACACTTTTTCGGAGGAAGAAATTCCTCACGAATCCACGAGGTGGGAGGATTTAGTCAGGTACTTTCGATAGAAACTACCTGATTGTTTCGATCGAAACATTAATAATTTCGATCGAAACTACCTTTTTTGTTTAGTTTCTATCGAAACTAACCTAGTTTCGATCGAAACTAAGTTAGTTTCGATCGAAACTAAGTTAGTTT
>MU226984.1:1271485-1290198 GCA_018584345.1 Thuja plicata | reverse complement strand
TGAAATTGTTGTAAATTGTAGTGATAATATTAGAATCTTGACATCGTTAAATCATAAATTGGAGTTCGTTGAATAATAATTGTAGTAATAATGTAGTAAATCTTTTGACAAATAGTAATGAGAAAAGTCTAACTTTGAAGCATTTAAATTTAAATGTTAAAACATAAAATGTTTTTCTTAGTAATTAAACAAAAGACACATTGCATCAATGTCAATTAGTAAAATTTGTAGCATATTGCTTAGTTAAACAACATTGTAACAATAATTATTTATGTATGTAACAAAAACTAGATATGTATAGTAATGGTTTTGCAAAAAAAAGCTCCATATACAATATTTATTAGTCACTAAGTGAAAATTAATGAATATCTATTAAAATAATATCTATACAATTATAATAGCTATACCTATATGATAATCAACTAATTAAATTTATAATTAACTAATTAAATATAATAATAATTAGATAACTAGTATCATGTATAATTATACATATAATAATTGATGTATATTATAATAATAAACATATAATAATAACTTATTATCATATTCATTATTAATAACATATATTATTATGTAAAGTAATTATTCTACTATTTATTATTAATGACTATATAATAATAAGCATTAATTATTCAATTGAATATTTATTAACAATCAAATAATACCACGTATAATTATACATGTAATAATTGCTCTATATTATAATAATGATAATAGACATGTAACAATAACTTCTTAGACTATTAATTATTCATAACACCTATTATTATTCATATAAATGATTCTACTATTTATTATTAACAATTGTATATTTTTAATAATAAGTATTAATTATGTAATTATATTTAATATATAAATTATTTATAATTTTATATATTTGTTAAATTATTATTATAAAAAATCAAATGGTTTTATCACCGACACATTGTCAAAAGAAATAGGACAAAAATATATAATTGTATGTATTTATTAAATTATTATTATAAAAAACAAGTAGTTTTATCCCACACATATTGTCAAAAGCAATAGGATAAAAGGAGTCATATTATGGAATAGTGAAATGACTAATGTATGAAAATGAAACAAAAATACAAATATAAGAAAAGTTGGTCAATCTATTTTAATTATTGTTTCTCATGTTGATGCTTTGACATTTCAAAAGATGATGTCATCCTAATAAGAGTGTAGAGTATTGTTATCCAATGGAATTATAGATATAACAATTTGTTTATTTTAAAATAAATTTGAAAAAATTATAAACTTTGGAAAATGTAGCAAATATTTTAATTTTGGACAGTGATTGGTTGATGCTTTGACAATTAAATTATTATGAACTAATGCATAAGTATTCGTGCCTATGGATTCATTTTAAGGAGATGTTTATACATGTATCAAAAAGTCAAATTTTTAACATTTAACACTTATAATAAAAACAATAACATAATTATATTTTAAAATTTAATTTAATTATTAAATTTGACAAAACTGTGACTTTTTTATGTATGTATAGGCATTTTCCCATTTTAGGAGCCATAGCTAAAAAAGTCGGTCCACATACGATTTAAAGAAAAAATAAAATCCTAAAATAACTATAAAAAAATTAACTATTAAGATGTTTATGCATGTATTAAAAAGTCTCTAGAGACAATTTTTTTACATTTGATAATTATAGAAAAATGATAATATAATAATAGTTTGAAATTTTGTAGCAGGATGTGGGAATGTTTTAAGATGGCAAGTTAACCCACAAAGACACTCATTTTAGAACTAACACCTTTTAGTTTTTTGTGCTCTGGTTTGTCCCTTTTCAAACTGTGCAGGTTTCTTTTAAAGGAGGAAAAGATGCATGCAAACTTTACTGTGAAGACTCAACGTCAAAGGAAGTCCTTCCCGGGAGCAGCAAGCAAGGAATGAATTAATGGACTAGTGAAAATCAAAACTGAGCCAATGGTGAAAGCCATCATTGGGATTCTAGGGCCAAAGTTTCAGTAGTTCAAACTTATGAGAAAAGATAATACTGCAATTATATCCATGGTTGTGGCATGGGGGCTTGAATTGAGGGAGTCAATTGATATTGTAAAATGGGTCATTGAGGCTCTATTTGTTGAAGATTTATTGGGTGACCTTGATTCCATATTGGAATGGGTGGTGCCTGGGGTAGGAAAAGATTTTTCTGAATGCATTGAAGATGAGGAGGAAGCCATATTGGAACACGGGTTGATGCCTTTTATAAGGTGGGTGGGAAAAGTAGATAAAGAAAACTACAAATTGCAGATAAGAGCAGAATTGGAGAAAGTTAAAATAGAGATTCAAAATCATGAAGCACTCAAGATTGTAGAGGAAGAAGCAGAAGTAATGGCAATCTCTCAGAGGGTGCGAACCTGTTTGCCATGAAGGGTAAGGAAATTCGATGCAGCATGGCCAACTGAATGAATGATAGAGAAATGACGTTTTAGGGCCTCTCTTTTTATAATGTTTCTATTGAAGAATGCTTCTGTTAGTTTACAAGTTTGCTGCATATAATAAATCTATGTAATTTCCTAGAAAGTTAAGGCAAGTTAGGGTTTTCTTTTTTTGGAAAAACGTGGTTTTTAATTGTAAGGTAGTAATGCTCAGAGGGAGCTAGAAGTTTTTTGAAACTGGTCGTAGGCCTGGACTGGTTATTATCGTTTATTGCACCTTATGTAATAATTTATTTTATTAATAAAAAAATCATCAATTACTAACCAAAAAATAATAATATATCAAAATTTAATTTAATTATTATTAAAAAAATTGCCTTATCGCAGACTTTTTGATGCTCCTCATTTTAAGAGTCATACCCACCATGGCTAGAAAATTCAGACCATATATGATTTAAAGAAAAAATAAAAATTTAAAATAATTAAAATAAATAAATTAATGCTAATTTTAATTAGGCTGAAGGCATTTATTATTTGAGAAAGACAACTAATAGCGTATGAGAGACGTGCAAGATGATTTTCTCACTCCTCATTTTTTCGTGTTGCTTTCCCTTATTTATTTATCTAGATGCATCCTAGGTCAACATACATGGGTTTGGCAAAAAAAAGTATTTACAGATTTTTAGGTAGGGGAAAGGACCTTAAAAGGGGTCCAATAACTGTTATATTTTTTTAACTTTTTTGGTTGGTAATTGGTCCATTTGTGCACCACTATTGGGAAATTTATGTAGGACTGATGGGTATCAGTGGACACTTTGAAATAACCATTTTTTGACCCTTCGGTGTTGGAAGATTTGTATGGAGAGATCCTTGAATACCCAGAAGCTGAAACCTTAGTTCTAAGAAGCTCTCTCACATATGTAGACAACAAAAAAAATTGTCAAAACCTGACATATAGTTTAAGTTCTACTGGGGCATGAAGTTAAGGTGTGTAGGTACTGGTGCTCTTCCCCTAATGCTTCTACACATGTCGGTATGGATATCAACCATATCTTGGCTCTGACCTGGCAAAGGTTGCCTGCATTTAAACATAGAAGATTTTAGGTGAAACAATCAGTTGTGTGGATGAAAAGGTTGTAATTAATTTTTCTTCTATTGTCTGAGAGAACAATGGAAACTGCCTGTGTATCACACAAAATGGAGAGCTCCTTTGCACTCCTTAAACAACCAACCTTTGTGCTTGGATAATGTGAGTTGCATGTTTGTCACGTTATCATAGCTATCTTCTCCACAAAGACAATTTTAAACACTTATTCTACAAACAAAATGCAGGGATGCCTGAGAAAAACTTTGAATCTCTTCCCAAAATATCCATATCCCAAAATAACCATAGGTTCGCATCTAGCTTACTCAAATATATATTGAAAACCCAAATTAAACATTTTAATTAGGTAGATTTTTTTTCATTTCCTCTAAATATGAATTAACTAACTACCCACAAAATCTGAGGAATCTCACATTTGGGAAATTAAAAAACTCAAAGAATAAAGCTAAAAGTCCTCCTCCCTAAATAGGGTCCACCAAGTCCCAAAATTGTGTGTTGGACTTGCACAAGGTAGATTCTTTTTTAATTTCCTCTTAATATGAATTAACTAACTACCCACCAAATCTGAGGAATCTCAGATTCAAGAAATTGAGAAACTAAAAGAGTATAGATGAAAATCCTTAGTAAATGGGGCCCACCAAGTCTAAAACTATGTGTTGGACTTGCACAAAGTTACATGAGGTGGGAATCCCTCAAAAATTAACTAAGACTTCAAACATACTAATTGTACAATCTATTAATCAATAAAAACTATAATGTAGCTACAGTCCCTGCCAATTGCTTTCAAAACAATTTGTAATGATATTGCTCAAAGCATAATTAGAAGTAGATTTTTTGAGACATTGTTTTTCTAGCTATCCAAAAAGGGATTTTGACTACATGATCAAACCACTCCATGATTCACTACCATTAAAATAAAACAAAACAAAAGCCTCAAATTTTTATGAACAATTTAACCCTGTCTCACGAATGCTTTGTTTCAATAAACAGTTGCAAAAAATAAAAAAACGTATGTATGGACACCTTATTTTCTTTGATGAATCCATATGGAAAGAAATTTCATTGCGCACATTGTTGTGTCTATTTGTGTTGGTTTTTTTGTACATTTTAATTTTTTGGGGTGCTATGTAATTTTTTCCCCATGTATTTTGTTTTTTTCTTTGTCATAGCGGCACCCAACTATCATCATGCATGGACTTCCTTTGTAATAACTCAGAATCATAACATTACATTTACATAGTTTATGATTATGTTTAAAAATATGTTTGCTTGTTATTCTCCCTTGATAACCCACTAACAACAATTTCACCTTAAGCCTGCATTTTTAATGATGTTTCTTTTGACTCATGTATGAGAAAGACTTAATGATTTCAAATAAATTTCATAGTTCATGGTTTAAGGATTAAGATTTGGAACCAAAACACGCTATTAATGTTTTCCCCAAAGCTTAAATGGGTTGTATGGGCATGGGAGAAAGAAGGTTTTCAGAGCCCTCATTAGATTGAGGGCAATAGGGATAAAGCAAAGGCCATGAAGAAACATGAAGCTAAATAGACCAGTGGTAAGAAGAAATACACGAGGTCTTGGAATGAAGTTGAAAATAAATACATCAGCAAAGAAGCCCAAAACTAGGTATGATGACAACTTTGGAAACAAAAAAATCATTTGAAATGAATGTAAAGAAACATGTAGAGATAGTGTACAGAAAAAATAGGAGGAACATAATGCTTACAGTAGTAGGGTATTAAAAATTTGTAATTATCGACATCAAAACAAGTTTTTAATACAACAAATCTTTTCATCGTGTAGGAGGTCGAGATGGGTACTAAGAAGTTGGGTGTTGGTAAGGAAAAATACTTGGTTGAGCTTCAAGCAGGGTATCTCAAGTGGGGCATGAAAACACTTGCACCACACATTACAAAAATCTTCAATAATATTAGCCAACAAGGGTTCTAAAGATTGGAAAATTAGTCTTACAATACCCCTATTTAAGAGTGATGATGTCAGTAATCCCTCCAATTAGAAGACAATAATGATTAATCCTTTGTTTGCAAAACTATTTGGTAGCATGATAGAAAATAGAATCAGAAAATGGGCTAAATAAAAACATAAATGTGCAAAAGGGCAAGCTGGTTTTAGGCCAAAACACTCAACAATTAATCATTGTATCACTTTGAGGAACATTATCAAAAAAGGATGGGAGAAGAAGACTTAAATTTTTGTTGCTTTGTTGATTTTAAAAAGGATTTTGACACTGTCCCTAGGGACAAGATTTGGCTCAAAATGGAAGAATTTGGGATTCCTATACAACTCAAAGTTGTTATTCATAGGATGTAAGAAGAGGTGAAAGTCAAAATCAGAACTTCAACCACCGTTTTAGAATGTTTTAGGAGTGATATTGGGATCAAACAAGGTTCCCCCCTATCACCTACTTTGTTTGGCTTATATATTGACAAACTTGAAGAGTGGTTAAACATGCAAAATATCATGGTAATCCAGTTGGGAGAATTTTTAATATGACTGTTCCTTTATGTGGACGGTTTTATTTTGATTTTCAAATCTGCCCATGGTTTGCAAAAACATTTATTTTCCCTTGAACGCTTTTGTAGAATGGTGGGAATGCAGGTCAATATCATCAAGACTAAAATCATGCTTTTTTCTAATAGTAAAAAACAAAATCAGCATAAGTTTTATTTTGAAGGCAGTATTCTTGAGGAAGTTGCAGAGTATATGAATATTTTGGCATTGAATTCAATAAAAATCTAAGGTGGAAAGACTGCAGAATGAAAAGAACATTAGGAGGATAGAAGGCATTTTATGCTCTTCAAAATAGGTGTAGAGAGGCAAAGGTTCGGGATTAGAAAACTACCCAAACTTTGTTTGGTCTTTTAGTTTTTCTGGTTGTTCTTTATGTGTGAATTATGGGCCAATAAAACTTTAGCATCACAATGGAAGCAAATCAAGGGAATCCAAAAATTATATGGGAATTGAATTGTAACTTTTGGACAGGAAATATAAATTATAGTAGAAAATGTTACACCATGATAGTAATAAACTATTGTGTTATATGGAAATTGAAATTATTGTAAATTGTAGTGATAATATTAGAATCTTGACTTCGTTAAATCATAAATTGGAGTTTGTTGAATAATAATTGTAGTAATATTGTAGTAAATCTTCTGACAAATAGTAATGAGAAAAGTTTAACTTTGAAGCATTTACAATTAAATGTTAAAACATAAAATGTTTTTCTTAGTAAGTAAACAAAAGACGCATTGCATCTAATTCCTTTCAATTAGTAAAATTTGTAGCATATTGCTTAGTTAAACAACATTGTAACAATAATTATTTATGTATGTAACAAAAATTAGATATGTATAGTAATGGTTTTGCAAAAAAAAAAGCTCCATATACAATATTTTTTAGTCACTAGGTGAAAATTAATAAATATCTATTAAAATAATATCTATACAATTATAATAGCTATACCAATATTATAATTAACTAATTAAATATAATAATAATTAGATAACTAGTATCACGTATATATAATTATACATATAATAATTGATGTATATTATAATAATAAACATATAATCATAACTTGTTATCATATTTATTATTAATAACATCTATTATTATGTAAACTAATTATTCTACTATTTATTATTAATGACTATACAATAATAAGCATTAATTATTCAATTGAATATTTATTAACAATCAAATAATATCACATATAATTATACATGTAATAATTGCTCTATATTATTATTATTATAATAGACATGTAACAATATCTTCTTAGAGTATTAATTATTCATAACACCTATTATTATTCATACAAATGATTCTATTATTTATTATTAATAATTGTATATTTTTAATAATAAGTATTAACTATGTAATTATATTTAATTTATAAATTATTTATAATTTTATATATTTGTTAAATTAGTATTGTAAAAAATCAAGTGGTTTTATCACCCACACATTGTCAAAAGAAATAGGACAAAAATATATAATTATATGTATTTATTAAATTATTATTATAAAAAAATAAGTGGTTTTATCCCCCACATATTGTCAAAGGCAATAGGACAAAAGGAGTCATATTATGGAATAGTGAAATGACTAATGTATGGAAATGAAACAAAATTACAAACATAAGAAAAGTTCGTCAATCTATTTTAATTATTGTTTCTCATTGGTTGATGCTTTGACATTTCAAAAGATGATTCCATCCTAATAAGACTGTAGAGTATTGTTATCCAATAGAATTATATAAGATAAAACAATTTGTTGATTTTAAAATAAATTTGAAAAAATTATAAACTTTGGAAAATTTAGCAAATATTTTAATTTTGGATGGTGATTGGTTGATACTTTGACAATTAATTGATTATGAACCAATGCATAAGTATTCGTGCTCGTGGATTCATTTTAAGGAAATGTTTATACACGTATCAAAAATTCAAATTTTCAACATTTAACACTTATAATAAAAACAATAACATAATTATATTTTAAAATTTAATTTAATTATTAAATTTGACAAAACTGTGACTTTTTGATGCATGTATAGACATTTCCCCATTTTAGGAACCATAGCTAGAAAAGTCGGTCCACATACGAATTAAAGAAAAAAATAAAATCCTAAAATAACTATTAAAAAAAATTAACTATTAAGATGTTTATATATGTATTAAAAATTTTGTAGAGTAAATGAATATCTTGGCATTGACTTCAACAAAAACCTAAGTTGGGAAGACTACAGAATGAAAAGAACATTAGAAGTATGGAAGGCATTTTATGCTCTTCAAAATAGGTGTAGAGAGATAGAGGTTCGGGATTGGAAAACTACTTAAACTTTGTTTGGTCTTTTAGTTTTTCCGGTTGTTCTTTATGGGTGTGAATTATGGGCCAATAAAACATTAGCCTCGCAATGTAAGCAAGTGCAGGGAATCCAAAAATGTTTGATCACAAGAAAGTTCAAAACCAAAAGGAAATTGTCCCATACAATATCATGCTAAGTGAAATAGAAGCTGCCCCTATCGAGGCACTTGTTATGGTATGTCTCATAAGCTATCTAAAAAGAACCGAAAAAATGGAAGAATGTAGATGGCCTAAAGTTGTCTTCAATGATATATTGTGCAAAAGGAAAAAAGATGTGGATGCAGAAAAGCATCAAGAAGATGAGTAAATAGAATATCCATTTCAATATGTTCCCCAAAAATAATAAATAAATAAGGGTCTTTGTTATCCAGATAAATTCTATAAGAGAAATTGGGGAAATGGGCTTGGAAGAAAGAAAATATATTATATCAATGAGTTCAATCCCACATGTAATCAACTTCAAAAAGCGTATATAGGAGCCAACATTTCATGGAGAGGTAAAATTCTTATTGCCCAACTGAGAACCAACCCTCATCAACTTTGTTGTGAGACCGAGCCTTGGAAGAGGCCAAAAGAGGCTTAGGAAGAGAGCGTTTTCACTTTTTGCAATTCTGGGAATGTGGAAACTAAACAACATTTTATTTTAGAATGTGATGCATATATGACATCAGGGACAAATTTATGAATATTTTATCTAATAGCTCTTGGCATAACTTATACAGCGAGGAGCACATTAAGAAGTTGGGAGGGCTCATCGTCAACTTGCACAAGAAAAGAACCAAGTTATTGAAGATGGCTTAATTTGGATGGTTGTCCCATAGGCTATGTTTAGCCTCGTGGACATTAAAATTATCTTTCTATATCTCTATCTATATACACAAGAAGTAGCAGAAACTCTAGCAAAATTGGAAACCAGGCACGATGAGCATAGGAAAAAGTAGTATTAGGAAAAGTCACAATCGATGCCATCTGCCCTCTCAAGCTTTTGCCTGGTTACACACACCTGCAACAAAAGGCACATTAAAGGGTGAGACACTTGGGGAAAGATGCCATAAACTGTGCCATTTTTTAAGGGAAAGAAAAAAAACCACTAGCAAAAATGAAGATGACCAATCAAGCAAGAACAATTTACTATGAAAAATCACACTTTGATAAAATAATTTCCAAAGACCATAGGATAAATATGATGTGCGTGTTTCCCAAGAGATGGGTATATAGGCAAAGCCAAAGTGAAAACATTGGTCTCTGCCTAAAAGGCAACAACTAAAATTTTTGTTAAATGATCTAAAAGCTGCAAGTAGTACCATTTATTTATTATTATTATATTTATATTATGTTATACATTATATTATATAATATTAAAATAATATAATATATTATTTATTATATTTATATTATAGATTATTAAAATATTAAAATAATGTTATATAATATATATTTAATTAATATTTATTATACATATTTTATATAATATTTAGTAGACTTAAAATAAATGATAAAATAGAGATAAATAAAGTTAATAGAGAATGATAAAAAAAAATTATACAGTTTAAACCACAAGTTGAGATATACCAAGAAGGTCCCATTGCATAGGTAATGTCATGTCTGAAATGAGTCCACTAACAACATCACATAGAAGTGTAACCATAAACATGTAGAAGAACATCACAGTGATCCACACATGTAATCCACATAGCTGCATACTCTCTCACAATATGTCACCTTCCTCCCAAATCATATGAGCATGAAACCAACATGGATGTAAACCTTTCATAAGAAGATCAAACCAATACCAATTTCAACCCAAGGAATAACGCCCAATATACCATCTCCCAAACTCAATCATAAAGATATCATAATAACAACAAATGCACAAGGAGATAACCAATACCAAACATCTCTCAAATGAACCCTCCAAAACTAGCTCTCACCATAGCTCAATATCCATATCTATGAAAGATAAGCATAAAACATAATGCACTTGAAAGAAACAATGGGAAATACCTTTCAAGTAATAAATCGTAGAGTAGACCAAGAGTGGGGAATGAGAATGCTCATCAAGATATCCATGGTGTACTATCATATTCTCTTTCTTATAATAGAGAAGAATAAAATAATCATTCATTGTTTTTGTTAATGGTAGATTTTTAAAATATTGAGTTAAAGATTATGTTAATGAATAATTTATTAGTACTTGAAAAGTATTAGTTCAACATGTCTAATTTTTTGATTCACTTGTGTAAGAATTGTATTCCCTTATCTTTTTTCTACCTATTTTGATACAATCTATTTTTCCATAAAAAAATATCATTTTTTAAATGGCCTCCTATTGACCTTATGTACAAGATAAAAGCCATACGAACAATAGACAAGCTTTCCCATTGCACACCAAGGTGTGATTGCTAGTTACTTATCACAACTGTAAATAACAATTTACAATTTGACTATCACAAATTCACCTGTGTGACCACCAGATATAATGAGTGCTAAGTGTTACATTCATTCTCATGAGATATGGGTTCATGTGAACCACTACTCATGAGAGATGGTTTCATGTGAACCACTACTCATGAAACTTGATCAATGATAATTTGAATAAAAAAATTATGAACCGTGATAACAATATCACAATTGTGGAAAATATCTCATGCTTATCTGTTGGAGAAACTATGAACAAAGTGTACGAAGCAATGGAATACACAAGCATAATAGAATGGGAAAATAAAGGTTGTAAAGAACAAATCTCAAACATGCAATCCAAAATGGATATGGGACAACAAGAGCTTGAGGTCCTAAAATGGGAAATGACACTTCTAAGGGTAATAGAGAGTAAAGGGAAAGAAACAATGAATGAGGTGGACATCACACATTTGAAAGAAATTCAATCAGCCTTGGAAGACATAGAATTTAAAGAAACTCAATTAAAGGAAAGTATAGAAGAGGCCAAATCATTGTCTCAAGTGGTAAACGGGTCAGCAAATAAATAAAGGGGCATCATTAAACAACAAATCAAAATCCAGATAAGGTAAGAACATGACAAATGGGGCAAGGCTACAAATATCATCTTCAAAGGGTTGAAAAACTTCAGAGAAAGAGAAAGAACTGACATTCTAGCAAGGGACTTCCTTAGAGATAGGATGAAATGGACATGCGCTATTCTTCAAGAAAATAAGATAGGTAAAAATTTGGATGGAGGAAGGGACATGCACGTAAGAGTTATCTTGAGAGATTTAGAGGATAAAAATACTATCCTTAAGAATAGAGGGCTACTTAGAGGAGCACAAATTTATCTAGATGAAGATCTAACTTTCACTCAACAAGAGGAATAAAGGAAGGAGTGGGAAAATTAAAGGTATCTAGAAATAATGGAATGTGGGCTTGGCTGAAAAAATGAAAAGCTCAAATCAGCGAGCATTCCTCTAATAAGAAATAGGAAATTGGGGCCCCACTGGATCACTTAAGTGTAGTAAGTTGGAACTGCAGGGGTTATCCATGGAGAAGAGGTCCTGTGTTGGGGCCCATAGTAGAGGGGAAGGATATTATTAAACTTGTGGAAATGCATGAGCATGAAGGGTGCATATTCTCAAATTTTGATGGGTACAAGAAATTTTTAGTTTGGAACAAAGGTAATGAAACAGGTAAAGGACACAGATGAGTCATAATTTTTATCAAGGAGAAGTGGTATGGAGTGGTAAAATTTGAGAAAGGAGATCCAAACAAACAATACATATGGTTGTAGATAACAGTAAATGAGACAATTTTCAGATTGGTTGCCTGTTACTTTGCTTTGAACAACTCTAAATTCTATAAGAAGCAAAACTTAGACAATGACAAATCATTTTCTTCGTTAAAAAAGATATCTCTATTTTCAACAATTTGGGAGAAATTATGCTTGTCGGGGATTTCAATGCTAGGACTTCCAACAATCAATCACTGAAATTGAGAAATGTGGAAAAAGGAGATAATAACCCTCTATTGCTTGAAGAAAGGAGTAATCATTCTTCAAAAAGAACCTCTCAAGACAACAATGGGGGTGTTTCACATTTTAGGACAGAATTATTGGGGATGTGTAGCCTCTTTGGCATGGTTATTTGCAATGACATGAATGGTTGGCCTACATCAGGGGATATCACCTGCAAAATTTACAATGGAAAAAGTGTTGTGGATTACGTGATTTGTTCTCAAAATATTATGGCTAGAGTGATAGAGTTCGATATTGGAGAAGCTCCTATAGATATGAAGTCTGATCACATGCCTCTTTTTATTAGGTTGGACATGGTCTAAAGTAATCAACATAATGAACATGACCTCCATAGGGGGAGGGCGA
Source organism: Thuja plicata (assembly GCA_018584345.1). Lineage (NCBI taxonomy): Eukaryota > Viridiplantae > Streptophyta > Pinopsida > Cupressales > Cupressaceae > Thuja > Thuja plicata. Next base: position 1,277,465 of record MU226984.1, on the reverse strand, counting down.
TGGTTAACAATGGAAGAATACTCTTAAATCAGGAAAATAGGGACATATTCAACACTGCTCTTGAACAACAATTTCTGGAGATAGACAAAAATAATAAGACTAATGATAGGGGGTAAAAGTACAAACCCGTGTCACACTTTTATAAAGGAAAAGGTCCACAACATGCAAATTGTTAAACTTTAATGACATAAAAGTGACATTTGTGTTTAGAATTTGAAAATGTTGTAATCTAATGAAATGTGTAAAATTGGATGTAGTTTATGCCTATAACTTTTTTTAAAAAAATTGAATAAGAATTGACATAGTTTTTTAATTTTTGAAGTCCATTTTTTAATTGCTAAAAAATGCTGAAAATCTAGGGTCTAGTTCCCATCAAAAAAATATATGCAAATAATCTTGTTTTCCTCTGATTTCAGAATATGTTTTAGACGACATGTATAGCTAGTGTAGAAAAAAAAGTAAGATTGATTTTTGGTATATATTTTGTCTGTTATAACTATTCAATGTCAGAGTTACCCGAAATTAACAGTTTTCATCTCCTGCCTAATTTGCCCTAGAAAATCTACACCATTTAGAAAAATAAATTATATATTCTTGAAGAGGACTCTCTCCTCTAGTGTTAAATATAAGTTTTAAATTTTTCTAACATGATTTGCTATTTTTTTTTTTGAACGAACGTGTTCTTAAATGTTAAGATACCTACTTGCAATTTTTTCAACTTATAATATATTATATGTAATCAAAAATAAGTTATAAAAATTATATGATTATAATCTAGACTCCGAGCTTTACAAAAGGGTATTTTTAGATTTTAAAACAAGTTGATTTTTTATGGAAATACCAGCTCCTAAAATGACATGTTTTTGAATTTTCCATTTTTGCTTATTTGGCTGGCACATGGGATGCCACATAGGTATGTTCGGTCGGAACTGTTTCGGCCGAAACTATGGCCGACCAAAAATGGTCGCCTAGATGACCATGACCCTCAAATCTCATATATTAATGTTTTTTTTTAAATTAAAAAAAATAGAATTGTCAATTATTGTGACTTAAAAAATGTTTTATTAATAGATAATTTTTTAAAGAGTCTAAAGGCAAATTTTTAGCGTTAAAGGATAACTACAAATTAAGATTATCAAGGAGGTTTGTATTTTTTGCAAGTTTATTTATTATTTTAGTTTTTTGAGATCTTTTTGTGTTTTTAATTAAAGCATTGTTCAATATTAAATGATGAACTTATCAATATTATTTTTGATTTTTTTTTTATCAAGAGTATATGGTTTTGTGTATGCAAGTGAGTTGAAGCTCTCAATTTGAACAATTTGTGCAATGGGGAATAAAATGAATAAAATAAGAAAATATGATTGAATAAGGGATGACAAAATGAAAGGTCATACAAAACGTAATGAAGATGAACCTATTGAAGTTCAAAAAGATAGAATTCAAGTAGGGGAACAAATTGGTAGTTCTGAAGATGGAAATATATCTTTTGACATGGGCAATTTGATGGAGATGAATGAGGATTCACTTTTCAGTCAAATTTCATTTGAAGAAACGCTATCTGAAAGCACAATAAAAAATTAATGCAAAAAAAATTGGGATTAATATTTTAAAAATTAAAGTCTGATTGGAAAAGTATAATTATTTGCTAGGTTATTCAAGAAAAAAGAAATGACTCATGTTTTGGAGTTTTTAGGCGTTGATAACAAGAAAAGCTCAGGAGATAGTGTAAATCGAACAATAGTTGAAAATTTGCAAGATGCATTGAATGACATTATTAACTCAAGTCGAGGAGTCGATTTAAGTGTTGCACATAGAATATTGATGACTACTTTATCTAGTAGGAGGTTGACACAAAGAAAACAAGTACATGCAATTTCTGATTTACTGAATGTATTTAGAAGAAATGTTCAAAGATATATCAGGAAGAGAAATATGTTAGATGAAAATATTCAAAAGATAGGTCATTGAATATTGGACCACTCACTCCCATATTTCTTCTAATAGAAGGGATACTATATAGATGAAAGATGAAAAGACCGGTATGAAAACTGCACATCCAAAACATTTTATAGATACAACACAAAGTGAATTGTTTGAAGCATTCAAGCAAGAATTTTCAGATGTGAAAATAGTTCAAAGAATGTTTTAGAGGCTGCACCCTTTCTTTGTACACATAAATAAGTTACGTGAAACTTTTTGTTGCCAAAATCATGTTGAGTTTCATCTATATTTGCAATCATATAAAAAAGTTATGACAGTACTTAATTTAGATATGGCCATCCTGGAAGTATGACACAATTTGTGAAGTCTATTTTATGTGAGAAATTAGAAGATTCAAATGAGTTCAAAGTACAATGTATAAAAAGTGCATGTAGTGATTGTGATAGATTTCCATTGCAAATTGAGAATATTAATGTTTCAACGCCATTTTTGTGGAAGAGATTTGAATATGAGACATACCAAACTAATACTAGAGATGAATCCAAAAAAAATGTATTGAAGGAGAGTGAATTTCCCTACCTTGAGTTTATGACTAGGTTTCGTACTATAATTTATCAACATATCTAGCATTGTCATGGTGCACGATGGAAAGCTAAACAATTTCATGATTCCAAAAATTATTTTCCACCTAGTTTTATTCTTTAATTTGTAGATTTTTCCAAGAACTATACATTCTCCCCTCAATCAGAGCTTCAAGCTCAATATTATCATTATAAGAAAGTTGCAATATTTGTGCAAGTGACCTATAGATACACACAATTTGATTTGGATGAGGTAGAAATTACCAATCCAAATGAATGCATTATCATCAAAGAAGTTTATTTCTATATCAGCGATGATAAGGTTCATGATAGAAGCTACGTGGCTCATTATTTTGCAATATATTTTGAAGATATTGCGAATCACGGGATAAAGACTTCACAACACTGGATTTGGTCTGATGGTTGTGTAGGTAAGTGTATGCACTTCAATTCATTTTCATTCTCATTGATTACTTTTTAAATTATTAAATGATCATAATCTTGCAGGACAATTTAAATCTACCAAAGCCTTTAATTGGCTAGCTATGCAACATGCTAGACGCAATGTTAACTTTATGTGGAACTTCTTTGAAAGTGGACATGGAAAAGGAGAGCATGATGAAGCATGAGCATGTGTGAAGCATGCACTTCACCAACATGAACTTGCAAGTAGAAATGATGTGAACAGTATATATATATATATATATATATATATATATATATATATTTCAAATAATATAATTTCAACTTAGATCCATTTACTTTAAACTGATAGTTCATAAATTTACAAGTAACATGATAGAGAATTCAAATAAAATTGTTGAATGGTGTCAAAGTCATTTTGCTTGTCAGGACACCAAATACAACAAACATTATTTTTGGGAAGTGAAAAGTAATTTATATATTTTGTTGGAAAATTCTAATTTAAAATTTAATATCGTGTTCACCTATGTTAAATCATAATTGTTGATCTAAAAATATACAACTTTCATTTCATATTTGTAATAGATATAGACCTATCTAATCCTTACAATTGTCAAAGAATTGTTGGTATTAGAATTTTACATCAATTGATGAGTAAAGGACAACACAAGCCTCTATTGATTCAAGTAAGAGGAAAATTGGGTTTCTATGCTAACTGTGTTGAGGATAATCTAATGAGTCAATGCGAGAATATTGTAAATGGATACGTTTCACAATGGGATATGGAGTTAATCAGAATGTCTCCTTATGAAGATGATGACATTGACATAAACATTCATGATCCTATATATTCAGCTGATTATGAGTGTATTTATGATTTGGTTGTTACAAGTGCGTGCACATACATGTTCTTTTATTTAAATATAATTTATTATACTTTTGATTTGAATTTAATAGAATCTAGTTTTGTATAGGTGATATTTTTGTTGTGGTTGTAGATCCTGACAATGTGGAAAGTGTAGATTATTATCTACTAAGATGCGCGAAAGCAAAATACAAGTTGCTAGAAGAAATTGTAGATGGTGATGGACAATCGTATCTGACTGGTTCATTTTTTATTGAAGGAACATATTATCAGAAAATAAAGATAGATAAAAATGGTGTTCAATTTATTGAATATATGTCTGGCCAAAAAGTTCTACATTACAGTCACTTGGTTATAGCAACAAAGTTACAATTTGAGACATTGCAAAAAAGAAGACGTGGCAATCAAAAGTGGAGGTTGCCTATTGAAGAACATGAAATTTTTTTGGAGATAATAAAAGACAAAGAGGATCCAGACTATATGTGTCAGGAGCTTTTGGATAAAATTCTTTTTGTAGATCTCGTAATTTCATATTTGAACTCTGTTGTTTGAACTCTTATTTAATATATTGGATATTGGATATATGCTATTGAACTCTACAGTTTGAACTCTATAGTTATGCATGCTTGGTAAATTGTGTATTCTTTTATAATGTATATTTTGAAGGTTCAATGGTTTTAATATATAGCTTTTATGTATGTTGTTATAGCTTTTATGTATTATGTTACATGTACATGTGCTTCAAGATGGTTCAATGATTTTACATGTACAAATTATTTAGATTACTTAATTGTATTTTAAAATGGTTCAATGGTTTTAATATATATGGTATGTCCATGTTTTCATGTGTATGCTTTGATGTATGACCTCCCCTTATGACACCCCCTTAAGATATCCCTTAATGGGCTTAATATATAGCTTTTATGTATGTTGTTATAGCTTTTATGTATGTTGTTACATGTAAATGTGCTTCATGATGTCTATGCTTTAAATTACTTTAATGGCATTGTTTAGATTAGTTAATTGTATATTAATGGTTCAATGGGTTTAATATATAGCTTTTATGTATGTTTTCATAGCTTTTATGTACTCTCCTTAAGACCTCCCCTTAAGACTTCCCCTTAAGACCTCCCCTTAAGACATGACATTATTTAGATTACTTAATTCTATTTTAATGGTCCATTACATTAGTTAAGGTTGTACAAGACATAACATATTGTTATAACATGTATTAAAATAACTCTAAAATATGAAATAACGCATTCACATAAAACATACATACATATATGAAATGACTAAAATGAACATGTATATATAGTCATGTCTACAATATGAAATAATGCATTCACATATGAAATGACTAAAATGAACATGTATATATAGTAATGTCTACAATATGAAATAACGTATTCACATATAACATACATACATATATGAAATGACTAAAATGAACATGTATATATAGCCATGTCTACAATATGAAATAACACATTCACATATAACATACATACATATATGAAATGACTAAAATGAAATTGTATATATGTAATGTCTAAAATATGAAATAACATATTCACATATAACATACATACATATATATATGAAATGACTAAAATGAACATGTATATACGTAATGTCTAAAATATGAAATAACACATTCACATATAACATACATACATATGTATGAAATGACTAAAATGAACATGTATATATGTAATGTCTAAAATATGAAATAACTCATTCACATATAACATACATACATATATGAAATAACATACCAACATATAAGATACATACATATATGAAATGACTAAAATGAACATGTATATATGTAATGTCTAAAATATGAAATAACATGTATTTGAAATTTCTAGAATAGATCTGTGAAACATGAAATATCTAAAATAGCATGTGTGCTCAACTAGGACCATGTCTTGATCCATGAAATGATGATGGTCCACCTCCTTCTGATCTCTATGTGCAATAAAAGAAATTTATGTGTCACGCATAAACACATGTACAATAAATTAAATACTTATGATCATAGAAAAATTAAGTTTGAACAAACATATAAATTTACTTGTCTGTCATGATGCACATGATCGCCAGGAGTCTGTAAATCTCCATATGCCCCCATACTATCCAGAATACCCTAGAGAACATATAT